>JBBKCR010000022.1:9474859-9486727 GCA_037577295.1 Ladigesia roloffi | reverse complement strand
AATCTGCGTTTGTGTTCTGCTGAGGAAAAAATGTCACCTTCGACTTGGATGCCCTGGGAGTAAGCAAATAAACATCACATTTTAACTTTAGGGTGAACTGTCCTTTTAATGGTAATATGAAAGTTTTCACCTTTTTATAGTTCACATATTATTGAGTGTGACCACATTTCTGCCAGCTTTCAACACAGGACCATTAAAATTTCTCTCAATACAAGCACTTCACAGTCTACATATTACATTCAAAGTGTGCTGAGGTGTTCACAGTGGCATCCCTCTCGAAAGATTTACTAATAATTTATTCCAATGTTAATATTTCTATGCTATTCCTTATCACAATCCCCTCACCATATTATAAGCTACAGACTGGGACAAAGTTCTCTGCATCATGGTCATATGTGTTTAACTAACAATGCGTGACAAAATACAAAAAAGTTCTCGTGTTATAGTAAGACAGACAACAGAGAGCATGTGGGAAATGGAGGGGAAGACAGCTACAATAACTAAAGAAAGAAGACATTTCACACAGAAAGATGTGGTTTCAACATGTAGGAATGATCACGATAGAAATTTTACCCAGTACGTAGTGTAGGAATGAGCAGAATAGTTCATAAAAAATGTAAATAAGTAAATATGGGCGAATGACACAGTTCAAACATTTTCACTCAGGAATACAAAGGCAGTATATCAGGAACAGCTGAAGTTGAAAGGGTCTGACATTTTTAGTGAGAACACACAACAATACAGTCTAGAGCATCAATACCAGGAAGAATGAAAACAATATGGCATATGGTAGACAGCAGGTAGCGTGGGATGTTCTAAATTCTGTGGTAAAAATGATTCTCAGAAGCATGAGATGTGCCCTATGATGCTCCAGAAGAATTTGCTGGAGGGGAGAACAGTGCAGTCACGGTGAGAGAGATCCATGATGATGGACTTATCCTTCCCCAACACAGAGTGAAGCAGACAAGCTGCCTGGAGCTGAAGAAGAAATCTGGTGCACTTCTAACAGTACTTTTAGAAGTCTTAAGATCCTGGACAATCAGGTTGTCAGGGCACACTGATGCATCCTATCAGGAGGCTTTCAACAGTGCAACGAAAGAAGTTTACAAGAACATCTAAATTTAGCCTACCCAGAACTAAGAGTTGCTACTTTCTTTTTTGGAATTTGTTGTTGGTGCTGAGGGACAAGTGTAAAGTCAAGAAAAACTGATAACCACTCAAATTAATCAGATCCTGAGACTTTCCAAAACTTTAAACTATAAGCCAAAATTTGGTTTCAATCCAATATTATAGCTTTGGTTTATGATCCATTTAGAAATGTTTTTATTAAAGTCGGTCAAATTAGTTTTGATGATTTTCTAAGTGAAAATATGAATAAACCAGAGTAATCAGCATAATTTTATGCATACTTACTGTTTGCTTGCTGAATTATACATATAAGAAAAATTAAATAAAAAAATCCAGCAAACACAGAAATGATGCTCTAGAATTTGCAAGAAAAAAAATCTGTGCTAGGGGGTTAACCTCAACCTAAAAATCAACTAAATTGACCAAAAGATTGTGTGCTCAGTCCTTATGAACCATATTAAACTGCCCTTCATGCAAAACCTGACACTGATTTTTATTTTCTTCAACAGGTGGAAGTGCCTAGCACTCTGCGCAAAGCAGATCTCTCAGTATGGCACATGGCTATAGACTGGTTTTACCATTTTTACGGTACATCTTACTCATCGCTGCTCAGTAGTTCTTTGCTAAGTGTTATGTAAACATGGTTAACAGAACTCAAGATAAATCTGCCACTGGAGTGTTTTAACACAGCCCTGAGAATGTGCTGTTGTCACTGAGGATTTAGAACACACAAAACAACAGTGCTAAAAATATTCAGCTATAATAGACTGCTGCAAGCAATGAAACTGCTAAACAACTGAGCAAAAACAAAAAAGACAGCAAAATACAAAGACACTATGTAATAACAATCTTGACTGGTGGTATTAATTTATCGAAGCAGTTTAATACTAATGAATTAAAGCGTCTTACCTGATACAGCCATTGTGTCACTGATCCAGGCAATCGAGAAGATCCAGTCATTGTGTCCATCCTGGTAAAAGAAAAAAACAAACAAATATATTATGTACTAAAGGTTTTATATAATGCTTTCCAAATCAATGTTTCCAACCATTGTGGATAATAAATGAATGAATGAATGTAAACTAATAAACAACTAATATGTAATAAATGTACATCAAGAACGTTAAGTAATAAATCAACATGAATTAAATACAAGATATAAAATGTTAGAGAAAAAAAATCTCACACTTACATCTCCCACGCACACAGGGTCTAGGGTGGGCAGTCGGTAGACAGCTAGGCTGTTTGGGTTGTCTCCTCCAGTGGCCAGCAGAGTGCGAGAAGGGTTGAGCTCGATTGCATGGATGCCACAGCCTTGCTGGGAATCCAGTCCAGCAGCTGAGCCTGGGCCATGATAAAGAGGACTCCCTATGACACCCATGCCCAGGGATCCCCCTCCCCTTCCTTCTCTGTCCTTGAGCATGGGAATCCGAGTAATCTGTCCTGTAAGGACGTCCACCACAAACAGCTGGCCATCCAGAAATAAAGCAGAAGACTTACTTTATTAGTCTGATGGGGGCAGAATATAACAAAAGGACAAAAACACTGAAGTTTGCAAATGTAAAAATCGTACCGTATTGCACTTGGTCCCACATACCACCTGACGGTGATTGAGCCACTGAGAGGCAAATACTTTGTTGAGGCAGCCCAGGGAAAACTCCTGCTCTCTGAGGATTCCAGGGATGTGTCCAGCTGCAAAGCCACGCAAGCTGCGCTGAAATCTCCACTCATGCTCCTGCTGCGGGCGAAACTCCCGTCCCCGGATAGCACAAACCACGGACTGATGACCCTGCCACCACTGCTGGGCATGCCTCGACAAAGACGATATACGGGCACGCTTATACACAGACTGGCACCAATCGACCTGTGGAAAGACAATAATTCACTTTCAGTTATGACTGGTTTTGGGCTATTTCCATTTTGAGGGACACTCAAAAAGATTTTAAAAGTACTCTATTAAGTACTTTAAAACAAATGACATCTCTTTTCTATAGAGTCACATTCCTTTGCAAGTGTTATACAAACATTTTAAATGCACATAGCAACTGATGCACTGCTGCTTTCAAATCATCACATGAAAAACTTTTTCCCCATCAAGTGTCTTTGCCAGTTCCAAAAAGGTGGAAATCGGAAAGAGCTAAATGGCGTTGAACTCTAAGACACACCCAATTACTACTCTTTCAGCCTTTATGGATTTTTTTCATAATTTAAGTGTGGAAATATTTTGAATATAACTCATTCACTGCGCAAGATGTTTTGGGTTTTAGATCTTTTGAAGTACCTGATACAACGTGGAAAGTACTGATCTGCCATTACATTCCTTTAACACAACCACATCATTAAGATCGACCATGTTTTGTTGGAGTAGACTTTCATTGTGGATCATTTTGAAGGAGAGCAAAAGGAGAGGAAAACTCTGGTTTCAGAGATAACAGGCTTTATTGAAAAACTTCAACATTGGCCTGGACACCCCCCTCTGCAGAACGCCCAGAATTCTTCTTTGCAAGATCCTTTATACAGACATCCCACATATTTGCATAGTCTACTCCCCCTCACATCTGACTCCATCCATACATCCCTATAGGACAATGCAAACATCTGTCTCCAATTACAAGGCCCCTGCTCCTCAGGGTCTTTCCAGACCGTCCTGTCTCTTTGTGCTATCAGAGATTCATATTTAAGAAGGGTATCTAAAATTTTCCTTCTACAGTTTCACATTTGAGATAAAAAATAAATAAATAAAAGAGTGTTTAAGCTATTTTCAGGTAATTATTTTGCTGATGCAAAGCAGTGTTCTGACATTCAATTAACTTGTGTTTGCCAGCTGTTTCAACACATAGAGACAAAATGGTGATTCTCACGAAAACGAGCTTTAAAAAGATACCAAATAAAAAGATTTCAGAAGTCATTTGTTTACAAGTTTCCTGTTAAACATGTAAGATGTCCAGGCTTACTAAAAACATTACTATTAGGCATGTCTTTAACATTTTTGGTGTGAAATAACAGCTATTTTAGATATTGAGTACATAAAAAACTATTACTGCAATAGCATGAAATATATTGTTGACTTTTAAATTTTTTTGGTAATTTGTAAAGTAGCTTATTAACACGTATGCAAAGAGGT
The DNA here is from genome assembly GCA_037577295.1 of Ladigesia roloffi. Lineage (NCBI taxonomy): Eukaryota > Metazoa > Chordata > Actinopteri > Characiformes > Alestidae > Ladigesia > Ladigesia roloffi. The sequence goes on along the minus strand of JBBKCR010000022.1, from coordinate 9,482,475 downwards.
CTATATAATTCAGAAAATATTTTTTTATTTATTCTTTTTTTATATTTAGAAATTTAATAGCACAATATACTTGCTTATTTACGTCTGTTTTTTAGAATTTTTTTGGGTAAATTGACTAATATATATTTTCATAATAGGTATTAAGTAAGTGCTATAAGTGTATCAACACAATTGCAACTAAAAATCATTGTTTAGAAGTTAAATAGTTTGCAAATAATCAGATACTGCGGGAATGAGAATGGCGTTTCAGAAATGAAATTCAATGTTTCGGAGATGAGATTTAGTGCAACATATAGAAATGTCAGCAATCATTCAAATTTAACACACAAAACTTTTATTAAAAAAATATGTTTGTAACAACAAACACATTTCAATTCATCATAGCAACACAACAATCATCAACTCAGAAATAATATGTAATGTATATATGTGTAAAATTGTACGCTTTTTGTCAGGGGCGGAGCTAGATTTTTTACTTGAGGGGGCCATAGCTATTTCAGAGGGGGGGGGGCTGTATTAATCAGCAGTGTATAATCACCAATATATATGATGCTTGGCACATAGAAACTGTTTTCCCCAGCACAATTGATGGTGTCCACCACTTCATATTGCCCATCAGTGTTGTGTATTTATGAGTAAAAAAAGACATTTTTAAAGAGAGCCTTGGGATGCCAGCACAATGCTAAAACTGGATGACTATACTTGTCCAACAAGAATTAAAATTAATTTTTCCATTGATAGTCATTTTGAAATCAATTTCACCAGTGTAACTATTCCAGGGAACAACTCAGCATCATAATCAACTAGGACACATTTGCCCAAACTCAATGGTGGCCTCAGCACTGTCAGTGTCTTTTTCTCTTTCAGACATCGCAATATGGAGAAAAGCATGCATCATTTTCTCACAAAACATGACACTTCTCTTGTTTTGATGATCACAGGGGCTGTGATTGTAAGCTATTTCATGAAATAAAAAAGAAACAGTTTAAGTATCTAGATAACAATGGGATAATGATGAGTGTAGAAGGCTATGTGAGAGCAAAGTTACATTTGTTTTAAAAGAACAATTTAAGGGCTTATTTATTGATTTTTCTGTTTATTAACTTATCTATTTTAATTTTCAAAAGTCTTTAACTATTTGATTTTTTTACTTACTTGATGTGTTTTCATTGTTCTTAGACCTGGTTTAATGTGTGGAAGAATCAATTTTATCCTCCAACAATTTGTATAGGGTCACAGATGAATTGCTTTACAGCTGGTCAAACAGGGTGTCTGCATCTGGAAAACTGTCTTCAACTGTTGGTGTATGAGTGACCTGGAAATTTTCTGCCTTCTGTAAAGGTGCCATAGCTAAAATTTAGCTACCTGTTTATATGTAGAACATAATGGAGTAAATTACAATTAAGAATTCTTTGTGTATCGGTAATGAGACATGAAAAGTAATGTAGGCACTCAAATGAAAAAACTTTTAACTTTTATCAGCAGAGAAATAAAATGAGGTGCTTATCTGGCAGCCATTTTGACTGTCACTGAAAATTATGTTCCCCTATTGAGAATTCCTTGATTATGTAAATTACTTGTGGATTTAAACAATGTTTGAATATTGTGGACAAAGTTCTTTTAACAAAAGTATTTTAATGATGTTCACTTTAAATTATTTGCAACATAGCCTATGATGACATGTTTATATATGTATCATTAGAATTTTGATAGCATTTACTTCATTTGTTCATCAAAATGCTTCATACCACCTTGTAAGTCTTATTTTGTGAGAACCACCCAAAAGTATCTGCCCCTCACCCATAGCAACAGAAACAGAAAGCCATGAGTAAAATATCTGTGGTGAAACGTTAAAACAGGTGCAGGGGGTATATTGTCCTTAGCTTTGCCTTTTGTTTGAAAAAAATAAAGCTTTTACCCATATATTTTCCAGTTTGCTCTCAAGGATGTAAGAAAAAAATCAGAAGAAAAAGCATTGCTGTACTTATTGTAATTAATATCATTATCATAATTTCTGCATCTAAAACTGTTTGGTTCTAAAAGTCAAGATTGCAAAGAAATAATAAAACCCACATTATTTCTAATATAAGGGCCCAATTATGAGACTAATATTTTTCTAATCATGAGGTAGAAGTGGCCGATTTTATAGTGATAACCTGCTTTTCAGAACGTATATGAATGTCATCAGTATTTATGTTGGTCATCACAAAGCATCTAAAACTGTTTGGTTTATTGGAGCATAGGAGTGTGATGTTTAACCAAAAACCCTTTATGTTTAAGATGACCAGTTTCAGTTTGAGCAGCCTGTTTTGAGCAGCACTTATGATTCACATCACAGTTAAGTGAATCTTCAGTGCTGCTCGAAACAGGCTGCTCAGCACTGAAGATTCACTTCATGTGCAGTGAAGCAAAGAAGGAGTAAGTTTTCAGTCGTTTTTATATTCTCCTATCGATTGTGTTTTGTCTATATTTTTCATCCTAACCAGGATGAGAGTTTTGTGCTTATATTTGCCATTATCTTCAAATGCAAATTTTTTATTTTGATTCCAGGTTTTTATTACAAATTCAGCTTACAAGTCTTCTAAATACCCATCACTGAAATATTTACCAATACTTATTTAGGTCCTGCATGTTGATATCAGTTGATATTCATTTCTACTGGTCCTGATTGCCAAAATTAACTAGCAAATAACGGAAATTCATTAGCCATTACACCGACTTCACAACAGCAGATAAACCTCACTGAGTGTACCGACATGCCTTCCAGTACCTTACACAACGTATCTTTCTTGTTGCAATTACGTAAGGCAAAAGTTATGAAACAAACAGAAAATCACTCGCTTTCAAAGCTCACCCTTTTTTCAGGTCGGTGGACATTGGCCCTATATTACTGATCTACATCCTGACAGCCAAATAGGTCAGGAGAGGATATTAGCCTTCACCTAGGCGCAACTGTCTTTAACATATCAGCGGTGTAATCCTACACATATTTTCAGGTTCTGGCAAATCGGATCGCACTGTTTTTGATATGTTACAGGTCTTGATTCTACAGAGATCAAATTATGAAGGGCATTCAAAAAACTTCTGCCCTTTTTAAAAACTAGGTATTCATTAAGAATTTCAAAAACAAATAACATCTTACTCTTACTGCAAGGACAGCCAGTGATCCGACATTTTATACACCAACTTGCCAAAAAGAACTAGTCACATAGACTCTTAGGCACACCAAAATAGAAAAGTGCACAACATTTTCGAACATCCTTTGTATATGCTACACAGACAGGCCTAAAAAATATTTATTTTCAAAAGGGCTGAAAAGGAGAATGTGCTACCAAGACTAATAAGCATCACTGCAGTACCCCTTGAGGAAGATTTCATCCCCACACACTGCTCATCTGGCACTGTGTTCATGGCTGCCCGCTGCTTCACTTGGTGAATGGGTTAAATACAGAACAAGTGTCACACGGTGTGCTGTGGTCTGTTTAAATATGACAGAATGGTCACTGTCATAACACATTAATGCATTATTTGCGTAATGCTGACAATTTGATTGGAATAAATTAATGTTTAAGCTGAGATTTACAAGAAATATGTCGCTCTTTCAAGAAAATATGGCAGCTGTGTAACTGTTAAAGGAAACACTGCTGTTAAAAAATTGTTTAAAATGTTTTTATTCCACTTCCATTCATAAAGAATTACTTTTTAAATAAAAGTGCACAATACACAGCTTATGAATTCCTTACTTTTTGCATGAAACAATGCGATTATACACAAGGTATAACTGTTATTAATTAATATTTATATTTTTTTCTATTCTCCATTTTTTGGCCTACCACCACTCCCCTCTTTGGAGGACAAATTTATTTTTGTTTTGAACAACGGTGCAAATCTTTAATTTGTGGGATTTGATCCAAACATATGCGTCTGAACACATATTACAACCAAACAAAACCAAACACAAAAAACTAAACAAAAAATATTCTTCAGTTTCTTCAAATACAAGCCAAAAAACAGACCTATGTAGACAAACATCTGTCTGTCTTTGGAGCCCAACAGACACAAACAAACAGAGGAGACAAGACAACACAAAAAACATAGATAGAAATACAAAGTATGAGTTTATGAATAGGACGTTCATATGAGATGTGTAGCAGTAGGTGGAGTTTAAATTAATGACACAAGGAGGAAAAAAATTGTGTATTTGCAATATTTGCAATTTCCGAAGTGTGTGTGTGTGTGTGAAAGAAGGGTAATGTATAGGTGTGCATCTCTATGTACATAGTGTGGTTAGTTAACAGCTAATTCGCGTGTATATTTTATTACTTTTTAATCACATACATTTATTTAAATGATTTGGATCTTTTATAAAATAATTTGAAGCATAATTGAAATTTTACTCAATTAAATTATTTTGGTACAATTCAGATGTGTTTTCTAAATGTACAAATATAAATGGAAGAAATATTTGCATAGCAGTGTTAGCAATGTGACTTACCATCCCTGATTTCTGCAGAAAACTTAAACAGAATGGCTCTGTTTGTTTGTTTGTTTCAGCATTTATAAATTACCGTCTTGAGAAATTAAAATGGATAGACTGATGAAGACACAGTCTGTGTGTTTCAATGGAATCAAAGTTAAATGCACAAAAGCAGGCTAAAATAAAAAAAAAGGCTCATTCAAACAATAAAAAGGACTTCAGTCACACAAAAATAATGTAAAAACTGAGAGTATATATGGTTTAAGCAGTGAGGGCTGTTATGCAGGTTTTGGAAATTATAAATAATGATGTAAACATCTGGTATTTAGTTATTTCAGAACCTCAACGTACCACTCAAGCTTACATTTTAAGTTGTCCACACAACAAATACATGATTCAGTAAATGTTACTTGGTATCCACAGGCAAAATGAATTAAACTAAATTAAATCCAGACCCCCAAAGTAATTAAATGCTGTATGTCAGTATGGTTTACAGAGACAGTTATCCCTTTAAAAGTATTAATTTGGCATAAATTTACCAAACTGAAAACCAGTTTAGTTTTTTACCATAAAAAAGTTTAAAAATAACTTATTTATATACAACGGATTTGTATTGTGTAATACTCACCCTTTTTTTTGTCATAGTCACTTAACTCACACAGTATTAATACCCCAGCATTTGTGTATATAGCATAGTGTGTTTCACACTGAGCTTTTTCTGCAGAGGTTTTATAGGATTTTTTTTCTCCATTTATATACATATTTTTGACATGTGTCTGTGCAGTTTTAAGATAAGCAATTTCCCCAGGATCAAAAAATGTTTCTGATTCAGCTAACCTATAATAGTTATACCCATTACGTACATGTGTGTGTGTGTTTTTAAAAGGATTTCATATTTAGTTTTTGTTTTGGATTTATTGTGACTAATTTAGACATTATCGAGAGCTATTTCTGTGTGTATGTGCAGCAGTAACAATCAATTTCCTCCAGGATCAATATAGATTTCTAATTCTGATTCACTACCTTTGTCTGAACATTTCTACATACACTGCCAGATGTTCATCAGGCAGGATCAAAGCTAGGTAAATAATCTGATGATAAACTAGGTTACAACTTTAAAACCAAGTGTGACTGCGTTGCTTTTTCATCAGTGTCAAAGGTGAACATAGGGCATGTCACACAGTACATCCATAGATTTCCAGCTTGTTTCATTTACAATTGTAATCCCTATAATATAAATGTAAGCTAAAAGGTAAAGGTTCTTTGTCATTTCACATGAAAACCTAAATTTGACATCAAATAATTTTGCTACTAAATAGATCACATACAAAAGTAATATATTCATAGCATACTCTACACTAAATAAAATTAAAATAATAATAAAATGCAGATCCTGAACTACAAGATACCATAATAAAATGAATGCCAGTATCCACTCCAACTACACTCAAATGGGTAACAGCAGCATGGCATGCGGTGTAAAGTTCAAATATAGTAAATTAACAGATTTACAATTGGTAAACATAAAGCCATTCACTGATAACTGTTACTGTTTAACACAGCCTGTATCCAAGGTTAAGGAACTATAACCACCCTGCCCATCCTGCCAGCTCTGATATTGGTATCCAGTAAGGCACCATACAACACAGCCAATCAGAGATGATTTACATATTACCTTACATATCACCTTTGATTTGCTCACTAGAAGCTTGGACAACATTGGTTACAACGGGGAAAATATGCAAACACAAATTACATGTTATGATACTCATAAAAATTATGTAAAGTGTTGAAAATGTATATGACAATTATACTTCCATTAAAAATATGTTAAAATCAAACATGTCAGCTGTCTGTCGCTCATAATTTTAAGATAACATTGTAGTCCCACAAGTGGGAAATTTACTTGCCTAAGTAAATGTTAATGAGAGCCAAGATGTGTAAAGTTGCTCCGCCTCTAGTTTTTCCAAAAGACCCAGTACTTGGGTACCAAGTCAGTTCTAAATAAATTGAAATGTTACAGTACCAGACTTTCTGAAGTACCGGTAGTACCGAGCACCCGGTCAACCCGGTTCTTGCTGCACTATCAAAAAACTCACGATTCGAATCGGATCACGGTTTCAAGTCACGGATCAAATCATTCACAGCTACAGGCTGAGGAAGACCACGACAACAATTACAGATGCATTTCAGCAACAGAAGAAGTATGACAAAAATTCACCTGAGGCAAGAAAACTGAACTGAGCTGTTGCTGAACTCATATGTACGATACCGCTTATCGGTTCGGTACTTTATCGGTACTTCCATTGTGTTTTTAAATTAAAAACTAAATGAGAACAGAGTAACACTTTAACCCTAATTCTAACCCCAATCAAAAAAAGCTACACACACTACAAATGAACTTTTAGGTAAGCTCTGCTTTATAATTTCTTAGTTTATCATTATTTATCTTTATTATTAGTAGTATTTGTCAATGCAGCACTATAGCATAGTCGTTTTAATGTTTAATGTTTATTTAGCCTATATGTAGGCTGTAGTGTTGTCACGGTACCAAAATTTCAGTATTCGGTTCCAATACCAGTGAAAATCCACGGTTCTCTTTCCTACAGCAAGAACTAGGTTGACCGGGTGCTCGGTACTACCGGTACTACAGAAAACCTGGTACCGTAACATTTACATGATTTAGTACCGACTTGGTACCGAAGTACCGGGTTTTTTGACAACACTAGTAGGCCGTATTTAAATGGATGTGTTTTTATAAAATTATTAACACTAAGAGCCCTTGGTTGGATGTTTTGATACATTTCTCGTGTTTCTGTCTTTACGGGCAAAAATCTTTTCGCAAGTATGTAGCCTTAATTTGAATCACTTGGCTCTCTCCACCATCGTCACTCCATAAGCGCGAGCCCTCTCATCTTGTGTATCTTATTCTTCATTAATATATCCAAGATGACACTCATTAATTTCAATATCCTAACTTAGCATATTGCTAAAATATAACCCACATCAATACTGTGTTTCTTAACGTTTAGTCTCTGTACTTTACAAGATACTTATCTGTATATTTATTAGGGATGAGCCGGATACTCGGCTGAAACGAGTATCCGGTACGGATAAAGCACTTTTGACGAGTACGAGT
>JBBKCR010000022.1:9450046-9474759 GCA_037577295.1 Ladigesia roloffi | reverse complement strand
CGCGACTTTAATGCTGGTCATGTGACGATAACTAAACTAAATCTATAATGTATTTTAGTTGACGAATAAGAACGAGACTAAATGTGGTTTACAATATAAAAACTGTGCTAAAGTTTCTCTTCATTTTCGTTGACTAAAACGAGACGAGACGTTATGTATCTAGAGTGGACAAAAGGTTTCTGAGATTTTCCTCCTTGAAAATTGGGTGCGTCTTATTTTCCGGAGCGTCTTATAGGCCAAAAAATACGGTAATTACAGTCGTCTGAATGGATAAAAATCAGAGGGATTTTACTTCTTATTCTTGGTTTGTGTTTGACTAACGTTTAGTCAGCTATTTGGGGGCAGCCCTGGACATTTTACAGGAGCAAATAAAATCAATTAATTTCTCCATTAACAGTGTTTAATCCACATTATACTGTTTGTAGTTTAGCTCTGTTCTGAGACCTAATCTCAGATTTAATGTAGGAAACTATAAACTGTTCTTTAGGTAACAGGCTCAATTAACAGGCTAATATTGTGAATTGCAGGCGTTACCTCATTAAGCTTCTTAGACTGGCTCGATATGAACCACGTATAAAGTACTTTTAACGTAGTTTGGGCTTATTGTACATGGGGAAAAGAGTTTTATCCTGTGCTGTGAGGTCGTGTTAACAGCTGTGTCCGAAAAGTGCACTTGTTCATTATAAAGGGTACTATGTAGTGAATCAACTTTTTTGTAGAATTGTCCGAAATTCCAACCGTCTATTTCAACCACTAGTTAGGGCACCAGAAAATTGCTGCACAAAATGCCAAAATCTAGCGTCTAGACGTTGTACACTAGGGGTGGGTTGTACACACTTGGGTGCCAAGGTTTACATTAAGATGATCGTCGGAGACATTAACATTTGGAAAGCAGGCTCTGCCGCATATCAAATGAAGCACTTTCTCAACCAATAATCATCCAACCACCAGGGGCGAATGGAAGATTAAGGCTTCTTTCATTCGCCCCATTCTAAGCAACAAGCAATTTTAATGATGGAGCATGGCCAATTAGCATATCCCCCATTTGTAAAGTGATATATTAAAACCCCCCATGTAGAGGCACCATTTGTAAAAGAGCAACATTCAATGTTTGAGTGCAACATTTAATTATTTAACACATTTAGCTCTAATTATGTAAAAATTGTGCTTACTCTAAATTTGTTAAGCTGTCTTATCAACAGCATCCCATACATGTTCCTTGCAGTATGAGTATGGTCTGCATAGGCTTTCCCCCCCATATGTTTTCACTTCATGATTACACTCTGCAATTGCATATTTATTTTTTGTTAGCCCCTTGTCTTGGATGTATTTTATTTTATTATTGAGGAGTTCTTTTTATTTGAGGTTTCATTTTGAACAGAAAGCCTTGTTCACTTACTGGTCGTTTACAATAGAAAGTGCAATTACAATGTGGTTACCTACAACAATGAACAATTGTGATTGATCCATATTAACTAAAACGGTAATCATATAAAACCGTGTTTACCATTTTGATTTTAAAAAAATATCGTGAATATCACTTAGGCCATAATCGTGCAGCCCTACTGTACACTACATGAATTCACATGTACCATAATGCACATCGGTTAAAAACGTAATAATCCGAGTGTCAGAAATTAACTACACGTTACCTCCCCTTGTTCACTAGTTAGCCCCCTATATAGCAAACACTATGTAGCAAATGAGTGCACTTTTCGAACACAGCGAGCGTGTTAGCTCTGAAGCTAGGCTAGGCTAACGAGCCTCTCGGATTTGAACCTACCTGTTGTTCCTTGAGGTCCCCCGCCTTTCTTTTCCTGCTAACTGTTTTTCTCGCCATAATCCGACACACAGAGGTCCCTCACCCACATGGAGGGCAGATACGCTGGCAGTGTCGCCGGGAGGTGGATCATAAAACGTCGCTACGCTAGTCCGCAGCCAGAGCTCGGTCCGGGCGGTGCGGGCTGATTTGGGTCCGAAACCACGGACAGGTAAACCTCTCCGACAGCTCTGGAACGCTGTTTGTGTCCGTGAGCAGGCAGTTGTAAGTCTCCTCCCTCCCCTGTGGATCTCTTCTCGTCGTCCTCCTCGCTCTGTCTCTTCTTTTTTATCCAGAAACGCGTCATCAACGGCGGGCGCAGCCGCACTCTACTCAAACAACAACATCAAAGGAGTCGGATCACTGAACCGACTCTTTAGGACTCGCGATTCTATCATGAATCCTCCTGTTGTGTTGCGGGTAAAATTTTAAATGTTAAATGTAAACAAATTAAATCAGCACGACACTTCTTGTGCTTTGCGTAATAAGGGTAATCAACATATTAAAAAAATGTTAATTTCACATACGTACAATGTAACCCCCCATGCATGCTCATATTACATAGACACTACTCGGGTTAATTTGACCCGGCAGTCAAAGTGGAGGTTAAAGTGGTCAAGTGTCAAATACTATTTTTTCTTTGCAACTCATTAACCTCTCTCTTTCTCTTGCTCTGTCTCTACCTATTCTATTGCCTTCATCACCGAGTGCGAGAATGCAAGTGTTATTATATTTAACCAGAAACTTTTCTGCTCCAGTGGGCAAATCTTTGATCATGACAGTGAAATAATATTATGATATGTCTAAAGATGAAGAGCATCTTGAGGTCAGATCTGAGTCTGATGATTTTGATTATGAGCCAAATGAGTAAACTACTCTTTATATTCCTCCAAGCAAGGCATTTACAAAAATGGTGAAATACAGTGGTCTTCATCCCCAAATATGCAACAGGCAAAACTGTCAGCAGAAAACAGTAAAGACAGTGCCAGGGCTTTCTAGATTGTGTGGTATGCCGAACACAATACAGAAAATCATTCTTGAAATGGCACATTTTGAAGGAGGGTGTGTTTTAAGGAGAAGTGGAAAGAGCTGGATAAAATGCATTTACATTATGTCAGGAAACGACGGTGTGGGACAAGTGGGTAGAGCAGCTTCCTCTACTGTATAACACAGGCCATAATGCCTAGCAGCATTCAAAGGTTGATGCCTAGTTATGCATTATATGAATTCTAAACAGTCAACTATGGCATGAAAATCTGGTCACCATGTGATGCAAATACCAGATATGAATTTAACATTCATGTTTACACTGGAAATCCTGTTGGAGGAGCCCCAAAGAAGAATCATATTGTACTTGATTAAGCACTACATAAAAAGAAAAAAAATATATAATTAAACAACAATAATAATAATGTCATGTACAACTATTGTATTTTATACGTTGGTATTTTCAATGTAAATTAAACAAGTTTTGAAATGCATTTTTTGAGAAAAACTCATTGAACCATGATCTCTATGAGGTCAAGAACACCACTAGACCAAATATTGATTGATATGGTTCGTAAGGGAGTTATTAATGAGATATAAACAACGTTTTATTTTTTCATTTCTGATGCTTTTTGATAATTAAACATCCCCGAGGTCAAAATCACCCAGGAACACTATTGGTGTTTCTAAGAAACAAATATAACAGGGTTAATGAATATTGTCAAGAAGTCCAGGAGGCTTAATCCCAGTCCGGGAAACTGATGCTTAGTGCAGAGTGTCTCCTTTTACACAATCTTTCAAATAATTACACACCACTGAATATGCCATTCCTACTCTGAAAAGCTTCAAGAATAAGGGTAGCAGTACTGAACAGGGATCTGTCCCTGTCTTTAATATCTTAGTAAAAATAGAGTAATCTGATGCTAGATCAAAATTCTAACCCTCAGGCTATTCATGAGTACAGTCCCAAGACTATGCTTAATCCTTGCCTGGGAAACCAACTCCATTGGCCTGTTTCCCAGACATGTATTATGCCCACTCTTATACTTAATTGCTTCAGTGGTTAATCACAAATGCAAACTCTATTTAGTACAAGTATAGCCTAGCTTAGTTAATCTCATACTTTAGTGTAATTGTGCTGTAAATGACAATTTCTAAATTCTTTTTTCAAATGGAAACATCTGAGAAAGTCCACAAATGTAAAAATAATGTATTGTTGCCCACAAGTATATTCCCATAATTAAATACTGTACCCTAATGCAGTGGTCCCCAACCTTTTTCTCACCGCGGACCGGTAAACGTAGTAGTACAGTCTAAACCTTGTACAATGTGGTCCCCAACCTATATTTCTTCAGGAATTGGTTTAATATCAGAAAATATTTTCATTAAGGATAGACTTAGAATATCCGTTTTTATATTAGTTTTTTTTTTCTGTGCGCTCCGCGGACCGGTACCACATTACCCACGGCCCGGTACCGGTCCGCGGACCGGTGGTTGGGGACCCCTGCCCTAATGGATAGAACATATTTCCTTTAAGTTGTAAATCTCACTCAAAATCCAGTGTAGTTCAATACTAGGCTTAACCAGCTTTAGTCAAGGGATCTACAAGATCATTATTTAAAATAAGACAATCTGAACAAAAATAAAGGGGGGGGGAGACGACGACTAGAGGTTGAAACAAAGATTCAAAGACAGAAAGATCTCTATGCCTGTAAATTATTTAGATATTTATGCTCATTGGAATGCAGCCATAGTTATGGTGTAATATAAATATTTTTGTCTTCTTGACAAAAATTGGAGCTCTAGAACCCAGCAAAATAATCTCTCTGAACTGAACACATTTTATAATAAAAAAAAACAAACAAAATCATGGTAAAGGGGTATCTTAAGGCATTTTAAAACAGTCAAAATTCAAAATGTATTTTTTCAGATTTACTACTATTGTACCATTATCAACACCACACAACAAAGCCTATATTTTAGAATTCATTAAATAGTAAATAGAAAAAAGCTATAAGACAATAAGTCCCCTGGTTCAATTATTCACAACTGTGAACAAATCCAGGCTGACAAGTTTTGCACTTTCATGTCAAACCACACAAATATATATTTTAAAAAATCTATAGAATTGCCCTTTTTGAAGTTTTCGATGTATCCAGAATAATGAACAGATGTGCACATGTTTCTACAAGGATTAAGCATGTTGAAAAACATGAAGTATCGTATGCCCTTCATAGACTAATATAATAATAATGATTTTAATGATGCTATATGCACCTTTTTCTCTCACTCCCAAGTGTGAGAAAATCCACATTCAGTATGCAGAAGCTGTTCTCTTTTCATCATGTTGACCTTCCAGAATACTAATTAGATTTTAGTGACTTTATTGCTTTCATTACAAGTCAGTCCATGAAAAAAGGACAGAATATGTTGTGCCGACAGCTGTTCCAAGCACAGTTTGCTGGTTTGGTTTCTCCAAGCAGATGTAGTTCAGTCAGATAGCGGGTCAATAACACCGGCACATATTTTCAAATATCACCGACAACTGTGACCGCCACATTCTTTCCAAAAGAAGAATTTTAATCATACTGAACTTCCAGAAATGGTGAACATATTAAATCACATTTCAAGGGTGACACACTTCAACCAGATGCTCATTTGCTGGGCACAACTTCATCCTCATCAATGGGGAATGATTTCCAAATCAAAAGGTTAATATTGACAGAAAAATAATAATATCCACCCTAAGAAACTTATTCCAGTTTCAGGTACTGACTGTTTCCAAGTGCTTTCACACCTAAATTCTTGCAGGTCCAGCCCGACCCCTCAATTAAAATTCCTCCTAATTTTGTTTCAGAGCATCTTTTCCATCTTATGGCTTGGAATACCAGTGCCATAATCACTAAAAGCAGCAGAAGCACCCCTGTAACTTCCATCCAGAAATCACTTCCAAAAAGCATCCAGTACCACAGCATTAAAAACAGAAAGATATCGTTTCCCAAATGAAGCCAGAACTAGGTGTTGGAGCAGCTAGAAAAGATGTTTGCAAACCCCCAACAGGCCAACTTTCACATCTCAAAGATGGACAACTACCTGCCATCCAGACTCAATTAACTATTATGATTTATGTAGAAGTATGAATTTCACAGAGCTGAAAATACTGTACCGATGTTTGTATGTGTGTATTTAGAAGCCATGCGATTTAAAGAAAGTCATGGAAGTAAGTTGATTAAAAAAATAAGCCTCAAACAAAATGGCCCATAATTGTGGAAGAAACACTGGCCCAGCACCATGAATACATGGCACATGAACACAGCTGTCATTGCCTAGAGGTCAACTGACCAACTCCCTGAGCCATTAGAGAAGTAATCAGTTGTGTTAAACAATAGAAGCACAAAGTACATGTGAATATGTGTGGGTTACAGTAGTTCTGCATTTTAGCTTAGTGATTTTGAAAAATATCCCAATCAGGAAATACAAATTAATGCATGTTTCCTGTACCTTAACATGTCTCTAGATCCAAACATTCGGCAGGCATATGGCAAGAGTTCAGAGCCCCATCTCTTAATCAGCCTATTCTAAAACATTTCTGCCACTATGCTGCATCTTCAATGACCCATCATTGCAAGCATATCCAGACACGTCACATCCACTGGCTAATGATTAAGAATGACAAATAATTAAGTCTTTATTACAGATTGAATGTGTCAGTGTATCCTTGAACAAATTTAAATAAGTTTATATTAATGTGATTCGGTGTGTCCACATGTGCCTGACATTTGCATGAAAACGCTTTGACATGTAAATATTGCATTTCCAGGGACACTTCCTCTTTACTTTTCAATATGAACATGCTGTCCATTCCAGTGCAAAAGCCAACCAGCCATTAGCCGCAGGTTTCCTTTCTTGTATTTGTTGTCCTCAGCATGAACTCCGGTATGAATTAATCCTTTAAATCACTCAAGATTCTACATCAGGCCTTTCATTGCCCTACAGAGGACAAAGAAACCAAATCTCTAGGAGGACAAGTATAATCAAAATGCTTTGTCTGTTAAACAGCTAAACAAAAGAACTTATGATTAAACAAACAAACAAAAATAGCAGACAGATCAAAGAAAAGAAAGCCAGTCAGTAGCAGGAACAGAGAGGGCACTTCTTTGAGTTCTCTGTTCAGACATGGTATGTGCATATGTATGAGAGAGTGTATGAATGTTCTCGTCCGTTTTCAAAGCCTGCGCCCATGAGCAAGAGATGGCAGCGTTGTAGCTACGTCCGAGTCCGTATCCTGTGGAACCGTGCTCCCTTCGGGATGCTCTTTTTTTCTCCATCTCTTCAGCACAACATCCGTCAGTTCCGCCTGTATCAATGGCGATGGAGAAACAAGTCAGTGCTGCTTCACTGATGTGGGCTCACAGTCCTCCTACCCACAACCACTCTAAGATCACTTAACAAGTTCATAGCTGAGGCAGGATGAAGGTGACGCTGCATGGGTTAATCAAACCCTACCTCAAAAGGGCTTAATAATTTTATCAAGGGGTCCATATTTATCTAGCCTGTCTGAGCCACCCCCAGCCTACAGCCCCACCTTCAATTCCTTCATGTGCTCTCTCCCACACACACAAATTCACTCTCACTCTGTGGTCGCACGGTTGTGGGGCAAGGAAAGGGTGACTCTAGAAGAGTCTCTGCTCTATTTCAGCTTGCAGCAGCACGTGCCATCAGGTCCTCCAGAGCCTTGTCCTGATCATTATTGTGCACTATCAGAACCTCTTTAATGGCAGCTCTCTCAAAGCCCATCTCACCAAATCGGGACATTAGCTGCAAAAACTGCAGAGCCTGTAAGATGAAAGAGAAAAATATTCAACCTAAATGTGAAATCACCACTGTGGAATTCACCATTTACAAGCTAATGAGATTTTACAAGCTGAAAACCAACTGATACCAAAGCCAACAGAGTAAATATAGCCAACAGGCTTTATTTTTATATTAGAGAGGACTTTCACTTAATAAAACTTAGAGGGACAAACCTTTTCTTCAGAGCACTGGTACATTTCCAAACACTCTTCCACCGCAGTTGCATCAAAGCCTCTTTCACAAAGTCGACTGTGAACAAAAAGGTACTCCAGAACCTGTGAAACAGTTCAAAAGGACAAAGCCTTTAGAGGAAAAAACTGCAACACCAGCTACATTAAAGGGCTTTGTTCTTCTCTCTGGTACTGAACATCTGTTTTTTTTTTCCCTGCAAGTTAGTCATAACCTTGTTGCTGACTATCCCAGAGCTCTCAAAAGCAAAATGAGTAACAACCAACCTGTTCAACATTTTGCCCTTGCTTCTGCATGGCTCTGAGAACACCCTCATAAGAGTAGCCCATCCCCACTATGGTCTCCACACATTGCCGCTCGCTGGGGGAGAGGCTGAGCAGTGCTCCACTAGCTGGTGTTGTGTAGGAAGGAGGACCAGCTGCAGGGACAGGATTGGACTGTAAGGCAAGACAAACTAACGTTAAAGGGACAGGGACATCTTTACAGAAGGTTCAGCACAGTTGAATTATTTCCCTGGTCAAACACTCCTAACTGAACTCAGTAATTTATTTTTAATTTAACACAGTTTCTGTGATACAGCCGTGGCTTCAGTAAACCATACTGGAATCTGGCCTAGCAGAATGAAAACTACTCTGGTCTAGGGCATCAGTGCAAGACTGCATCTGTGGTCTAGTACCTGCTTTGGAGTTCCATTTTGAGCATGGCCTGACAGTTCTCCAGTAATAGATGTATTGGTATGTGTTGTTGATCTCAGCAGCATTGGTGGTGTACCATTAGGTAGGCTACGTGGTGGAGCTGCTGGAAACAAGTTATGGGGAATCTCTGAGGGAGAATCTCCTGGGTCAGATAGCTTAGGAAACGTGAGAGAGCGAATGTTGCAGGGTCGTTCAGCATCAATTTGGCCACCAGATCTCTCCAAGTCCAACAGTCCAACCAGCCCATTGGGTTTGTGGAAAAGGACTGATTTTTCCTGTAGAGGTTGGGTGTTGTTCTGTGAGGGAGGGCAAGGATCCGGAACAGGGGCTTCAGGGGCTGAGATCGATGACTGTGGTTGGCTCTGGAGTATGCTGCGCAGTTCTTCTTTATCATCCAGAGTTTTGAGCTCCAGCTTGTCAAAAGGATCCTCCTCTCGCTCGAAGTCCGCCAAGTTCAGGCTCTGAGGGGCAGGGTTGTTGGATGCTGGTTGTGCTGGTCCGAAGCTCGGGGCAGGGAGTGGGGTCAGGATGGCATTATGGCGCAGGCCAGCCAAGACAGGATTCAATGCTGGTGGGAGAAGTTCTTGTTCCTCATTAGGATGTACTTTCTTCCCACCAGCCAATTCAGCATCAGCATCCTGTGAGGCAGGCTGTCTGTCCTTCTCAGATTCCGACTGCCTTGACTCAGCTGTCTGAGCCCCGATAGCTCGTGCCTTGGCTAGGTCCTCTCCCCAGCGAACACTCCGTTTCTCCAAACAAAAGTCATACTATGAGAAAGACAATATACAATGATGACCTCAATAAATTATTATAATTTTCCACATTGTTATATTATATTATTACACCCATGGACTAACCTGCATCTCTGACAGCACAGAATGACAGTCGGGCAAACAGAAGCCAATGGGCAGACCCACTTTTGCTGGGCAGCGAAACTTCTCATTGAGCTTAAAAGGAACATCATCAAGGTAGCTGATGGGTCCTAAATGCAAGGAGTAAGAAGAGGTAGCCAGGAGAAATGAGATCAATAGTCATGATGTCAAAGTGAATAAGTCAGATGAAATGACACATGACCAGGTAACTAACCATTGTTGTGGATATCTGATGTAGACTTCCTCGCAGCCATTTAGAGTATCTTTAAAAAAAAGCAGAAGGCAAATGATTATTTCACTGTTTCAGACTTTGAGTGCATTTATACTATTTCTTCCACTGAACACTCAACCTATAACAGTGGAACTGCAAGTTGAACTAAAAGGGAATAAAAACAATTCCAGTATCAACCTGCCTAAGTAACCTTACAACAAACAACCTGTCTCTTGCTCAGAGGCACTAGCCGTCTTGGGAATCGAACCTACCAATTCCCGGTCGTAGGGCAAACGTCCTAAAGACCAGGTCACCAGCTGGGCCAAAACAGTTCCCTTCGTCCTTAAGACGTTAAAAACAAGATATTCACAGCTTTCACAACTAATAAAGCCCCCTGACCTAAATCCCATCCAACACCGTTGGGGTGAACTGGAACGGAGCGTAGGAGCCAGGCCTTTTTGTCCAACACCAGATCCTGACCTCATAACTACAAAATGAACGGACACAAAACTTCAAAATCTTGTGGAACCCCTTCCAAGAAAAAGAAGCGGTTATAGTTCCACAGGGGGCAACTCCGTATACATATATAAAAATAGATGTATCTCAATGCAATGTCATCAGTCTTTTAGGTGGAATGGTCAGGCGTCCCAATACTTGTGACCACATAGTGCAAATACAATTTAGCTCAACCGTAGGCAATAAATAAGGCCAGATAAGACCAGTTTTGCTGCGTAACAAGAAGCTAATACAAAAGACACTTTTCTTACGTCTTTATGAACACCGAAAATCCGAATATTCACATATTTCAGGGATAATAAATTAAAGAGAGTATATGATCTGTCTCCTAGTCCAGACAGGAGGACAGATCATTTGCTAGAGCCAGCCAGGCTGGTTCGACCTGTTTAATGCTGGGTACTGTTTGACTTCACAGCCACGTATCGGTTCCTAACCTGATCGAAACATTATTGGAATCATGACAGAGTCGTGTAGAAAGACTTATACCCTTGCAGACATCAGAACTGAGAGACTTTATACATTAATCAAAGTCCAAAAGCAGCTGCTAAGCTAAGCTAATTCTCCAGAACAGGCCTCTCAGAGAGCCACCGCCCCTGACACAAACACATCCCTATGTACTTCACTTTTTTACCCAGATCCGCTCTGTTCCGAGTCTCCAAAAACCCTCCTCACCCTTCTTCAAACATACGCCGCCCGACCGACTCTCTGAACTGGGGAATTTTACTCAAAACCAAGCGTGTTTCCTGCTTCATCTCGTGTAGCCATCTTGGTGGAACGGCCTCCCCTCCTCTGGTTCCTGGGTGATGGACACGCCCACCTCCGGCTGGTCTGTGCCTCGACCATTCAGCGTAGGCCTTCGGGGAGTAGGCGGAGAAAGAACGCACCTCCCAATTTAAACAGACAAGAATATACACATCAACATATGTAGAAACGTATAAGGACGCATCTCTTAATAAATTCAGGTGTCAGGCCTTACTTACAATGAAGTGCCATGACTGAAATACCCTTGAGAAAATTACCATCCCCACACACTGCTTCACTTAGTGAGTTGGTTAAATGCAGAGAAAGATCGTGTGCTGTGGTGTGTTCACAATAGACTATAAGGGGCCACATTTCTTTATTTCCAACCCCTTTTGGACATCACCGTGCTTGTTTCCAGTGCACAAAGTAAGACCAATAAAGGATTGGTTGGATATTTTGGAAGAAAACATCTCAACCCCATCCAACACTTATGGGATGAACTTGAGTAAAATTCTAAGCATAAAAATTTCATAATGTCAACAGTGCAGCCACTAATGACATGAGTCTGTATTCAGTAGTTAGAGTGCTTAAATATTATGGCTCAAAAAGAAGGAATAGTAATTAAAGTAGTCTGTGGTTGGAACATAGGTGGTTGGAACAACTCCAATTTATTTAAATGTCAGCACTGTACAGGATGTGCAGTGGGTAGTAAGTTTTAAAAAATCCAATTTTGAGTTGGCACTTTTTTAATGTTAGGACCTCACATCCTGTTTCTGTACTAATTTTAACATGCCTTCATCAAACTTGCCACTTTAGGACCCCACACTTTTAGCTAAAACGTATGGCAATCAGTAGAAGCAATTCCCAAGGTATATATGTTCAGAACATATATGTTGCAACATGTTGCATAACACTGCATGACTTGCTAGGTGCTTTACCTAACACAACAGAACTGCCAGTGTGGGTGCTCTAGTTCTTGTTCTCCCCTCTCCCGTTGTGTTGAGAGCAGTCCCTTTATACATAAGGACAATTGTTTAGGGCATGCTAAAAAAGTACAGAAACTAGGCCTCTGAACAACTTCGGACTATTAATCAAGCCCATCATAGGACACTTTGTCAGTTTGATTCCCAGATCGGTGAAGTGTAAAAAAGGACCTAGTTCACAATATAAAGATTAGCATCTACTTAAGAAACTACAACTTTGGCTAGCTATGTCTTAATAAAGTAACAAGGATGAGTCTTTTACTCATTTTGTCCATAATAATTGTTTTATGCTGCTACCCCAGGGAGCACTAGATATCTGGTTGTGGAAGCTGAAAATGTGCAGTAAAAATGATTCTCCATTCCAAAAAGAGGGACTCACTGGCCTGATCTAGCTCATCAGCCAAATGACCTCTGCATGCTCTGTCAGCTGCAAAGTGTCTTCTTTGTAACTGTTATTTTACAGTAAATTCCATTCTGAAGATATATAATGAAACTGGAGTCAGTTTAAATCACTGACTGCCCCACACTTCTCCTGGTGCTGCATCGCTGGAGGGCTTGTTGAATAGATTAAATCCAGAGAAAGAATTTCCCACTGTTCACACTGTTGTGTTGCTGTGGTATTCAGTGTTTTCGGGTGACAATAAAGGCCACTTTAAGCAATACGGAAACGGAAAGTTAAATGTGTGTATGTCCCAGAGAAAACATGCTGAAGCACAAATGGCTGAAAAAGTTGGTTGATGATAGTTATGTTATGACATGAGAACACAAACACCCAAGCTTGCTGCGTGAGGGTTTGCTTGGCCTTCAAATTCCTCAGTTCTCAATCTGAAACCGTGTAGAATATTACTAGTTCAGGGTAAAATTACTCACCCAATAACGTGGCTAAATACTTTTCTGGAAAAAACCCAGCTTTTCTAGAAGTTTAAAAATTCTAGGTAAAAAATATATAGGCTGACAAAGTCTGAGAACAGAAATTATTTTGTACATCTAGCATAGAAAGTGACGTCTGTTAGAAGGAATTTATCTTTTGTTCTGAAACAAACAAAGAACATGTGATACCAAAATAGCAATGAAATTAAACATTAAAGACTGAAAGACTGAATTAGCATCAACATGCCTTTGAAGTATACTTTTTGGCTATACACACGTGTGTGTGTGTGTGTGTGTGTGTGTAAAGAATACATTATAAACAACAGTGTATACACACTCACTCACACTTGGCCCCTTCTCTGCTGTGTTTGGGACGGTGAGACGTCCGTGTAACGTAAGCACGCAGGGGTGTGAGGCGGAAACGTCGGCAGGGTGATGGGTTCTGTAAGGATGTAGCTTCGCTCAGCTCGGCTCAGTCCAGTCAGAACGGAACGGAACGGCTTCAGTAGCTTCTGGGGTCTGACACAGAGAAGACCGCACACTCGTACTATCGTGAACTTACCGGCGGGTGTGATATTGGGCGTGTTTTTGTTTTGTTTTTAGGAGCTCCGTGTAACAGCAGGGCTAACGGATCTAAACGGATGTAAACAAGAGTCTCTCTCTTACTCTCTCTCTCTCACACTCGCACACATACATACACACACTAAAACATACACTAACAAACAGAGAGAGAGAGAGAGAGAGAGAGAGAGAGAGAGAGAAAGAAAGAAACGAGGCCAAACTGGAGATGACAGCGTATAAAATCAACTCCTACCCGTGATCTGCATTAAAATATTGGTGTCTCTTGCTGCCTTGTCTCGCTCTCTCTTTCTCTCTTTCTCTCTTTCTCTCTTTCTCTCTTTCTCTTTTTCTCTCTTTCTCTCTTTCTCTCTTTCTCTCTTTCTCTCTGATCTGCTTGTCCACAGGATTCTACTCCTTGAGAGCCGGAGAGTACACGGACACCTCACTGGTGTAGTGTAAGTATGACAGTTGAGTGTTCTGTGAATGATGCTTTCTGGAATAACAATATAAATTAACAATCTAATTCATTATTTATTTTATACAGGACAAGGAAGAAATCAATGAACGTTTCAAAATCCAAAAAGGTAACCTGCAACTGAACCAGTATATACAATTTTACTTTTTCTCACAATTAATCCTCCTGGGATACAAAAGTCAGCTTATGCATCACTAAAATACTCGGGTTATTTCCTCTTCTGCAGGCAGTGTTGGGGCATTTTTACACCATAGTGTATAACATTTCTGATATTTCAGAATTGTCATTCTAACATTGTCTGGAAGAGCATTCCAGAGCTATGAGGTTTGATATGAACTCTTCCCCATGCTGTATATTTCAGAATTTTGGGTTTTTACATACCAGTACCTTGAAATCTGAACAAACACAATTTGTTCAGAGGCCAATGAAGTCTTGATAATATTGGGTTATTGTGGTTGAGTTTCTTGGTTCTCATGGGGACACTAGCTGCTTTTCTTTGTAATTACAAAAGAGCTTCATCTTAATCATAATTTTGGCCTGACTGAGATTATTGTGGTCTGAGGAAGATTAGCCTTGCCATCTACATTAACACAAGGAGTCGAGATGAAATCATGCTTTTTACATTTTGGGTAAAGCCTACCATATCTAGAATTGGGGCAAATGCAAACAACTAAATTGTAGTAAGAACTCTGTATACAGCCCTGGTTGCCTGTAATTAGGGTGAAAGTGATTGTATTTGTATCTAGATTTGTTGTGGTAAGGAAAGGGTTTCAAACGATGTGCATGTAACCTCTGTTTTCTAGATGAATACCTAGGGCACTTCTATAAATGGTTTCTGTGCCTCCTCCTCCACTGTTTAGTCGAGGTCTGTATACGTAGGGTGGTCTTAAGGAGGGTGGCTTCATTTAAGTAGTCAGATCTATATCCAGGTCTCTGGTTAGAATTGGGATGCCTTATGCTTAGTTATTATTTCACTATTTTTGGAGCAAGCTATTGGATGTGAACAGTCCCAGTTAAGGTGCTGAGATTTCTGGTTATTGAGAGACATTGATTAAACTCTAGCTAATTTCATGTGCCAAATAACTGAATTATCTATAACCAAAGCTTTCATCAGACCAGGCGGAGCAAACCTGTTTAACGCCTCCTGTTCCTGGGTACATCTGTATGCACCTCTAACCCTGAAACCTGGTAGATTAGGAACAAAATAACATAAGTAAAATCTACACTACTGTTAGGGATGAAGGAGGAGGTTGAACTAAACATGCTGCACTCAGAGCAGAACATTTCAACCAATCAAGATAACTCGCCTGTAATTTCAAATGAAGGATTAGAGCAGAATACAAACTATTCCGAAGCAATGCCAAAACACAGAGGGGAAAAAAGAGCAGGAAGTCACAGGGGCGATGTGGGAATTCACATTAATGGTGCTGATAGCAACAAAAAAAAAATTATTAAATCCAATAATTATCTCAGAAATGTCAGACATTGGTTCCATGACAATTTATTTTAGCGCTCACTCTTAACACTCGTCTGTGCTCTTTAGACAGTAACTTCTAATCTTCTAGTCTTAGTTTAGCTATCAAAGTTAGCATTCTGTTTACACTCATGTCCGCACACATCAGTCCTGCCAGCCCAGTGTGCCAGAAATCAATCAGGTACTCAACTGGCATTCTGAAAGACACAGCGTGGGAACGTACAGAAGCAGCGTAATTGTTTTCATGCATCTCCATGGTGATATCATGTAGTCATTCTTTGACATGGTGTAAAAAATGGATGAACTCTGCTGAACTGTACTGTACTAACCTTTTCTTAACTAATCAGCAGGTCAATTTTTTTTCTGAGAATGTTGGGGAGGTCCAACCAGCGGCAGCACTGAAAGGGCCACTAGGAGGTTCTGCAGCTCAGCACAAGCGTCTCGGCCTGCCTTTGAGCACCCAGCAAGCCTCCCAGAACACTGTGAGCAAACCTCCATTAGACACACAAACATCTGCTCATTTTCCTCCTCCACTCCCTGAGCATCAGCAGATAGGAAAAGAAGTGAGGAAATCCATGCTAGGCAGGCATCAGGTATCCACTGAGGCCAATACTATTGATGGAAAGATTGACGTAGCTGGGACGCCTCCCTCCATTGTCCCGATGGGCAGCACAGGTGATCCACAGCCTGCAGATTCATCTCTAAAGGTCTCGTCCAGTCCTGGAGTGTCCTCTCCACTAAAGCGACTTTCTGCAGGGGAGAAGAAACCTCAGAAGCTGATGCTTGTAGCCCCACCTGCTGCTGATGACGGAGACTCTGCAGCGGTGCAGGGTGTGGCCAGACTGCTTACAACCACCTCGCTTTGCAAAGCACCGGTTTCTGTGGCAGTAGTGAGTGTCTAAGTGCAAGTACACAAAAGCCAGGCATATTAAAGTGAATCAATTCATTTTAATATAGAAACTGGAGACTCGGTAAGATGAACCACTGGTGTTTCACCTTTATTTTACAGTAAGCAATATATTTTGTAGCAATCTAGGTTTGTAACAGATTACATGCACTCTAGATCAGCGGTCCCCAACCCCCGGGGTACCGGTCCGCGGGCTGCACGGAAAAATTACAGTATTTCCTTTTTATTTACTCTCACAGACTAAACGAGGTTTTATTTTGAAAAAAATGACTGGATTTCTTATATTAAACCGGGTCGTAACAATATAAAGTTTGGGGACCACTGATCTATGTATCAACAATCACAGCCCCACCCCCCGGTAAAATACTCAAGCGTCGACCGGTCCGCGGTGATAACAAGGTTGAGGACCACTGCTCTAGATAATATAATAAAACAAAAATATCTATGATTTAGAGTTTTACGCCTTTTGAATATGCCGTTACGGTTTTAAGGATTACTATTTCAAATGTTAACTATTTGACCATAAATCTATGACCTTCATTTACTGAGCATGCCAAGAAACCAAATAGCTGTGTCACTTGAGTGTTTTGGATAAAGTACTGGAAAGGGATATTTGACCCGAATCTTAAGATGACTTGACGTTTATTAGACCAATGAATGAACTGTAACTCAGATCAGAAGCAGTCAGAACTCCTTTAAAAGCAGTCAGATTACATTTCTTAATGACTAGAATATTGAGTTTTTTCTGTGTGTGTGTATAGGTATAGTGCAGTGGTTCCTAATCCTGGGAGGAGTTTCACAGTGCAGGATTTCTTAGTTCTCCAAAAACCTGATCCATAAGTTAGGGTTGCGTGACAGGAATGCTCCTCATCTGCTTTACTGTTTGACTCTAAAGTTCTGCTATGTGAAATACCTTTGGTCTTGTTTGCCCTGCTCTAATGAACCAACTTCAGGAGGGATTTCTTCATCAGCTGTATTGCCGTTTTGAAAATAAAGTGTTATGTGTTCTTTAATACATTTCCTGTGTCTATACAGGCCGCTGTGGAAAGCTCTTGTGCTGATCCAGGTCTCCCCACTCCATCACTTTCCCTTCAGGCCTCATCTTACCCCAATGTGCAACAGTCAGGGGCTTTAACAAACTTAGTTCCTCTGCATGCTTTACCCTTCCATGGGTTAACCTACGCCAGCAAAACTTCAGGACATGCCCCAAACTGCAAAGATTCTGTACTAAACAGCCCTGGACCTGGATCTTTCCAGTATGGTCTTACACATGGTGAGTGAGGAAACCTAGGAAAGCACATCACAAAACTATTTTTAATGACTTATTTTTATCCTATGGGTTTGACATTAAAATATAAATGTAAGACAAGATCATTATTTCAACTTTTATTTCCAGGCATTTACATTTGTTTAAGAACTTTGTAAAAAAACATTGTAATGGGTGAGTAAAAGTATAGGAACATAGACTTAAGATAACTTAATAATACTTTAATTACTTAATATTTAGTTGCAAATCCTTTGGTTTACAGGCTTAGTTCTTACATTGCAAGCACTGACATGACCAAACTTTTACATTATTCTGTTGTGATGCTTTTCCGGCTTTCACCACATCCGCTTTCGGTTGTTCTTTGTTTTGAGGAGTTTCTCCCTTCATGCTCCTCTTTAGCAGGTCAATTAATGCTCTCACGGGTTTTACTGTGAAGACGGACTTGGCAAACTGATGAACTACATCATTGTTGCTTTGCCAGAATGTTTGCTCCTTGGTTGAATTGTGTTTCTCCATCCTTCAGCCTTGCCACCACTCTGGCAAAGGTTAATCTTTGTCTCACAGGTCCGTAAAACTTCTGTACTTTTTCCCAAATTCTAATCTGGCCTTACTATTCTAATTGGTAATGAGTGGGAACAAAAAGATACACAACAAGTTTCAAACCAAAGTCTTCTCGAATGGCAGATTGTGATCCCTTCACTCCTGGAGTCTGGAGGTTGTTAGTTATGTCACAGACTGTTGTTTTAGAGATTTTTTAGAGATCAAATGCTGATGTTTTGCTTACAAATGTTGCTGTTGCTCACAACCCCAGTGGCTTCTTTCTTCTTCAGGACATTCAAGCAATTTGTACTGGCTAATGTTCATGCAATGTCTCTGATTTTCCACATTCTTCTCATTTCAAAACCGTCTGCTCCCATAGAGAGCCCTCTGGTCTTAATGTGAGTTATACCTTTATAACTATAAATGCAGTCTACACAGGCAAAAGCTGGACCTGAGTGTAGACCTTCAGTACTATTCATATTTGAATAATCAATGTAATAGGACACACTTTGGCAACTGTCATCCACATGTTGCCATAATATTGTCCGCTTGAAAAATGGGTGGGTTCAAATGAATGGTTGTCACTTCTAAGCTGTTTAATGTATTAAAAACATGGTAATAAAAGTCTAAAGTTAATTTTTTAATGTCGTACCAAAATGTTAACTGTGTTGCAAAAATAAAGACATTGACTTTGCGGTCCCAAAATGTTAGAAGTAGACTGTATATATTATTGAAAATTGAGATGACATTAATCCAGTGCCAGGTATCCAGTGCTGGATTGGATAGAAGGGAAATCGGTATATAATCCAGTCCTGTTCCACATCTTGTTTTACCTGTGTATTACTTCATGTGGGATCGTACAGTATAGGAGTAGTTTGAGCATGATGGCAAACCGTTTTAGATGTTTATACATATCAAGTAAAATTTACTTAAAAAAATTCTCATTTTAAAACTTGGTAGTTGGTAGAATAGAAAATATTAACTTGGTATAGGTCAACATACAAACTTTAAATATTGATCTCATACTAGTATTATATTTGTACTCATGCCTGATATTACCATCATTTCTCATTCTGTTTTTTTTTCTCTCTTTTTTTCTCTCTTAGGTATTTACTCTGCACTGTGTTCTAGTGTTCTCTATCCTCTCTCTGGTCCTGTCTCCTCTTCTCCGTCTTCTCTCCATGCTTTGTCTTCTAGGCCCCGTCCTTTAGGTGACCTTACAGTGAGGGAGAGTTTCACATGTGTTTTTTTTTTTGTGTTTGTTTTTTTTTTCTGTGCTGCTTCATGCATTTTTTTCTGAGCTGTAAATTTGTGTTTTGGATGAAGAACTAGGGAAAACAGCTTAATGTATCAGTATATACCAAACTACATTTAGACAGTCTCTTAAATGTCTGTTACTGATCTGACTGTTGTCTTCTACACTAGTGATCGACCGAAATTGAGTTTTTTATTACCGATACCGATACCAATTATTTGCATGCTTATGTGCCCGATAACCGATATTCAGAACCGATATTTATTTACTATTATACTTCTGTTTTTGACACAATTATTACAACACCATTCTACTGAAAAAAACTGTTTTATGTATAATAATCACTCCCTCCTTGCATACAAATCAAAAGTAGTGGTCTGACAGTGCAAAAAATTATAAACAAAAACAAACTTTAGATATGTAGTTTATACACAATTGAAGACTTTAGTAACAGTGTCTTTTTTTGTCATTTATGTAACACATCTAATAATGTGCATTAATAGCAGTTATGTTTAATAAAGTTTACTAACTATAGGAAAGCAAGTAAGTATACTTTACTTTTGCACACAGTTTCCCCCTCAGACGCCGTGCTGAAATGGCGATCATGCGCGTAATTCTCAAAAAGCCCACCAGATGGCGGTGTTTATCGGCAAACCCGATATTACAAAACCGATAACCTAATATGCTAAAATGCTTAAATATCTGGAAAAATATCGGTAAACCGATATATCGGTCGATCTCTATTCTACACTCATGCATTCGGATTTCAAAAGATCCTAAATTATTATTGCAGTATAGTGTGTTTTTTTTATTAAATGCACTACAGTATAGAGAAGATCTATCTAGTGATTATCATTGTAAAATGTAATTGTGATCCATTCTAAAATAGCAATTCAACTGACTGGATTTTAGAATGGGAGAATGTTTTTTTGAGGCAAATAATCTTCTTAGGCTGTTTTGTAAATTTAAAACAATTACTGTTATCCTCTACAATGTAAATAGTTATTCCAGTAACATTTGTGTATTCAGGTTTTTAAAAAATAACCTACAAATAAATTGCAAAATAATTGACTAATATCTTGGTAAAATTTCAGAACTCACAGAATGACCTGTTCAGAAATCATAATTAGAACTTTGAGGTCAAGGTTTACACTCTTGACATTGATTACACATCATGCATTGAACAGAACTTTAAAGTTCAAATGTAAAAATGCAACCATTGTTACTTCTGTTATAAACATGCATACTTCACAACTTTGTTTTAAAGACTAGGAAACCCCCTTCACATGATGCATCCTGAAGGGGCTTAAAAATTAAATGTACACACACTGAAGGGAGACACAAGAGATGCGCCGCTTGTGCAGAAAGAAAATGGGCACAGCTAAGACGCTATACGTCACATCCTTGTTCCTTTGCCATTACATATGTGCATTCTTGTGTTGGGGTTCCCAATGAATATGTAATGCATTTTAACAAAGCATGTTGAGTACTGTAGTGAGGTAATGATAAATGAAAATGCAAAAAGGATACAAGGGATGTGAAATCTGCAAAATCAATTCTACAAAACCATTTTTGTAAAATTTTTGTAACCATGCTTGTTGTATGCCAGAAAACCCTTTTAAGAGTTAGAATATTTAGAATTGTTGAGCTGGTTTGTGCTTTAATTTTGATGTATTCTGAGTTTTCTTTTCTGTGTATGTAATCCAGACGGAGGTCAGATCCATGCCGAGGGCGCCAGTGCTCAGAGGAAGCTGCACTGAATGCCTGTGCCAAGAGGGATATTTGTGCCAAGAGGGATATTTGCTTTCAATAATTTTCTCATGCCAGGACTGAACATGGTAATGGAGAAGAGTTTGGTAAAAGTCCACCTTAAAGGCAAAATGCTCCATTTCTTTGTAAGTACATCAATAATAGAGGCTGATGCATATAACTATACAAATCACCCAGTTTAATTCAAACATTGCTTAAGTGCATTACTACAAAATGGTGTGAGCCAAGTGATCATAACTGTATCAGGAATGTGGTAGTGGTGCCTTTTTCTAATACTTACCATGAATAATAATCACCTTTAAGTGGATGAAATTGTTTGATTTGAGTCATTGGTATTTATTGTCAGATCTGCACGTATTAACTTTAAGGCTAAGAATTTTCCTTCTTTTTGTATGGCTAAGATATCAAAAATGTTTTTTTGTTTTTTTTTTCATCATTATTGTAAAATCTGCCTTTTTTCTCTTTCCCTGAGACATTTAAATGTCTCTTACCTTTTTCTTTTCGTGCTGTCCCAGCATTCCATGTACACTCCAAAGCCCTTGTGTAAAAGGCGTGTGAGAAACTACTGACATGCTCAGCTGAAGTCATGTAGTCATTTATTTGGAGAATTAACTTGGCATGGAATTATTTTTACTGTATGATACTGAAGGTGGAAAAACAGTCCACAAGAGAGCCTATTTTACTGTGGTCCAAAGGATTGTCTAAGACTTATGTAAAAAAAAGAAGAAAATGCTTATTATTATTATTATTATTATTATTATTATTATTATTATTATGTTGCCTCAGGGATTCTTAAAGAATTAAGCACAAACTTGGGAGTATTAGTACTGCGTGTAGTTTTGTACATCAATGTGACTAAGCTAAAGAAATGTTTATAAATAAAATATGCAAACATTATTGACAGTGTGGTCTTTCAGCATCTGAGCTACTTGGAGAGGGGGCGGAGCTCCTGGTAGCTTGCGAGCGACGTGTTTGAGACCCCTGGCCTACAGTTATGGTAACCCCTACATGCATGAACACCTTATCTGAACCTAGCGCTCTTACTGGCCTCCTTGCCTAAAGTGTCGTTGTATTTAAAAATTAGTCACCAGTCCATCTCACAGATCTGTTTGTATGGCCAGTATGTCCAGAACCTCAGTGGGAATTCATTAGACAACCTCAGTAATATATTTAGGGAGAAAAACCAGCACAACCAATAACTCTAATTCGTGCTGTGTGAGAAGACAAATCTCTCTCAACACATGGTCTACAGCTACTGTGTTTGTTTCCTGTTAGCTTACCTGTCGGCACAGAAACATAATACCAACTTCTTCAGGTCTCTGCCACTGAGCATCACAAAACTACCACTGGGAATTATAAAGGACATCAGTGTCTAGTATTACTGACTACACAGGTCAACATTTCATCAGAGTTCACATGGGTTTCCCAGTGTTTTCCATGCTGACTGAAAATCTGTGATTTGTTTTTCCCTAAATGAAGGTAGTTTAACAGTATATTGCATAATGGCTGGTATAATTAGCATATTATAATGATATGATAAGCATTTTTGATTAAAACAGTTGGAAGCAGTGATATCTATCCACAGTGTGCACCTATCAAAAGACCTATCAAAGGATTTCCTTCATGGTTTGCTTTCACTCCAGCCAAAACCAGTCACAAAAAACAGTGTCATTATGCATATTCATACAGAAGTTATAAGGAGTGTTTCAGCAGCCACACACAGTCCCAGTACTGGCCAGGGCTTTCAGTCCCACCAGCACAGCATCCAAAAGAAGCCCACTTTAATTAGGAAGAGTAAAGACGGCTTGTGTTATGGTCATAGGGAAATGAATGATGGCAAGGGCAATGTCTAGAATGTAAAATGCAAAGAAAAATGTATGGTATGGACATTTAAAATTTCTAAAAGTACATAAATGGACATTTTGTATATGAACAAAATCAAACTAAGTCAAAAGATAGAACTCGGCTATTTTTCTGTATAAGGTCACCTTCACACTGGCCTGTGCTTGTGCCACGATATCCCTCTACTTCATTCCCTCCCCTCCTATTGGTTGTTGGCAGCCCTTACCAAAGTACACATAGATTATCAGTTACAACAAAGTGTCATTAAACACTCACACCTTCTCTTTCTAAAGGTCACTAGGCCTCTATTCAGTGAATTGCAAGGCAGCATGAAGCCTGTGGAGGTATATGTCTTGTACGTCTTGCTAAATGCATGCATGTGGGGAACGTTTTCTGACAAAGACACTGAGCAGATTCAAGAGGACAAAGACGTGCTGGTGCTGACCAACAACAACTTCGATCAAGCTCTTACACAACATAGCCAGTTACTTGTGCACTTCTGTGAGTATGTGTGAACAGCTTTCATGAAGCCGTGCACATTTGTTTCTGCAAATGATTGGTATGTGACTACAAAACGTAATTCTCTCTAAACATTTCCCTTCTTTTAAATAGGTGAGCACTTTGTTTTACTTGCAACAAAGTAACTTCAGCTTGACAAGCCCTTTTTAAAGAGTGTACAGTCATAAAATATGTCTAAGGTCAGGATTACGGGAAGGGAATTAATATTTGCATTGGGCAAAGAATAATCTGGAATTGTTAAACATTTTCAGCTAGAAATTTCTTTTGAAGTAAACAATAATGTATAGTAATCTGTAATACTAAGCCTATTTACTGTAAATAAGATTTAGAATTTTTTTATATTGATTTGAAATGTTTATTTTGTGTTTTTATGGCTGTGCTTGAGAGACACCATTGACCAAAAACAAATTCCCTGTATATGCACACACATATACTTGGCCAAATAAAACTATTCTGATTCTGATTCTGATAAACAAATTCTAGTGCCCGTTTTGTTTCATATTAAAAGTTCTACAGTTCTACAGTTATGGCATTGGTTCAGTAATAAACCATAAACAAATGTAATACATTTACATTTTTCTATGTCTTTCTGAATACCACTACTTGAAAAGTAAATATACTGGCTCAGCTATGTCATGATTAATGTTGTGCAACAATTTACATGTTAATCGTGTGGTTCTATGCTAAATTAATTAATGAAAATATGCACAATTTTATTTAAAAATACGAACTATGAACGGAAATATGAACGGAACTGCTATAACATTTGGTTTGCAAACACTTAAAATGAGAATACCTTGCATGGACAAATAACTTTGACGTTATATTTGATTACATTAATGTTTAACTTGGAGATTTACAATAAATAATTTTATAGCAACTGTGTAACAGTGTTAAAGGTACAGTAATCTTAAAAAGCTCCTTTTTTTAAAAATCTGATTTGTCATAGAAAAACATGTTACCCTCAGAGGACAGAGCATGGGGGCGAAACCATTATAGTAGAAGCAAAGTGTCATTAAAGTCCCTGTTGGTGTAATGGTCATGCGTCCATAGGCGAGTCTACACGGGGGCCAGGGGGGCAGGGCCCCCTTAGAATTGTTCTTGGCCCCCCTGCACTGAACAACCAAAGATTTAAATATAAATTTCTTATCGCGATATGGGCAGGCTCGAAGAACGGAACTAGCAATATATGTGTTCTAGACGGACCACTTAAAAGGATAGTTCACCCTAAAATGAAAATCTGATGTTTATTTACTTACCCCCAGGGCATCCGGTAGTCATTTAATGGAAGTGGATGGGAATCGAGCCTTTCAAAGTCAAAAAAGCATACCCAGACACGTCCAGATTACACCCCGTGGCTCGTGAC
>JBBKCR010000022.1:9434565-9449946 GCA_037577295.1 Ladigesia roloffi | reverse complement strand
TTTATATACACACACACATATATATATATATATATCGTTTTTTTTTCTAGATATGTAAATATCTAGAAATATAAATATATATTTAGCTCTATATGAGTGCCTGTGCTCAGTTCAGTGTTTGGTGAGGACACCTCCCTCCTTTCGAGCTGCAACAGAGAGAGGTCGCTGGCTGGCTCGGGTGTGTTTTCCTCTCTAGCTACAGGCTAGCAAATTATCAACCTGCATTTCTGCTTCACAACACCCAAAACAGCTCCTGGCGAGGCCTGGTCTTTGGGATCAGGCAAGACTGCGGAAACTGTCGTCTGCCCCAGAAAGAAAGGGGCTGAAATACATGAGGAAAGAAGTTCGACACACACGAAAACGGCCTGTTTACTGGGAACTGTGTTTAAAGACAAGGTAATGCATCAGGCAGCGCCGTGGACAGCCTTGTTGTCAAGTTGTTTAATCTCGATTCTGTTGTTGCATAATAAAATGTGAAGTTACTCAAGCAGAATTAGCATTTCGTCTGTTTGCCTGTCAGATACGTCTAAAATATACGTACTAATTTCTGTTTACTAACGTTAGTGAAAGTCTGAGTATGGCAGTAATGTGTAACTGCACGTCTCCCCATTAAAAAGTGTCTATTCACATTATTTGATTTTGGTAAGTGGGTTTATGTTAAGTGTTATTGTAAGGATCCAAAGACACTCAATATTTACAATATAATACATTATACGTTCAAAAGTTTGTAACAGCTCATTCAGTGTTTTGTCTTGTCCGAGACATGAGTGTTGGGTTTTACATGCTGCAGCAAAAGCCTCTGGTCTTTTGGAAGGCTTTTCTGTAGATGTTGGTACCTAGCTGTGAGGATTTAATTGCATTCAGCCACAAGCGCAGGGTCCAGCTCATCTGGGTCCAGCTCACCCAGAGATTATTGTCCAAGGGGACACAGTTCCACTGCCCCACTGCCTATTTGCAGTGGGCTTTATACCCCTCTAGCTGATGTTTGATGACGTAAGAATCCTGTGTGGCTGCTCCAGTGTGTTCCATGCAGTTGTATGGGCTGTATGTATGTGCAGCTTGAGTTTAGCACAAGTTGGTGCACCATAAAGTCACAAAATTTACTAGTTAGAAGGAATTTCTAACTAATATAGATATAGAATTTCTAACTAGTAATAGAACGAACTATTTTCAGCACTTGCCATTGGTTGATAAAATATCGATTTTACAGACCCACGTGGAGACTGACCAATAGTCTCCATAGTATCAAGTAGTATTTATGAAAAACACTAAGACCAAAAGTGTAGTTACAAGATCTTCACCTGACAGCGATGATATGTACAATTATTATTATTATGGAATGTGTTGTAGGAAAGGTGGAAAAACAGTAAGTGTGTAGGAATCCACTTTTGCTCTCTTCCTCTCACAGGTGAGATTACTCAAGCACAGTGGTCATGGCACATCAGCAGATGCC
Organism: Ladigesia roloffi; assembly: GCA_037577295.1. Taxonomy (NCBI): domain Eukaryota; kingdom Metazoa; phylum Chordata; class Actinopteri; order Characiformes; family Alestidae; genus Ladigesia; species Ladigesia roloffi. The sequence goes on along the minus strand of JBBKCR010000022.1, from coordinate 9,448,493 downwards.
CAGCTCACAGAAGGCCTTGATGCTGGAGCTGAAGTCTTTACAGGAGGAACCAGTGGAAGGCTTCCGCATAACCCTGGTGGAGGAGTCTGACCTGTACAACTGGGAAGTGGCCATCTTTGGACCACCAAACACACTGTATGAAGGGGGATATTTTAAGGTCAGTCTAAAAAAAACATGTTAAAATGATGAAGTATTTCAATGAAAATGAAGTTTCGAAATAACTAAACTTCTTACTTAATTTTGTTTTTCATTTGGTGATATTTTAAATTTGGATTAACTACTTGAAATGAAATGCCATGCTTTGAACATAAGGTTTGAATAAAGTAGTCATTTGTGTGTAATTAAAGTTTTGAATATGGGATTTCAATATGGGTTTTCCAATTGCCAGCTGTTGATGGTTAAGACAAAGAGGCAGATAAAAACAGTCTGTTTATTAAAAAATAGGAGCCAATGGTATAGTACATATAGTAAATGTAATTAATGGTATACCATTGCAACTGTTATGTTGTTTTATATATATATAAGCTTGGGATAAGAATCTTTAAAACACACACGCAAACACTTCTTCAGTATCTGCACGTGACTAGTCTCAGGATGAACTTTGTCCTGTAACACTTGGAAAGGGATAATGGTGTGCAACTGGTGATAAGCTGACTGCTGGATGTCATATTGACACAAGGGGGCACACAAGCATTATTTTTTTTCAAATGTAGATTATTATCATTTCAAAGAGCTTCAGTTTCTTAGTGATGCTCACTAGCAGAGGAATACCCATAAACGCAGGTGCATGTGTGATTTGTGATAAAAGTGTCCTTTCAGCTCTGTCATGTTTTGATATACCTATGCAGCAACCCCTCAACCCCTCCAACATTTTATCTATTGCCCCATCTCTCATTCCATCTTGTACTTCTGTCCCAAGTGAGGCAATTTTTTGGCACTATTTATAGGTCTGACAGATATAAATGGCATCTCAGTAGGAGAGCTGAAAGAGAGAAGGACAAACTGAATCTCTCCTAAGTTTCTCTCCAGTCAGTGCATGTATTGAATTAGTACTAGGTACTAAATTGTCTGTAAAGTTAAAAGTGTCACAAAACAATATAGTTTTATTTTTAGTTTTACGGGTATTAAAATTCAGTATATTTTATGGCTGTTTGGGATTTTCTTTTAAAAGATAGAATTTGACTGTAATGCATATATTCATATTAGCAAGGTTATTTGATCAGTAATGACAATATAGTGTAAAGATCCCATTTGTGATGTAAAAAAAAAAGCAGAACACAGCAAATTAGTTTGTTAAATATAAACGATATAAAATTTAAACAACAAAAGAACGTCATCATAAAAGCATTAAATAAGATTTATAAAGCAGTACTTGAGTATTAATAAACAACTCATACTATTAGTAATGATGTTGCATTGACATAAAGGGCCTTAAACAACAAACTATTATTTTTTAATACTGAGATATAATTTTCAAGTTATACAATAACAAAGCAGATACATCAAAGAAGACCATATATAATCTCAGTGGAAATTACTCAGATAAGTTTTGTACACAGATTCCCAGATTAGAGAATTTCACATGTTCATAAATACTTAAAATGTATGAAAGCTGAAGAAGTCCTTATGTAGTTAGCCTTCAAATAAAGTATTCGTAAAAAACTGGTTTAATAGGTCGCACCAGTACACAAGATCATTGACGTATGTAAAACATACTTGACTGTACTAATACTTGGACAAGTATTGGGAAAATGCTCAGTTTTATCAGTCGTAGCACTATAATGAATGCAAAGAGAAGTAACTGCTGATGAAAGGCACTAAAAATAGTGTAATTTAAAGGCCTTTGTCAGAGTGAAGTCAATTCAGCATTGCATAATTGTTATCATTACATCACAGCCCTTAGAATAAAGAATCTTGGCCTTTCTGTTGTTCCGTTGTGCACCACCAGCAATTTAGTTCTCATGTTAATGGTCCCAGTGAGGCCTGAGTTTGGAAATGAAAGCAAAGGTAGTTGACGCAGGCATTGCTGAATGCTTGGACACTGATAGTGGTATCTGTGTAGAAACAGAGTCGAGCTCCTACCGTTGTAAAGAAATACTACTCGGTATCCATGGAAGAGGAACAGTTTGAAGAGCAAATTCATCCTCAAATAAAATTGTGTTGTACATTACCATTTGTGAATTTATTTATTTTGGAGAAATGTAAATTAAACAGACAAAGTAGACTGTTTTAATGGACACCAGATGTGCTTAAACTGCTCTTTGTTCATAACTGTAGTGTCAGGGAGGAGATAAATATCCCCTAGTTCTAAACACTGCTAGTGAAATTAATTGACATTAGTTTTTACAAGGAGTTTAACCGAGTTAGGCTCTTAGTCTGAGGCTAAGAAAGATTCAGCGGTGAGAAGGACCACGTCCCTCTATGACCACATTCTGTACCTCACTGTCCATTTGGTCAGAGGATGTGCAGACCTGCTGGAAGGTCTTTAACACCACTGTCACACCATCATGCCTCAAAACCACTACCATCACTTCCGTTCTCAAGTCCTCCCTTAATGACTACCATGCAGTTACACTCACACTTTAGAGGGCTGTCTTACTGGGCCCATCGCACATTGCGAACTCTCCCATTCATTGGATGATGCCATCATCATTGTCAACACACTTCACCTTTAATCTGACTGTCATCCATTTAGATGAAAGGCACTTTCATGGGGTTTCTGTTCATAGATTTTAGTTCAGCATTCCACAACAGCATCCATTAGAAATCTGAGTTTGCTAAACGCTCTTTCTGCAACTGGATCCTGGATTTCCTGGCTGGGAGACTGTCTGTCAGAGTCAGAAGAACCATCTCCAGCACGCCGCAGTGAGCACAGGGCCCACAGGGTGGAGCACACAGCTGATGCTCAAGTTCACTGATGAAATGGCTATGGTGTGTTTGATCAATGGAATAACTAAGAGGAGGTATCATTGCTAGCGGACCTAGCAGAGCCAACAACATGTTACTTAATGCAGACAAAACAAAAGAAGATCACTCTCAAATGAACCTCTAAGCTTGCTGTGTGGGGACTGGTGTTCCTTGGTGTTCATATTGCAGAGAACCTAACATGGAGCCTTAGCAGCAGCTCTATTAGAAGTGCCTAATTCTTGTAGAGACTGAGGAGATCCCATCCTTACTTTGTTCAGCAGAGTCACAATCTTGTGAGTCACAGAATCCTGAGCAGGTCCTCGCCCAGGGGATCAGCCTTCCAAATTAGAACTGTATTTCCTACATACATACAGTACTACAGACCTCAATACTCAATACTCACACCTGAATCTCTACCACCACCATCCACATGAACAAATAAATATTTATTGTAAATCTCAACTTAACAATAACAATTCCAATGTTAACAAATCCAATACTCAAACAAAGCTGTTTGCCACTTTAGGGCATTCACATCTTATCTAGTTTGATAAAGAAGTTCACGTTCCCATTTGGGGGTGTATGTGTGTCCCCCACTTTTGCCCCTCCGGACAATAGCCAAGATGTAAAGCGCTGCACCCCATCCATAACCCATTTTTTGAACAGGTACCAGCAGGAATATTTTTCTTTTATCAGGGAACAATCTATGTTCATTAGCAAGTATCCCTGTTAAAGTGAGGTGAAGTGTTTGCGCACAGAAAAAGCAACCAACTTTTATAGTAATAGTCAATGTGCAAATAAAATTATTGTCTGCATTGAGTAAATAATGCCTAGACATAATTGTAATAAAATTTTATCCCTCATGGGAATCTATTTCCTGCCTCATACATTTTTGCACATCTATCTTCTTGGCTGTAAGAATAGTGTCTGACACCACACTGTATTCACTCTCATTTGGTACTGTTTCTGGTTTTTATGAAATCCATTGCCCCATAATATAAAGTTTTGTTTGATCTAGTGTCTTGCACTTTTCTGTTTGCATTCTGAGTAGTCTACACTTGTGCAGTTGGAGGAAAGATGTTTCTATTCACTCTGCATTGTGTAGATGGTTGGAATGACCAGGCGTGCATCAAGCTTTCCAAAAGTGGGGGGGTTCTGGAATAAGTATGCCAAATAATAAATACAATTTACTCAGTTTAATACAATATAATCTGACAAAAGTGGGGGGGATGGAATCACATATTAGCAAAAGTGGGGGTGATAAGTCCCCCCCACCCCCCCACCCCCAATATGCTATGCCCCTGTGAATGACAATGGCTTGACTTGAATTTACGTGCTTACAAAAGTCAGTGTGTCTGAAAATAGGATGAATAGAATGCATGAACTTACTGTACATGATGTTTATTTTTCTCCAGGCTCATATAAAGTTTCCTGTTGATTACCCATACTCACCGCCAACATTTCGTTTCCTAACCAAAATGTGGCATCCGAACATATATGAGGTAAACAAAACAACGTTCCCCAATATTACTATTAGTATGTTCCATGTATTTGTACAAAGAGTGATGCATTTTTATCTGTTAATTACACAAGATATAGTGCCAAATAGATATGAATAGATATGAATATTCTTATTGTTAGTTATATTATTTTAATTCGATTTGTAATGTATTATTTTTGTTAAAACCCCAGAATGGTGATGTGTGCATTTCCATCTTGCACCCGCCTGTGGATGATCCCCAGAGTGGAGAGTTACCCTCAGAGAGGTGGAACCCTACACAAAATGTCAGGTGACTCAGTGCTCTTTGATCATCTCATTTTATTGGTCCCTGTCAAGTGGTGGGAGATATTAGACAGCAATTGAATTGTCAGTCAAAGTTGGAGGTAGTAAAAATAGTAAGAATCTTAGTGACTTTGACAAAGACCATGGCCCAAGGTTCATTGATGCACATGGCTTGTCTGGTCCAGTTCCAGTTCCACAGAAGAGCAACTGTAATTGCTGAGAAAGATAAGGCTGATAGAAAAGTGTCAGAACATACAGTGCTTCACAGCTTGTGCTTACTGGGTTGTATAGCTGCTGGCGCATGCCCATCACCTCAAACAAGCACACAAGCATTAGAATTCAACCACTGAGCTATTCAGTAAGCCTTCTTTCGTTACATGATTCTGTATATGTATCCATTGCTTACGTGTGGAAAAAATGGCACCAGTATACATTATTTGATGAAAGCAAGCCAGTGGAGGCAGGGTGATACACTGGGCAACATTCTGCTGGGATACCTTGAGTTCAGGCTTTCATGTGGATGTAAATTTTACACATTCCATCTACCGCACCTGTGTTCGCTAAAGGCAGTAGCCCACTCCCTGCCAAGATAGGGTGTCTATAAATGGTTATGTCAAAGGTTTGGAAAACAGAAACATTGGACACATTTGTAGATATATTTAATTATGATTTCCATTTTTTTGTTCTCTATTTTGTGTAGAACAATCTTGCTCAGTGTAATTTCTCTCCTAAACGAGCCCAACACCTTTTCCCCGGCCAACGTGGATGCTTCAGTCATGTTCCGCAAATGGAGGGACAGCAAGGGAAAGGACAAGGAGTATGCTGAAATCATCCGGTAAAAACAACACGTACTAACTTCACATTCGCACACTGTTGCTAGGTTCAACAGCCCTACAAACGTATTGCACAATTGTGATTTTTAGCTCAGATGTTTTTATCTGTTCTGTGTTTTAGAGACACACATATCTGTGAAATTGACCCATATTTTTTTTCTGATGAGCAAATATTTGAAAAAACCCTAATTAGTAACACCACAGTACAGCAAAATGTGGTGATTTGTAAGCACTTTTCATTTTTCATTATACCTACAACGTGACCTTATATACGTAGACGATGTGCCAGATATTATGTAGGTATAAGTAAATCCTCCACTTACAGTCATGTGTGACCACAAGACAGAACAGAACACTGTGAACAATGTTAAAATCCATTTGCCAAGTAAAGCAGTGGGCTGCCAGTGACTCAAGACCCGGGAAACAGTGTGAGCGGACATTATCTTGCTTAAGGGTACCCCAGTAGTGGCAGTGACAGTTCTGGGATTTTAACTGATGACAAATCACAGGGGCAGCTCCCTACCCACAAGGTGCCCCAAAAATGTCCTTGTGCCATTGTGCCACCAGTGGCAAGTCACTTAAGAATCTTCACTAATTTACCCTTCAATTCACTATGAAACACAATGTACTTAAAATATACTTAACTCTAACTTAATTTAGCCCTGAAAATATCCCAAACACCTTAATTTGAATTAAGTGCCCATTAATTTGTAAACTGTTCCCTTAATTTTACCTTAAAAGTGATTTAAGGTGTGAGTGTGAAATCCCTTAATCCTAAATATATGGCATTTTCTTCAGGAGGCTTAGTTATTTAAGGGGCAAATTTTAAAAATAAGGGAAAAATTCAGTAGTTTTACCCCTTAATCAGACTTTAACTGTGCACTTTTCCACTTAATTTTCCTTACTTTCCTGGTAATTAAGGTAAAAATTAAGGTTAAATTAAGGGGTTTGGTTTCATAGTGATTGTGTGTCAATGCTCAACTTGAAGAACTCAAGTCTGAGTCTTGGGTAACTCGAGTGGTCTCCTTAAGCAGCACTTGACCAGGTGTTCAGAATTGACCTGATTGAGAATGGGAGGCTGCTATCTGCCTCCTGATAGTAGGCAGGATATTCTGCTTCCTGTCCCCTTAATCTCAGTTACACCGATTAGTACATGGAAATCTCACACTCATTCAAAATGACAGCCATGTTTGACATTCAGTATCCATTACGTTTTGTTTACAGGAAGCAGGTCTTGTCGACGAAAGCAGACGCAGAACGGGATGGAGTGAAGGTGCCTACCACATTGGCAGAATACTGCATCCAGACCAAAGTGCCTTCTCATGACAGCAGTTCTGACCTTCTCTATGATGATCTATACGATGATGACATTGAGGAAGATGATGATGACGACGATGAAGCGGAAGCAGGCGGCACAACAGGGGAAATGAGTGGAGACTGCTTTGGCGATGAGGAGGACTCCGGCAATGAGGAGTCTTGACCTCATCCGTCTCTTACTGTGACATTGACCTTTCCCTCTCCACCAAACTCCACACTGATTCTCATGTTGCTGTCTCTCCTCTCTGTGTGTCCTTGAGATTCTGTTTAGGCTGTGGATGTTTTACTGTCTGTGCTTAAACGTCTGACCTTGAGTTGCACTTCCTTGTTAAAGAGTCCCCTGTGTGAACCATAACAAACAGCTTTGAGTCTTTAGAGTCCCAAGAAGGAATCACTAAATAAATTAGTAGCAACTGAGGCATTTAAGCAAACGTAACAATATCAAAACACAATCTAATTATCACTACGCTAGTAAACTCAACTCCTAGCGATGTAGTGATGGTGTTTCACTGATTCCTAATTGGGGCCTTAGGATAAGACTCATAGTAAAAATCATATTCCTGTCCTTGTCATGCTGGCATTCTTCCCCCCCTGCCTGCCTCGAGACCTCAGGGCTTTTGGATACACACAGCTCTCAATCCACCCTTAACGACTTAAGGATTTAAAAGTGTGCTCTTGGCTTTGATTTCATTCATATTTAAAATACCTAACATTTTTTTTCAGCTGGGAATTGTTTGGCCTACCTTTTTTTTTTGTTTTTCTCAGTACTTTTCTTCTCTAATGTCTCAGTTTCTTTTCTCTTTATGTCCCTTTCCCTTAGACTTTGTACATCTTAACCACCCACACACACAGCTCACATGTCCTTTAGAGGTAACAGACGGAACTCTGTCCAGTGAGTGAATGTTTTCTCTGCACACCTCTCCAAAAGCCATGACTTTAAAGTGCTTTGTACCTCACAACCCCAATTACCACTTGTTTATGACTGATTTCTCTGCTTTTGTGTAGTTTGCCAGGTAAGTATTGGAGATAAGAGAGAGAGACCGTAAAAATTCTTCGGGGAATATGGAGGTTTTAAAAATGCAATGGACAAAACTTGCTGCATGTGAACTGTCAGGAGCAGCTCTTATTTTGCAGCCAAAACACTTTGGATGTCTCTTTGGAGCTGTTTAATTGTAATGTTAGAACACATAGCAGTGGAGATGCTTTCAGGTGCTACTGCAGTGTACACTTAAAACTATAGCAGCATTAACTTGGAGGCAAATGTCAGAAGTACACTCAGCCAGGGTAACATAACGCCTTTAATTTGCTATGTATCGCTGACCATGAAATTATGGTGATCAGACCTGATGAGGCTGCTCCACTTTTAGCCCTGATCTTAGATTCTGTGATTATGGTAATAAAACTGTGCTTCACTTCTAAGTGTGTGCACACTGTGTAAGTATCTGGTAGGCATTTAGCTGCACCGTGGAGTAGCCGCACCTAAACATCGCTGTCTCATTTTACCCACCTTTTTATTTTATGTCATAGCTGACTTGTATTCTGTAGTTTGGCTATGAATTTGATTTTATGAGCTGTTGAGATATGGGGTTTTGATTGCTGAGGATGCTTGGTTCATCTTCATTTCTTGATGAGCCTGCTCATCACCTACCTTAATTTTTGCTCTCCCTACAGGCCCCAACAAAGCCTGCAGCTTTCAAGAGCATGCACGGGTGTTTGTTTTAAATGTGTTTTATATAATGTCATTCATGAATTGAGGCAAAGCTCTCTCTTAACAGGCTGGGATGCGGTCTATGATGCACATGGGGTCTCAGGTACACTGTATCCCAGCAAAAGCAGCCAAGGATGCTGACCTATGATCCTGTTTATTAAAAAAAAAAAAGATAAAACCCAAATGAAGGGAAGTGTAAATGTGCAAAATCAAAATGGACAACACTCAGCACACTGCTAATGCAAGTTGGAACTTGTGAACAACCTTTCTACTCTGAACTGATGTTCTTGGGTTAAAGAGGCATAAAAGAACTCTCATATCCACGATGGACATATTTTATTACTGGGAGCCACTGCGTATGGACAGCACTAAAAAGAAGAAAAAAAACAACTAATTCTCTGCATTTCTAAGAAACTTCTTTGCCCACATCATCTAAATGACTTCTGATGCCCCACAAAAACTCTTGTGACTCTGTGGATTGACTCAGAAGATATTTGTGTGTCATGGATGTGTTTTGGAAATGTATGGACACAAACTTGCAGTTCTTTACCATGCCTAATGGTATTAAGGTGGATGCTTAATGATGCAGTCATTGTTGGCTTTATGTTCCTTTTGTTTCTCTTATTGTAGTGTTGTAACAGACAGAATCACATTAAACAAATATTCACTTTAGCAAAAATCCCCGTATAATATAAACCTTTTGTTATTTTAGGTATCCATGTTAAATGTGTTAAATTAGGGCTGTGCTTTTTTGTTAAAAACACTGCAATTCTGAGAGTATTTTTGGGAATACCAGTACTTGGTCCACTGCAATTAAACCGTCAGTTCAGCAGTTAAGAATTGATGCTCATTTTCAAGACGTCTTCTTAGTTTATCTGCATATATTTTAATCATAACACAGTACTAACATCAGCAACAATCTGGTGTAGACCATGACAACATTTCAGCAGCACATCCTGAATAAGGTCATGTTGGACACTGCGAACTGTTCTAACCCCTTTATTAATCTACATTGTTTTTTGAGACTCTCTTTGTGAGTTAGGTGGGTTATACATAAGGTGCATGCATACACAGATATACGGAAATCTTCAGATTTATCATTATTAACAGTGGCAATTGTAAATGTTCATTTGTTTTACAGTAGTTATGAGGAGGGTCTGATCTACAACACACTCCTCAATTCCACTCATGGCAAAGACACATGCCATCTATCTGCAAAGTTAATGCATTCCTCCACAATGCACAATTTAATTACAAATCAATCTATGTGATTTGTTTTACCTATTTAAAAATTTAGAAATGTGGGAGCCCATAGCAGTAAAATTGTGACATTGTGAAAACTCGATGGAGTGACCAGGACACGAGTTTCTCTTTATGGTCGAAAATCATCATACTGAACACTGAACATTTTGCTCAGAACAAAAACTTTATTTTAAATATGCAGAAGTGGAGAAGTTCATTCCAGAGTGTCCCCGTGTTGAAGATTCTCTAGAAAACAAGTCCTTCCCTCGAGATTTTTTGTCTCTAAGAACATCATACACAATATCTACCTAGGCTGTAGTTCATGGGCCCCCTTGTGTGAGGAACAGCTGTACATTTCCTTTTTACTTTAGCAAAGAGGCAACAGTAGCCTCATACATTCTTCATATAAGATGACCCCATGAAAACGATGTCACACATAACTCAGCTGAACAAATTCGAAGAGAATTTCTTGATGAAAAACATTTTTAAACAAAATAAATGTTCATAAATGACCACCAAGTGAATCATCAAGTGGATATACTGCTTTGCCATAGAATATAAGTGAATTTTGATATTTCCCTTTTATCCATGACTGATTTCTCTGCTTTTGTGTACTTTGCCAGAAAAGTAAAAAGAGATACAGTAAAATTTCAGGGAATATAGACGAAAGTATTATTTAAAAATGCAATGGATAAAACTTACTGCATATTAGATTACATGGCAGGGAAGATGATCGCTGCCTCATTTTTACCCACCTTTTTATTTTCTGTCATAGCTGATTTGTTCCTGTAGTTTGTCTATGAGCTTGATTTTATGAGCCGTGGTTTGAATTCATAAGGCTGCTGAGGATAATAATTCATCTTTGTTCCTTGATGAGTCTGCTCAACCTCTTGCTTTTACATTATTTTCTCCAAAATCATAAAATGTGACAATGAAACCCATATGAACAGAGACAGATTATACATATCTTTATGAATACCTCTCTTTCATATCCTGAAACTAATAAGGATCAGGCCTCACTGGTTCCCCTTTCCTTGCTCCAGAAAATGCTGTGCATCTTTAAGAGTTTCCTGTAGGTCTTTGTACTTTGCAAGTCTGCATGCTTCCTCGAGTTTGGCCCAGCAGTAGTCTTGGTGTTCGTCTGACAGGTTGACGTTTATGCTGGGATCACGCAACTCTGCCAGCCAGTAGAGGACTTCCTTCTCCCTACCCCGTACCTCATAGTGGAGTCTCTGCAAAAACCCATCAACGATACGCAGGTCTTGTTTACCCAGACCGGCCTCCTCCTGCGTCTCCCTCCATGCTGTGGTCAGGTCATCCTCTCCAGGGTCAACGTGACCTAAATGGATACCAACAATAAACACATCCAGTTGCGAGGGACTCATGGATTGGCAGAAAAACAGTCGACATAGCACAAAGGGTAAGGGTTTGAGTGGCACCTTTGGGAGGAGTCCAGTGGTGTTCCCCATAGGAGGTTTGCAGGAGAAGATATTCAATGTTATCAGGAGGACAATGCTGGGCCAGTCGCCGAAATATTATAAATCCACACGCCCGCAACGCCATTATCTGAGGAAAGAATTTTCACTGGTTTGATGACAAAAAAAAAATTCATCAATGCAAAACAGCTGGCAAAATGATCATCTCAGCTATTCTAGAGTTTATGAAAGTATTCCCTTCTTAAGATAATTTGACCATGTTTTACAGGGCAAGGACTTTACCTGTGAGTCACAAGTCTTTTTGTCCTTCCTGAGACATAAACAAATATGGCAAAGTATGACTGTGCATCCACATTATAGTAGAGTCTGGTGTGGATTGGCATCAACATACACTACATGTCCAAAATTTTGTGGTCACATTCTTATTCGTGTTTCCTGAAATGGGGGGCATTGATTAGAAGTTTGTTCTGATTAGCCTTTAGTTTTCTGGGAAGGCATTTGAACTGATGTGAAGTCATGAGTGAGGTCTGGTAAAGGTGCCGGATAACTAGCTGTGGATTACAAACATACCAAGAATTTCACACTGTTGACATTGTGTGCAGTACTGTGTTCATATAATGGACACTTTATATTTATACTTACTACAATGGCTTCCAAACTGGAACCCATAACTTGCTCAAAATCACACAATTAGCTGGTGATAAGTTTTGAGGGAGTGCAGAAAACACCAAAATTGCGGAGCAGGTTTGGAAAATGCACACAGTAAGAACAATGTGAAATACTTTCTCGGTGTTTAACCCATTAACCATGTGAAGCAGTGGGCAGCCAATGACACAGAACCCAGGGGGTGGTACAGTCTTCAAGTGTACATCAATGGTGCAACTTGCAGTCCTGAGATTCGAACCCATGAACTTCCAATGACAGGAGAAACTCCCTAACCACAAGTATGCTAGCCGGTACTGTACTACTTACTAAATTCAGATAAAAACAGGGTGTCCAGTCTACAAAGTGAAGGTGTGGCACTTTTTAATGCCATACAGGAAGGACAGGTCTGACACCCTTTGTTCAATCAGTCTTTCTTTCACAGTCAATTGTGTTTGCGCCTGTTTCGCTGAGCTGCAAATCTGCAGGCAGGGTGGGATTGAACACCCCTGTTTTAGAGGGTGGTACAAAAAGATATGACCCCTTACAGCAGGGGTGGGCCGGTGTCCAGCGCATTTTGTCGGCAATTCTCCTCAAACATATTCGCTAAACCTAACGATTAACGAGTGAGGTAAACCAGGGGGTTCTGAGCAATGAAATCACCGAAACGTGCAGAACCACGAACACTCAGGACTGGAGTTCCGCACCCCTCCCCAGGTACACCTGCAAACTCTTAGCAATGACTGCAAAGACATGCTTTAAACAATGCATTACATTGTATATTTAAAGAAATGCACATCACTCTGTAGCAGACGATACTTCCTCCTATCAGTAAAAAAATATTAAAATTGGTTTTCTGACCTATTCTTTCTAGAAAGAATCCTACTTACGGTGAAATGGGACAAAACCCCTGCCGAGTGATATCTTTAAAAGAACAGGGTTCAGATATCTTTGCTAGACGGCCCACATGTTAATATCAGAATTCCGGTTTCTGGATGGAACCAACTGCGCCTGCGCTGAAGTGTCTGATTGGCTGATGTGCTGCAACGCCGTCATCGCCTCCGCTTCTCTAACATAAAATTTTAAAGAAGAAACTACATACATAGATATACATACATAGACACACACACACACACGCACATACATACACTAAAGACCCGACAAAGTTTGTATGATTGTGTGTTTCTGTGGACCAGTGCAAAAACAACTGTTCCACACACACACACACACACTCACTTATATCCACAGACGTGTTTAAGTAAGATATGCTGCTGTAGAGAAGGTGAAGAGGCAGATGCATGGCTGTAAATGTGCTGGACTTGGTGGTTCTGTGTGCTGAGGTGAGATAATGTCACACACGCAAGAGCAGGACTCGATCTGCAGGCCTGATAGGAGCAACCGCTCTACACCCTGCTGAGGAGATAAAGAGAAACTTCTAGAGACCCCACTCACACTCGAAGCACTCCTGTGAGGAGGACCTCCTGCCTGTTTAAAGGTAAATACTGACATAACCTCTTTTTTCCATAATTCATTAATGACCCTATATTTCATTATTTCCTTATTATGCTCTTGTCTGCGCGCAGCTCTGAAGAAATTTGTCAAAATATTAAAATATATGGTGTACAAATAGATGATATAACACTGAGGCCAGATGGGACATTTTGTAACATTAGGCTATTATTTATTCATACCATTATGCAGTTACTTATTGGTAGGCTATTAAAGCCCAATAAATATGTATTACTCATCAGAAGTAATACCAAGGGAAAGCATGACTGTTGCTTTTTTCTCTTGCTGTTGATTGTGCATGATGCCCACTCTCCAGGTACAGTGTGCAGCCATGAAAAGTCAGTGCCTCCTCACTTTAACTGTTATCAAATGAAACTGAGGTGAATCTTAAAACACTAAGATGCATCTTAAAAAATAAAAATAAACAAACAATTTGACTAACTTTTCATCCATATTTTTCAGCTTTTAGCTATAAGCTATAAATAATAAAATGCCAATTTCCCTCAGTGCCACGTCTCTGCCAAATTGCCCTCTGAATCTTGTAATTGTTT
>JBBKCR010000022.1:9403704-9414702 GCA_037577295.1 Ladigesia roloffi | reverse complement strand
TTTTCTTCAGGAGGCTCAGTTATTTAAGGGCCAAATTTTAAAAATAAGGGGAAAATTCAGTAGTTTTACCCCTTAATTAGCCTTAATCTGTGCACTTTTCCTCTTAATTTTCCTTACTTTCCTGGAAATTAAGGTAAAAATTAAGCATATATTAAGGGGTACAAATTAAGGGGTTTGGTTTCGTAGTGAACGCTATGACCATGAACACATTGCGACTGAAGGAATCGGCTTCCTAAAAAAAAACATTTGCTATCAATCTGTCATTGTCTTACCTGATAATATTCCACTGTGCCCATTTTAAGCATGAATGCCCAGGGAATTTAAAATGTGTTTTCACACGGTCAGTGATCTCAGAGCAATAGAGCACAGATATCTGGCCAAAACAGAACAGGAAATATAATTACATTGAATATTTTCCAGGCATGAGAAAGCAATTTGAGGTGAAAAGTTCAGCAGGAAAACAGCCAACATCAACTCATGTGTTGTATGGAATGATCATGAATAATGAACTCAGCTCCAACAATCTTTATTAAGATTGCTTTGAACACACTTTTTGTTTGAACAGAAATAGTCTGTGCTTGAAGGAAAGTTTCTGTTTGGAGCATTCAGGGATATTTGTGGTGACTATTGTAATAAAACCATGCAGACAATTTCTATATCTAAAAGGAACAGACACCAGAAAGCTTCAGATTCACGCAACGTTCACACTCCTGTTGTTGGGATCAGAACAAATGCAGTGTCACTGAAACACATTTCTTTAGAGACCTTGAAAATATGTGTGTCTCACCCATTGCAGTCTTTTCTGAATGTCTGAATGCAGTTTTGTAGGTTTTTGTGGTCTTGGCTAACAGTAAAAAAGCAAATATTTCTGGAAGGTATTCAACAAAGCAAGTTTACAGAGTTTTCCAGATAACTTAATGTCTAAGTTGAGGATTGTCCTTTGGTTAAAATGGTGTTGACAAAAGACCCGGTACTTCTGTACCAAGTCAGTACTAAAAATGTTAAATATTACGGTACCAGGTTTTCTGAAGTACCGGTGGTACCGAGTACGTTTATTGTGCAGTCGCGTATTCTTCTTAAAAGCACAGAAACATGGCGAGGCGGCTCTGAATCCGCTCGTTGAAAAGAAAGGAGGAAAGAGCGACGAGCGTAAGTATTTTGTTTTTGTGTCTGATGACAAGGGCAATATTTTTTCACCAGAATCCCATTTTTAAGTGGTGTCATCGAAGATTTATGTCAAAAGCAGGAACCTTATAAAACACCTCAAAGACCGTCACCCAGACATAATGAAATAATTAAAGCAGGTACGATATATAATATAATTATTTTATATTTAGAGCTTTTGCTATTACAAAAAATATATACCCAATATAAATTTGAATGTCGCATTGAAACTAACATTGCTGTTTGCTAAGCTAATCGTTAGCGTTAACGTGAGTGTCAGAATAAAGTTTAACTATTAAACGTTGTTTGTGTCTAAAATCGGTCCATCAGAAATGCAGTTCTACAGTAGGTTATAAAAATATGGTTTGTACAGTTTGATTAAATTAAAGTCAGGTCAAATACAGTCCTGTATAGTTGGTAAGGCTTTACAATAAGATACCATACATTTATATGATTTCATATGTAATATAACATCAAGTTACAGTGAGTGAATATTAATTAATGTGCATGAATGCTATTTTATACAAACACTTAATGGTTCAGGTTTGTGGATTGTGCATTCAGTAATGTCAACAGGTACAACATTTAATTTAACAAAAATAGTTTTTTAATTTAAAAATAGTTTGTCTGTGTAAAATTTATATCACATACTTAATATAAGTAATCTTACCCACAATTATTACAAAGGCAAGGTTTGTTAGTTAGAAAAGTTACATATAAAATAATTATAAAATTGTTTTGCTGAAGGTTATTATATTTTCCTTTTACAGCTGCAGGCTGAGGAAGACCACGAACCACCAAAGCAAACTCTCAAGTATACAACGATTACAGATGAATATCAGCGCCTGGAGAAGTATGACAAAAACTCTGCTGAGGCAAGAAAACAGAACCAAGCTGTTGCTGAACTCATATGTACGGATATTTTTTTTTTTGTAAACATTTTCTTTTCAATGCTTGTAATTTAGTTATTTAATTATTCAAATGTTTAAAAAGGCTTGGTTTTGTTTTATTTATAATATTAATATATTGTTAAGTCATGGCATATTTTTTTATTTATACAAATGTTTAAGTTAATAAATAAGAAGAGTGTATTTTCAGTGGTGTTTGTTTAATTGTTTGTTATTAATATAAATAGCTGCTTGTTCATGTTTTTGTGTTTTGCTGTGGTACCGAAATTGGTACTGCGAACCTTGTAACCTTAGTTGTACAGGCTTAGAGCTTCTCGTCCCAATGTGGTCTCTATTGAATAGTTGTACTATAAAGTTTGTGTGCACAAGCAAATGCTTTTCTGGAGCTCCAGGTTCCAGTTCAGTTTAGTTCCAGCTATACTCCGCCATTACACTGCAGCAAAATAACATCAATTCTTAAACTTTTGAGCAGGCTAATTATACCGTTTGACAGAAACAGACAATGACATTTTATCAAGTTCACATTTTATTGAACTGATAATGCATTTCTCAGATGAGCAGTTTGGAAACACTCAGTCTGAATAACCCCCAACCAAATGATAAATCAAAAGAGGACAGTGCTCCCGAGGATTTCACAGCTTTTTCCTCTCCTCTCTTGCTTCTGTCTTGACTCATGCCTTAACCAACATTGAACATCCTCTCAAATGGTTAGTGTCAAAGACAATTAATGGTCTCTTTATAATGGAATTAATTCTAAGTCATGATCAAGTCCCAGAAATGTATCAATATGAATGTCATTTTCATGTGCACATACAAATTCAAGAATACAGTGTCCCACTCCTCTCTCTCTCCACGAACCCAACAAACACTTAATAATGCAATTGCCAAGCTCACAGAGAGGACAGTCAATCCTAGAGTTTTAAATACCAAGAACTAGAGAAATACACTCTTGGGACAAGCCACATCAGGCTTAGGAGGGAAGAAGGGAGGGAGTGGGGCAATAGAGCCGAGGGAAGGTGCTGCTGAACTCCAATAACTACATTACAATTATTTTGGAAAATATTTGAAACCATTTTTACTCAGGCACCATCAGAGCCTTTTTAGTTACCCAGATAGCATCGGTCCCCAAGGCTTCCATCCCATCTGCTTAACACTGCCTCACATTTCTGAATGAGTAACAGACCCAAATACAGAACAGGATTTAATCGGTTTCTCAGTGGGAAGCTTCAAAGCAACCAACTTGTCGGCTTCTAAGCATGATGAATACTTAATGGCATTTAAAGGAATACAGTGTTTTTAAGCCCAACATCTAGCTGCTGAATCTGTAGCCTGTTTAACTCAAAATACATTTACAATACGTCACCTGCCCATTGACTTCGTTAAAATGCATCGAGTGTGTTGTTTTACAGGCTCATGTACAGGAAAACACTTTACAAATTGTACACAGGTCACTGTACTCCACAGGCACAGCGAGTACAGGTATGGTTGAAAGAAAAGAAAAAAAAAAAGTGGGGATTTCCCTTTCCCATCACTAATATCTGATGTGCAGGGGCAGTATTTGAGAAGATCATGGAACAAAATATATAGCCACTGTAACACAGTAAGCCAAATAAGATAATCGTCAATCCGTGGCCAGATGACTTTGGATTATATTAAGAATGCAACATAAGACAAGTGATCCAGTGGATTCTTTTCCTGAAGAAAGATCAAACTCTTAATGTCTAAAACAAAAGGCTCTGCAGGTTTAATCCTAATCAAGTAATTTGCTTCCATCAGGAAAAACGTTTTAACAGGTTTTGTAAACATGTTTCCCTTAAATGATAAGTATTTATTCACCTTGATTTTTTTTTTGTTTGATCACTTGTATCCACCCACTTTGTCAACTGTAAATCAGTGATTTTCCTTCCTCTTTAAAAAAAACAAACAAAACAATATTAATATTCAGAATTCATAAATAACTCTGCTTTGAAACTCATGGAATACATCTGAAAATAACAGGACTGCCTCCTCGTGATCGCATCTTTAACAGTACCTTTTGTTTATATGGTTCTGTAGAAAGCAAGCACTCTACCAATCCTCCAACCTTCCACTCTTTCAAATTAAGAACATGTAACACTAGCCAGGTTGATCCTGAGTGCTCTGGCTGTCCAAAGACTATAGCAGCTTTTTTTGGTTTTCATTTTCTTTTTCTTTTTTTTTACATTTCATTTTCGTTCATTTATGTTCTTCTTAACCACATCCTCCAACTTTCTAACATACCCACCCATTAGACACACCCACCCCATCCACCCCTACACGAAACAACAATCAACAGGACTCCCACTCACTCTTTCCGACCAAGTTTCTCATACATATCCCACTTCTTATATATAAACACTGACAGTCCCTCAACATATTGCATCTTTTTACAAGAGTGCATATGAGCAAACAGGTGTATACATCCACACACACATACACAGACACACACACAGGTGTGAGCTCCATCACTTCTTCCTGCTGCCCCCGGGAGCCTATTGTACTCCACACCACTGCGTGTGTAAACGAACACATTAAGGCACCATTTGCACAGTGAGCGAGAATACTGCTGAAAGCAGGGTCCTGGCAGAAAGGGCGTCTCATGGCTCAGGGATCCACACACTCCAGCCATTTCTCCCTCCATCCCGCTGGCTCAGCCGCCCCTGTGCAAAAGGCTTCAGGAAGTCAAAAACATACTGTCTGTAAGGCCCCTGGTATTGCATTGCATCCAGAATCGTAAGGCATCTGAACCTTCTCATCATCTGTGGACTCAATCTTACATCTCCACCTTCTATTCAAAATAAATAGATCTTCCTTTTGTTGTCTTTTAAATACAGGTAGCTACAGATAGATTTTCTTTGCTTTGAAAAGTGTTTAATTTTGTCAGGAGGAACAACGCTTCAGGAAAAAGAAAAGAACAGAAGGGATGAGAGTGTAGGGACGGGGAAGGAGGTCAAAGGGGAGGAAAAATAAATTAAAAGAAAAAAAAAAAAGGCTGTTTGATCCCCTCGGTTCCTCTGACTGTGGTCTTTACGCTGCAGCGAAATTTGAACGGCTGCAGAGTTTCGCTCGGCTCCAACACCTAGAGCCAGGATTGTGCCCTCCGCTGGTCAAAGTCAGCAATGAGCCGTTTGATGTGGGCCAACTTGTTGTGCAGATATTCACAGCGCTGCTTCTCCTCATGATAATGTGGGTTGTGCTGTAGAGGGATGAAGACAGGAAGAAAATGTCAATCAAATTATTTTTCACTATGCAAATTATATTAAATTATGCATCCCATATGTATTCAGGTTCTATTCACTTTTTTTTGTTCAAACTTACTTGTCTCACTATCTTGTATTCTTGCAACACTGCATCATGCACCACCTACACAGGGACGACATTGGACATTGTTTATTATGAAGAAGAGATTTCATAGGTTATCTAGGTCACCTGAAATTTGCGTGTCTGCAACAAACTGTTGCCAAGTGTGCATTTTAAATCTCTACCTTGCTAAATGTTGGGAACCTACCCAGTTTAGTTTGTAAGGACCTGGCCATAACTGCATTAATGGCTTTTGCACTTGTGGTAGATACATTAAAGAGAAGATCAGGTAAGATAAGAGGAGTATCTTATCTTAAATGTTATTTACAACAAGTGCAAAAGCACCCAAAACTGCATTAAAGAGGTTTTATTTCATGTTCAATTCAATTAATTCACGTTTAATTGTGCTCAGACCTGATGCTCTTTGGTTCCAGGTAGGAGGCGTCTGCACTGGGACTCCAGAAGTGTGAAGCGCCGAGTTATGCTCTCCACCCTAGCATGAAGGACACGATACTCATCGTACTCGGCATTGAAGTCATCCTTGTAGTGCTGCCTCTGGTCCATAGACACCACCGCAGTGTATTTACTGCCGAAAATAACACAGCCATTAGTTAACTGGCTTACAGTGTAGAACCACTGAATAAAAGAACATTAAAGAATATTGCTGATGCAGGTGAAGAGAGGTTAAAGACAACAAACTGGTATACATCAAATTAACAATCTACACAGAACAAACTCAAACAAGGCACAATTACAGCTACAGAGAGTAAACTCACGCAATGTAGTCAGGAACCACTGGGGTTGACAGTTCAGTGATGTCAGATTTGCTTGTTATGTCTATAGAGAGAGCAAAGTTATGAAAAATAAGGCATCTGGACAGGATGAGAATCTTTATAGTTTTTTCTACTCATTAAACTAACAGTGCAAAAAAACACTCCAAAAATTCACAGCAACAATAGTTAAAAAAAAAAACCAAACACTACATTGATTCACAAAATACACTGAAAACAATCAATTATATCGTGTGTTAACATGGTTTTTCCGCTTTGTAATAAACAGTAAGCCAATAGCATGATTCAAATAATTTAGTGGAAAGAGTTATGACTTTAGTAATATTGAATTAAGTTACATTTTCAAGTTCAATCCGGAATGTCAGTGTGAGATCTATGAAAACTATAACTACAAAAGCAATAGAGTTTCATTTTCTACTTTGAACTAGATGAAGGGAACCAAACAAGTACAAGCACAACCTAAATCTCCAATAATGTGTATATATATATATATATATGTGTATGTGTATGTGTATGTATATGTATATATTCAAAAATAAAAAAATAAATAAATATAAATAAATATAAATAAATAAATAAATAAATATATATATATTAATATATATTAATTCTAATGCAGTAATAGAGCTTGGAAAGGACTTGTGAGCATCTGCTTTCTTGGGAATTATTTATCCTATCGTCCCTAAACCCTTGTGGTAATATTTACACCAATTCCATTCCAGCTCTATCTTCACATCCCTAGTTTCTCTCATCTGTCCACAAGGCACTCAGTGTAGTCTGCGCAACAATCATTAAAAAATCAAAACAAAAGAAACAACAAACACTGCAAAATATATACATGCCCTTGGTCCCCTGTTCTATTTTAATAAAGGCTGAAGTGAGGACATTAGAAAACCCACCTTCACTATGTGATTCCACAGGAGGGCTGCGAATCGTGGCAGGCACACACCTCTCCTTTTTCTCGTAGCGGCATCTCTTTTTGGGTCTTTCACCCTCAGAGGGGCCCGTTCTATCCCTTCCTTTACGCTTTTCCCTCTCCGTCTCATTATCCTTGTGCTTCATTGATTTCTTTTTATGCTTTTTGCTACTGCTGGCTGCTGGGGACATGGCAGAGGTGGGGAGGACAGAGGTGATTGGGACTGAGGAGGTGGTGAATGCAGTTTGGCTTGAGGGGCTAGGCATGAGGTTGCGGTTTGTATAGTGTTCTGTCTCCTGCCTACATGTGGAACTCTGGTCGAAAGGCAAGTCCTGAGTCCCACAGCCCTCGGGTGTGCTTGGGGAGTTGGAGTTGGACCCAGAAGACGGGTGGGAGACAGTTTGCTGGAATGAGGGTCCTGGACAGGCTACAGTGACCGGAGGAGCAGCTCTCTTCTCTGCTTCAGAAGCGGTGCGTCGCTCAGACAAGCTGAGAGGTCCTCGGTTGCTGAGGTGGGAGATACGTGACTTCTTGGGCATTAAAGGGTCAATAAAGTCAACCTCAGGCTGTCGCTTCTAAGAAAGAATATAAAAAGTACAATGAGAAAAAAAAGGTTTGTAAATACCAATATACAGTTCCCAGGTCAGTGACAATAACAGTTAAGCAAAAGTCAGTCAAAACATACAACCACATTTAAAACCAATGCCATGATTCTCTTATTATAATGGCATCTATCAAGTAAAGATACATATTAGTGGAACAAAGGTATCTGTTAGGCAGCAAGTGAACAGTTATGTAAGTTGATGTGTCAGATTCAGGAAACATGGGCAGGTGTATATATCTGAAATGACCGGGTCAAATTTGCTATTAAACTGCATGCAGGATCATGCTGAGCAAAAGCCAGTCAGTCTGGATCGATCTCACTGAAAAGCTACTGTAGCACAAACCAGATCAGAACATAGAGTGCATTGCTTGCCTCAAATGAGGCTACATGGCCACAGATCCTACAATGAGAACATGAGCATCAGTATTAGATTGATCAGAAGTGACCATTCATCTTTTGTTGTGTAGCTAAATGTTGCCAAATACATCCCTTCATAGCAACGTTATTGCCTAAGTGATGTCTTTCAGCAGCCAAAAAGCAAAAATGGATGAGGAATTGTTTGAAGAACATATCAAACACTTAACATTAACAGCAGTCATCATATGTTGGAGTGTGTTTACATCATAATCAGGAATTGTGTTTTTCATACCATTGGTGATGAAGCTGGTTCTTTGGGGGAACCGTTGGCTGAATCTGTAGGCAGGCTTAGTTTACTGCAACAAACACAAAATAAGCTCAACTTTAGCCCGACATATCCCTGTACTGCTGGCTCCCCAGCCCCACCTTTAGTCACTTCCAAAGGATCCGTTTCATCCATCAGCATGCTGCCATTGTAAACAGTACTTACCGAGCCAGGATCCTGTCCAGCTGAGTCCGTTCATCCTCCAAGTAACCTGGCCAGTCCCTCTGGACCTCACGGTAGATGAATTCCTTCAGTGAATATGAGTTATCCTTTGGATTAAGATTGGCAACCTGAAAGAAGTGAACAGAGACTGTGGTCAGAAATGAGAATGTAATTCCACTTGGCCTCTAAACTTCCCAAAACTGGTTCAAAGACGAATCATATTTGTAAGCAGGTGTTTTCTCCAAGATTTTGTAAATAGGCTGCAAGCAGGGCAGTGCTCGGTTTTATATGTCAGAATATTGCAGATTGGACTTTTATACAACAAATCATTCAATTAACTTGCTCATTTATTGCAAAAACACAGAGAGCATTGACAGTCCTAACACACTGGTTAGAGTGAAAAAGTATTAAAAGTAATTAGAGCTTCATTAATATCTATTTTATGATTATAAAATTGAAAATAATTGTTCAATCAAGAGCGCAAATCCCAAAGGCAGTTTCCCAGACCCAGATAAAGTCTGGACTAAAATGATTTTCCAGTGGAAATTCTCAAGCGACACTGAAACTTAGTCCAAGACGTCTGGGAAACTTGCACCCAACATTCAGAACAACCTCTGCAAATGGATTCCAACAATTCTTTTTCTCCATGAAAAACAAATTTTCCTTCAAGAACAGTCAGTTCTAAGCAATGCAGTTAAAAAGGGACTGTATGTTATCCCAGCATGAAACAAAACAAAATACATGTTAAATAACTGGTAAGTGTGATACTGTACACACAAATATGCACACACTGATTCGAAATCCCAGAAGCCCCGAGTCAGTATGACAAATAAATTCAGAGTAGCTTTCCTTTCGCAAACGGTAACCAGGACAGCAGCAATTTCTCCTCTCTCTCCTTCCCTTTCTTGTATGTCCAAACAAGGAGAAATCCCTGGTCTCACTTTCATCAGAATCACATATTGGTCACTTGCAAGCTGCATTTTAACTGCCCCAGACAGGTTTTCTCTACTGAAACCTGTGGAAGGAACTGAAAGAGGCACTTGCTGGGGCTTTCTCACAACTCTACAAAATCCAATGTGTGTGTGCAATGTTAGAATTTGGCAAACACACACAACCCAATCAACTTATGCAAATTTATGGCAAAAAAAAGCTAAACTAGACATGGAGGTCCATATGATAACGGTTATTATTTTTCCACTATGTTGAACAGTGATGTGCTTGCGCCACGGTGCCATCTCTGTTCTGTCTGGAGTGACACTTCAGACATCACTGTGGGCCGGATGAGCATCAACACTTCATTAATGGGACTACAGTGTGCTCACCGAGATTCTCTGGAGGGAAAGAGCGGAGTCTGTTTGAGATTCAGTCATCTTTCTCCGCCCCTCACCTTCTGCAAGGTGCTCTGCTCTCATCTCAAAGTGAGCACTTTCTGCCTCCTGGCAAATCTGTCCTGAACGTCTTCTGCCTCGCCTCAACTCCCACCAGCCCCCTTTCATCTCTGCCTGCTACTTTAACATTCCTTCAGTATTTCCCCATACTGTCTACCCAGGCACAAACACGGGCTCACTGAGTGACAAAAATTCCACTAAATTAAGAGCATTTATCAGTGCCTTTACTAGCATCTTCCAACAATCATGCAACTGAAGCCCCAGCCTTGATGATAAGCTTCATTTATATGACACACACACCCACACACAATAAGTGTCCTTACACAAGCATTTACAAAGACTAAGAACAGTCATTTATTACAGTAAAAGACTGATCTTGCAAACTTCAACAACGTAATTCTTCAAATTATAGTGTTAAATGTATGAACTTCAAAATTTTTTGAATGTAACTGGAAAATAAGACACGTATATAAAAATAAACGCATTAACCGAACAAAATAGTAAGAATTCTACCCAAAGGGCTAGAGCAGGACTACCCAATAAGGATGTTTTAAATAATATAATATGATTCAGCATTTCTGTATGTTTTTTTTCATACCTTTACACTCTTTTGGTGGGTATTGTCATGAGCACTTGGATTCCTGAGCGCAGTTTCAAGATTTGTGCTACAGGTTTTTTTCACTTGACGCATATTTATTTTCACATTTCTTTTCATGAGTGCGGTCAAGCGATTAAAATTTTATATCCAATTAATTACATGGTGTGGCGATTAATTAATCGCATTTAATCGCACATCAGAATCAGAATCAGAAAACTTTATTTATCCCGAAGGAAATTGTTTACATACAGACATACATACAGACTTAACAAGAAGCAGTTTTTTTTTTTTACTATTTATTATAGAATACAAGCCTATAACTTAGGCTACAATGGTCATGACATTTTTGTCACTGACTGAAACAAACCTATGAATGAGGTTGCAGTATATGACAGTTGTAAGTTAATACACTACATCGCCCAGTTCTACACACACTCCGCCCACAGCGCTGAGACTCCACCCCTCTG
>JBBKCR010000022.1:9391666-9403361 GCA_037577295.1 Ladigesia roloffi | reverse complement strand
ACACACACACACACACACACACACACACACACACACACACACACACACACACACACACACACACACACACAATTCAGCACTTCTGATGAATTTTTCAAACGATGTGTGTATCCTGGTTTGAACCTTTATTTATTTATTTATTTATTTATTTAACCATGACCGCCAACAGAAATATTTCTACTACTACTATTTCTAATACAGCATTGCCCAGTGACAGCTTAAGATGTATGTATAGTAAAAAATAGAGAAAGGGAAACAATGTTTGACAGCAGAGCCTCAGGGTCAGCAGTCCTTTCAAATATTCCCTGCAGGAAGCAATACAGCGGTGTTGAGGAGCAGGGACTACACGGTGATGGGGCTACTGGTAAGAAGATATTTGGCAGAAATGAGCTCAACGATCCTTTAGTTTCACACAAAACTTCCCACAGGCACCCTGGATCTCTTTAAAACCACATGTGTGGGTGGTGGCGGTAAAGAACTTCAATATAAAGTAAGCCAATCTGAGATACAGCATGCTGACATGTGTTCCATTTCAGGCTTACTGCTGACCTACACTCCCAAGCTCTCAGTAAGAAACGGAAGCCAAAAAAGAAAACAGAAAATGATCATGCAAAGTTGCTACTTTCATATATAACGTTTTCAAAGCAGGTGTTTCTGGGCGAGAGGGCAAGATTTAATTAGCTGTTTATGCTAGCAAACATCAGTGCCTATTCTGTGGCGGCCCTAAGAGATAAGAGTGTCTGGCTAAACCGAACCAGATTACCTGGATTAAGACCTACTTTCTTCCTTCCTAGATCCTAATCTAAATTATTGCTCCCTGACAGCAGTTTTGTCTTAAGTGCAAGGGAATGGTGTTATGTGAAAGAGAGCCACCTGCCTCGAAATGGTCCACCTGGTTTAATAACTTTGGTGCTTCTCTTGCGTGTGTCCTCTTCGGCCTGTGTCATACGCTCTCTGGTCACCTGGTAAGAGTCACTGGTGGCACACACAGTGATTTTGTCCTGAACAGCCCCCAGCGATGACAACTGAGAGACTCCAGACCTGGAGTCACAAGACAGTGGCTTGAGAATGCATACAACACCTTTAATAAAGCACTAAACTTCATTTTAACAAAGAGGGACTATACAGCATCTTACCTGGACACATTCTGCTGGATGCACTCAAAGCTTCCCTGAGGATTGTCCTTGCCGACATTGGACATATAAAAATCAAAGTTATTAGATCCATCGGAGACGTCAGTCTTTGGAATCTTAATGCGCTGCAGGGTCACAAAAAGCGAGACAGAATAAGATCCACGTACAGTGTTCACTAGGCTTGGGCGGTAATACGGTTTACCGCAAGATCTAAAAACAACAGTATTTCAATATGATGCTGTCTGAGCCTTACGGCACATTTTTTATTATTCACGGTAAAAAGGAGGTACGACGGTATAAAAATTTGGATGCCGCCCAAGCCTAGTGTTCACAAAACCATCTACATTAAGTTACATTAAAATAACATTAACAATGAGAAGGGCTGGTCCCTGAACTAGTGAGAAACTGAATTTGTGCATCCTGGTGCTTGAAAAGGATACGCATAAATATTCCCCTACCAAAGTACTCCTGATGTAACAAACCTAGTTGACGAGCAGAATACCATCCGAAATTCACAAATCGATTTTTAAAATATCACTGGTCAAAAAAGGCAAAGATATGACAGCCAGCACTGAGCTGTGGGCAAAAAAGGTTAGGAGTGTGAGTCCAGCTGCATAACCACAGGGCAGTATTAATAGCCTCAGCAGAGCTAAACTCTCGCATGGTGTACAAGGTCAGAGGTTAACCAGCCATTTTTACAGACAAACAGTGAGAGCTGCTGAGTTTCAGAATAGACCCTCAAGCCAAAATCACTCGACTCAAAGCCAGGACCACAATTCAGAGTGCGGTTCCGGCCTCACAGCTGAGATTGTGGTTGGACAGTTCATGCATCCTGACCGTCAGTTTTTCCCTTAGTCGTGTGTGAATCTGTCCAGAATCATTCACCTACCCCTTGAAGTCCTTGGAAGTGTATAGCTGGCTGCGAGGACGGTACATTCTGTGAGGAGAAAAAAAGGCAAAGTAAACACTATGAAAGAACAGTACAGCAAACAAAAACAGACATAATCCTCTTAGCCCTACAAACGGCCTTGTTAAGTTTTACTGAATTATTTCACATTGGGATTCCAAAACTATAGTCTCAGAAGCTTGGAGTAGCTCAAAGGATACTCAGCAACTTATAAAAGTGAGGAAGTGGGACCTCGGAGTGTCTAAAAGCATGGTTAAATGACCGTGATCTGGCCACACAACGCTTAATACAGTTTAATCAGTACTTCTGTGTACATGTGCCAAAAAGCTGAAATTTGGAACAAAGTCTCTAAATTGAACCCTGAAGTTTCCACTGCTGTGCAGGAAAATAAACAAGAGGTTATTTTTAACGTGCTTGTAGCATTGCAACACCAGACCACCATTTAAATGTTTCAACCGGTCATGGCCAAAACACCTAGAGACAAAAATACGAAGGGTTTGATACACTGTTGCTGATCTAGTCGCCAGTCTCTCCTTCCTAACATTTTTAAAAATACTGCAAAAGCATGAAGGATCCTGAAATGAGTCGAGCAGAGACGTTTTCCTTCTCCACATCTTAAACGCCACTGGCTAATGCTTTCAGTTATATTCAAATGACGGTACGGAGCCTTCTTTCTCTACAGAGGCTTGTACAACCAGATTAGTTTCACATTCCCCAACCCCCAAACACACTCATACTCCACACACATCCACACAGTACTGATCACATTACAGAGCAGCAGGGAGAACCAGATTGCTCGCTCATGACTCCTAGGTCACTACCTAAGAGCATAGAGAACATGAGGGTGATACAGGCAGCAAAGACAGACAGCACAAGGGACATGAAACCTCGGTTTGAACAAGCTGGTCTGTCTAGCATTTTTTTTAGAATAAATCCATCCCTCTTTCACAGGTTTGTGGCTTTAAATGGCCCAAAAACTCACTACAGGTCTACAGTGCTGTCATGCAAATTTAGGATGTGGAGTGGGGGTCCAACCCAGCACTCCTTAGTTCCCCCTTAGTTATGAACATCTTGCCACGCTGCCAGAGAGAGTATTAATGATTAACAAATGCTCTACATTAGAAGGAAGCATTAAAATAGATGATGCTAAACACAAAGCACACTTCCTGTAAACACAAGAACATTCATCAGAAATATAATCAGGAAATGTTCATTAAATCCATTTTAGGTTCCCCTCAAAACACAACGGACACGTGAGACAGGCCAGTTTGTCGTTACTATAAAACTGTATAATGAGTAAATAAGCCTTTATTCTTACATTTTAAAATCAGGTTTGGCTGAAGGATTAACTGTCTTGGAATAAACAAATATGAGATAAAAAATCGATTAAATTCACTGGTCAAACCTAAGCTTTGATCCAGTGTTGACTTTTTACAACAATTACCAACATGTTTCTGGTATCATCACACGTCGCCAAATACCACATTGCCAAATAGAGAGCGAGGTGCAAGTTAAACATAGGCTACTAGGGAGTATGTGCCACATTTCCGTTCTGAAAGGAATGCACACATTCCGACTCACATTCACAGCAAACTAGGCTGACCCCGAGCCTGCCAATTTATATCAAACACCTCCCAATCCCACACCATAAGACAGGACGGATGTGGTCCCACAAGCTCAGAGGGTTCTCACAATCATACTGCAGACAAGAGCATTTTCAGTGTTCTCAATTTATCTTTAGTAGATGTTTAACCATTCATGAATGCCTTCATATTTAGTGTTTAAACCCTCAGTACACCGTGTGTTTGAAGGTAAGCAAACCTCAGGTGAACAACCAAAGCTCTGAGTGTTTAGTTTGACAACCAAGGCCTTGTTCAACTGTTTGGCCTCTATAGGAGAACTTTTTTTGAATCTGAGAAAAGCACAGTGAGCCAAGGTACACCTAATAAAAAAATGAGGAAAAAAAAACAAAACACCACACTAAAGCCTATAAGAGAAGTTCAAAACCATTGCCATCAAGCTGCTTATAGTCTAAAGCCCGAATCTCAGGCTGGTTGGCTGAACCAAGCTGAAGTTCATGAGGTTCCATAAAAGAGAAGCACTCAAGTTACACGTCTAACAAAAAGGCATACATCATGATGACTTCTTTTTAGGGCTTGTGTGGACGCAGCAGACGGGAGTGTGTCCTGAATGAAGAATCAGGAGAAATCAGGAGCTAGGCTTGTTCAGGGATCCAGTGACATTTCTCACTAGCTGGGCTCCTGTGCAGTGCGTTTTTTTTAGAATAGGTCTGCTGTAGCTTTAAGTCAAACAGTGCCTCGTAAGCACTTTGAGCAGTGTAGGGCTTTAAAAATTCAGACAATGCAACTCTTCATTGAGGCCACCTAATTTCTCACCGGTTAGAGCATTGTGTTGGACACTGAAACGTGCAGAAATGGCGAGAAGAGATTAATCTAAACTTTGTTTCACATGTCTGATGAATAGTGCTGCCTGGATGAAGACCGGTTTAGGCTGTGCTTTTCTAATGACCAGAGGAGCCAGAAGAAATAAGTAGAAGATCGCATCTTTATTAATCATTTCTTTTTACACGCACTCTGTTCAAAGTATTTGGTGCTGTGGCACCTAAATAGACCTCTCTTCATTAAGCAAACAATTAAGGAACTTCCAACCTGCCCAGTTTTCCTGCCATTAAAATAAGGTTGCTAATGAACAGCCACGCCACTGTCATTGAGAAATTGTGTAAAAATGGCACCAGTGATGACACTGTAACCCCACATTTTGCACACAAACTGCTCCTTCAACAGGCAAATCAAAAATGAAGCTGATTTAGTCTGTGCTAACTGCTAAGACACATGGCTAATATTAGCTGGCTAGCTCGTAGTTTCAAAAAGGGGAATACATTTTAAACTTGGAAACCTACCACGTAACTAACATTTATTTTATACCAACACGATAGAAGGCCACATGCTGTCATGCTAAAAAACAAATAGTTTAACAGATTAATCACCCAATCAGGCATGAATATACCTAGATAGGCTAGGCTAGTTAGCAAATCCCTTAAGAGTTATTCAAGCTAACAGCTGCCAAGTTGTGAAGAATAAAGTTAAACGTTGTGCAGCAGCCAATACAAGGCTTCCATTTATATTTAGAAATGTGGCAATTTATGCACAAACCACCTAGAAGACAAACACCCATGTAGATCATATTAGATTAGCAGTGCTAATTGTCCAGTGTTAGCTCAATGTCGAGCTCCCTTTTAGCTAAGTGTATCATTTAAAGATTGACATTAAATAAAAAGGCGGAAAAATTACTCACCTCACTTGGCTCGAACAAAAGTCATGTAACATACACTAATCCACCAGAACTCAAATTAAACCAGTCTTAAACGGGCTAGCTGGCTCCCCAGTTAGAGATAGTCTGGGAAAGTATACTTGACAAACAGCTGACAAAGTTGTTCACCCCTTTAATTTGACAACTTTTTACAAAGCCTACGGCTCAACTAGCTTGACAAAAATTAAAAAATAAATAAATAAAAAGACGAACACTAAAAGTCGTCACTTTAAAGCAGGACAGCCTAGTGCTAATTAGTATTGCAGATATGGCAGATAGGTGTTTGAGTCAGAGACGTTTTCAAATCCAGTATTTATGAAATGGGGCTCTTTGTTTTAAAGATCTTAGTAAATAAATCCTAAAACATCTGTCACTCGATCTTGGTAACTTGGGCAGTTGATTTTGGTGCGTGGCACTGGCTTGCCACCTCTATCAGGTGGAGAGAAAGTTTTTTTATGGTACAATTTATCTTTCTTTTTGTTTTAAATGCTTGAACTTACCTTATTTTTTTGGTAGTTTTCTAGAGCTCGTATGGCCGTCTCTGTCAGTTTTACGTGCAAAACGGTGTTCCCTTGGGCATTTCGGCCACAATTTAGTCCATATCTCTCATCCTCAGAGAGAGCAGCCATCTTTACTAGACTGCCACCATCGTCGCTCTGTTGGAGAAGGCTATAACGATCCTCCCCCTCGCCTTCAGTGGAGGGAGGAGTTGAGTTTTGAGACATTTTCCTCTCCAGATTTTCTGAAGTCAGAAGTTTGTTTGTTATGTGTTATTCTTGTTGTTGAAGTTTGTTAGTGTCCGTCACCCACGGCTACCTTCAGTAGAATGTTGTAGAAAAAAAAATTCTATATTATGACGTGGCATGAACCGAATTTTCAGACATTCTATTTGCAAAAGAATCAGGACACGCATCTTAATGATTAAACTCAGATGGCCAGATGTCCCAGTACTTTTGTCCATATAGTGTATCTCTCTTATAAAAAACATTTGTAAAGTACTTTCAGTATGTGATAATTTTTTATAATCTTGATCTTTTTGTATTGTAACATACTCATGCATAACTTTCCATATTGTTATTGTCTCCTCATGGCTAGTTCACAACAACACCAGAAAATGGTGTTTGGAGAGATTTGATTCATTTTTTCTAATTTTGTCTATACACTGTTCTTATGGCGTTCCTCATTCAAAATTAATAATGAAAACAATTAAACAGACCATCATCAAAAGCAATTTCACAATATTGCTAATGGTGTGAGTGTTTGGTTTTGATGTAGCACCATAACTGGTGATGGAGAAGCTTTGATTTCATCTTCCTTACCATATCTTATTATTAATAATGTATGTATCTTTAAAGTTCTGTGGGCACTTTGAGATTTAGACAATGTAAAGTGCTATATAAATAAAATGTATTATTATTATTAGTAGTAGTATTTTTTTATTATTATTATTATTATTATCTGTGTGTTGTTCTGATTTTCCAAATGTTTGCATTATTTAACTGTTAAGGTATAAATAAAACCAGGTTCCCTCACAGGAAGTGGTAATCAAGATAAGAAAAAGATTTAGGAACGATTAAATATCCTTTAAAGTGTCATCCTATTTACATGAAGATGTCCAGGACATGTTTGAAGCCTGAGACTCTAATTTACAATAGTTCTGAAAGTAGACAAAAAATAAAAAACATGAATATATTGCTATTTGTTTCAGCACAACATGGTACCAAGTGACAGTATTTATAAAATTATTTCACTCTTTTTAACATATTTAATACATTTTTATTTTGGCCCAAGACCTTGGGCATAAAAGCGTATATGAGCTGAATTTAGTCTTGCATTATTTTCCTCATGACTCATAATGGATTTTAACAATATATAGTAGAACTAAATTGCATTGAATAACACAATCAATTTCATAGTAATATTGCATGGAAACCCAAACATAACGATAGCTTCAAATCAGCATCTCTGTCCTGTTCCTATTTATTTAATACTGGCCAAATGATAAAGTAAAAAGGATATTTTTAATAGCTTCTGATCATTTTAGCATCATTAGCATTGCATATGAAAACGCAGGATAGTATGGCGAGTAAATAAAGTGGTAACTTTTGTATCTTAGTCATTCTGGCCCCTGATAACTATCACCCAAACTGTAAAAATCTGATTTAAATAAAGTAGACCACAAACTATCAATAGTAAGCATAGTTATTAAAATGGCTAAAAATATTTATATAAAATGTAGCAATATTGCAATTGAGATCATTTGAAAAGCTTTTAGTGCTCATCATAAGGAAACATCCAAAGGGTCGTACATGATGGTCAGGCCACATGAACAAATTCAATATAAATGTGTGAGACCCACTGATTAATTATCTTTAGCAAATGGAACATTTTTGTCCCACACTGGCAGGCAAGGTAACAAGTAATAGACATGCTAATTCTCATATGACTGACAGAGCTGCTTTTTGGAACAAATTATAAACCCTTTGGGACCATTTTTTACACATATGCACAATATCTCACATTGTCAGTTCTGGCTACAGTGTGATTATGCAGAGTGTTTTGGTGGGGTGCAGTTAATGGTCTGAAACTGGGCGTGAGGAAGCCTGTGTGAATCCACTAGATTAGGCCCTGCCTTAAAAAAGCCTGCCACACCTTCAACTTAAAACATGGTGTTACTGTGTGTACACTTCAGGGGCTACACAAAAACAAAATTCAGAAGAAACAAGAGTATTAGGTCATTCTGTGTGTGTATTTCAGAAAGATGAATGCCCAGATTAAAATCCAAAGGCCCTCTACAGAAGGCCTGTAGTGCCTTAGATGGTTAGCATTTCCCTCTCTTATCTTTCTATAACATTTGTAATACCTGTTATACATTTACAAATAAATGTAAGCACCTGTAATAAATAAACATTGCTTAATTGACTGTTATGTGCTGTTTTCATTGAAATGGCGGACCAAGTGAATTAATTATATGCTGAAAAGTAAGTGATGTTTACGTTGTAATAATGGAGTGAGGTCACCTTTGATCACATTTAATCAATCTCTGAAGACTAATGCAGCATTTTCTGCTTTTGTGCAGGCCTCTTGTGTTGGCCTGCAACATTTTTTTAAATTTAGTTTAGAATCTTTATAGTTGGAAGTAGCTTTGATTAGTTTTTGTCTCTCTTTTTAATGTCAGTGACTGATCCTCTGTAAACGTCTGACAGAGGAACAATTGATCAAGACTAAAATGACTCAAACGTGTTTGAGCCATTACGTCTGATTACATTTCCTCTCCTAAGCTCCAGCTCTTTGCTGACACAAGTGCTTAGTGGGTGAGTCGTTAGCGCAGTACTGTGGCACAGCTAAACCCTGTGCTGCTAGCTTGATTATCACAAAGCCTGCCTGCTGGGAGATACAATAAGGAGTAAATGGGATTCTACCAGTCAATTTAGGGACCGTTGTTTGGAATGACCTACAATAGCTCCGTAGCCAAGATTTGTCGTACTCTGTTCAAAACCTCTGCGATTGTTATGTTTAGGATTTAAAGATATTTCCACACGTTCATATTTCTGTACAATCCAGTCGCTAAAAATGAGAGCAATGTCTTTCGGAGTGATTTAAAGTGGCTCATTGTGGAGGGAATGACCAACAAACATGATACAAACCATGATCCTTGATATCTTCAAAGTAAATATAGACATTTATGTCAAAACCTATTTATCAAAACTGTCATTTGACAATGTCAACTTGCACTGTCTGTTTGTGGTTTGCCCACGCTTCAGTCCCACTCATGTGTCATGAAAATAATCATAATTTATTTTTAAAAGAGACCACTTTTATTTCAGGGGTTATAACATTTTTAGAGATTTGTCTTGGAGGTGAAGGCTTGCAAATAAACAATCCCATTATTAAAATAAACAATGCCTGCAATCCCATTATTCTAATGTAGTGACGAAATACAGTGTTGAGTACAGGTGTGCATGTGCATGCTATTAACAGGGCTTCCTGTAATTGAGTCAATGAGAGGTCTAAACTTAGCACAGAAGGGGACAGAGGCACATGTTATTAACTTAATGAGTAGTAGGGAAGGTGAGAGGGAACCACCTGTTGTTAAAAAGTGATAGGGGGGATTGAAGGAGAGGTAGGAAAACAAGCTAAACAAGCAAGATTAATATTTTACACCTTTTGGGGCACTACTAGTAGGTATAAGCAATGTAGAAAATCTCTAGCAAGGCAGATGAGTGTGCCACTCTCAGTGCTCAGTACATTCTGATACACCCTGAACACTTTGTATGCCAGCCTGTCTCTCAGTGGAATAGAGATGAGCTGGGTACACTTTCCGCAGTGTCCTTCCACTGACCTTTCCTAGGATTTTAGGGATTTGAAACAACAGGCCTAGTTAATATTTGAGCAGCAGAGCCAGTCCAATTGGGTACCAACTGCATCAAGGCTTTATCACATGAAAACACAAATGTTTGAGCCATATCTCTTTAGCAGGTGCAGCTGGGCTCCTGTTTAACAAGTGAGGGAGAGAGCCAGTTTAAATTAAAGGGGAAAAGACACTCATGTATGGATGTTACTTTGATAACATTCTAATAGAACAGGTTTATTTTAGCTTTATTAGAAATCTTTGCAGAGCAACTAAACAGAACAAACCAGCATATAAAATTTAAAACAGCTTTTTATTTTTGCAGAAATTTTGTTTACCCCTGTATACAAATATGTAGCATAACGTCATCATGCACTTATCTGATAACAGCACTACTTTTGGGGTTCTATTTTTTTCAAGCAATTGTTGCTATGCTGGACAAGCAATACAGAATACTGGCAAACATCTTATTGGTCCTGATGCAAAAAACTGCTGCACTTTGTTGAGTGTGATAGTGAGATTACAAGATTAAGTTAAAAATGCTTTGCTGCCAATGCAGTAACATCATGCTAACCTAAACTCAATTTATTTTGGGGTGACAACAATGAATGTCATGCAAAATTGAGATTTCACTAGTGAGGCTCATGTAAGGAGGATGCTGTTATTTTGTGACACATAATGACAAATAGCATTGTATTGCCTGACCACAGCTGAGGGAAATGTTCTCTTCTTATCCCTTTTCTTCTCTTCTCACTCGTTTCTTCTTTTTTTCTCTCATTTCTCCTTAGCAAGCATCTGCATCTCCTCTAATGTTGCCTGTCGATAAGCACTGTCTCCCTAAAGAGTGAAGTCTACAAGACACAACAAGGACTTGGGCTGAGTCCCACCAGCTGTATTCTGGAGAAAGAATGCAGGTGGGCCTGCGGTTTACCAAATAACGATTCAGGTAGCTCTCCTCCAGCTCCTGGGCTTTGACACCCCTCTCCTGGTCCTGCAGAATGAGCAGAGAGCAGGCCCGGGTCATGGCTAACACCTCTGAGCACAGGCCACCATAAAACTCAGAGGTGTAGTAATAGTCACCTTCGCCTTCAGCTACATAAGCCATTGAGTCTGGATCCTTCTCATAGGGATAGTAATATCGAGGCTTTCCATAGAATTCTGGATGCAAAGTGGCTGTCAGCTTACCCAGGATTTCTGTGCCTACTGTATTTAAGAACTCCTGGTCAACGTCAATGCAGTAGACATAGTCCACCTCCAGATGGATCTTCTCACTAACAATGGATGCCAGCAGTGCCATGCGTCTCAGGCCCAGCCTGTCCCAGCCCGGCATTTCAGCCACAGGGACAATCTTCAGCTCTCTGGTAGGTCCCAGGTTTGGTGGAGGGTCAAGTTCTTGGGGACGATCAGTCAGCACATAGTAGGTGACGTAGAGGTTGAGCAGAAAGTGGAGCTCAGCAGAAGAAAGGAGGCGACGCAGGAAGTGATTATATTTCCCCACAGCAAGCATGGCCAAACCAATGCGCACATCTCGATGGGCAAACTTGTCTCTGCGCCAGGCTGAGGACTCACTGTCCCCCCACACTAGAGGAGCACCCCAGGGTGTCTTCACTGGAAGCTCTTTACCTTCGACAACCGGTCCTTTTCTTTCCACGTCCGGCAAAAGACGCATTAATTGGACAGAAATTGGCATCTTCTTCTTGCTCAAGAAGTCTGGAAAAGGGTTGATGGTTATTTATTTCCGTATCTATTTTAATGTCAGGTATAAAAGAAAAAACACTGTCCTCCATAACTAAGAAGAACACAAATGTCTTCAGCACATATATTACAGATGCAAGGTTTGAAGGGATAGTTCACCCCAAAATGAAAATCTGATGTTTATTTGCTTACCCCCAGGGCAAAGTCGAAGGTGACTTTGTTTCCTCAGCAGAACACAAACTCAGATTATTAGCTTTAGCCGTAGCAGTCTGGTAGTCA
>JBBKCR010000022.1:9250046-9260046 GCA_037577295.1 Ladigesia roloffi | reverse complement strand
AAATCACTCACAGTGGTGCAGAATGTGATGGTCCAGGATAAATGTCACTGTGTTGTATGAATATGTGACAAATAAAGAATCTTGAAGCCTTTATCTCATGATGCACAGACAAACACACACACACATACTCACAGGAACAAACACACACATACACCCACGCATAAAGAAGCCCATGTGCATGTGCAGGCACACATGCACCCACACACTTACAGAAACACACACACACACATACACACACACTCATTCACACAGCCACCATCCTTGAGTTTTCTTTCTCCATTCAGAGAGCAACAGAGTGTCAGAGCTGAGCCTTGACCTGATCTGTTCCAGAGCTGAGCTCCACATCCTCTCTCCATCCTCTCTGCTTTTCCAGTTCTCCTCACTTTGAGGCATAAACTCAGACAGCAGCGCTGTAATAAAGCAGGATTGCGATTTATATGACCAACAAATGGTACCAAATGTGCAGAACAAGCTGCCTAAAGGACCAACAGATGCGGCCACTGACAAACGCAACCGTGAAGTCTGCAAAAAAACAACCCCCTTTAATGAGCACATAACCTAAGACCTGTTTTAAACTCCGGCTGTGCTGAAGCTTTGGACTTAATTCCACACGCCCCGATTGTGGAGGTGAGTGGGGAAGAGACCAGACAGAGACCTCGAAATCAGCCTATGTGACAGGAGCCATAGAGCAGAGGGAAAAAGAGCAGAAAGGAGGGAGAGAAGGAGAAAAAACGAACAGAAAGAAATCTTTTTCTAGCCTTTATGAGTGCTGTCATGTCTGCTCATAAACCCCCTCTCTCGCTCATGGCCATTTAAACGAGCGAAGCTTTAAAAACAATTGGAAAAGAAAGAAAGCGTTCCCTGATGATCTACAGAATTTGTAGTTTAACGTTCAGGTCTAGAGGAGAGCGGAGAGCCTGGGTACCTTTGTGCATGCCCGTGAAGCGGTCCTTCAGCACGGTCAGCTCGTAGATCTTCCCAAACTCCTCGAAGAGCGGCCGCAGGTCCTTCTCGTCCAGATTGCGAGGGATCTGTCCCACGAAAAGCTTGATGGCGTCGTGGTCCTTCATGGGGATGGTGGCGCAGCTCGCGGGGCCGTGCGCGTGGCTTAGTCCGTTCACGAGCCCACTCGCTCCGTCCGCCTGTCCGTTCGCCAAAGTTGCCATCTCTTCTGTCTCTGTGGCGCCGGAGCAGGAGCAAGAGGAGGAGGAGGAGGAGGAGGAGGAGGAAGAGGGGAGGAGGAGGGGAGGAGGAGGAGGGTGGAAAAGGGAAGGGGAGGGAAGGCGGGTGGCCGGGCTTTTAGCTCAGCAGTCTCGCGCGGCACTGGTGGCTCGAGGGGTCTTCTGGAGGAGCCGGGACGCACACACACATACACGCACGCAGGCACACGTGCACAAACACACACACAGAGAGGTTGGGTCAGGAGGAATGAACGTCTAATTTTAGCAAATATTTACAAACACACACACACATACACACACAAACATTAAATTATATATTATATATTATTATTATATGTATTCACGCGCACACGTACCATTGAATAAGTTTAGCGTCGCGAGCTCCCTAGCTCACTTGTCCCCGTGGAAGAGGCGTGTGGTGGCGGTCCCTTCTGCACGCGAGGCTCCCTCTCACTACTATTTTACTCATTCACACTCGTTTAAAGAAGAGGGAAAGAAGGAAAGAGGGAGAGATAGATGGATAGAGAAATAAAGAGACAGCTAGATGCTAGATAGGGAGAGAGATAGTTTGAGACCAACCACGAGCCTCTCGCCTTTTCCTATTTACACTTCCGTTCCCCCTCTTGCTCCTGCTCCGAGCCTACTACTCCTTTATTTATTTATTTTTTGCATTGGGAAGTCGAAGTGGGTGCTCCTCGCGGTTTAAACGGACGGGACGGACTCAAGCGCGCGCCTTACCGCGGGGGGAGGCACGAGCTTCAGGGCATGTCTCCCACCAGCCTGGCCCTGCGCCCCCACCTCTCCCTCTCCGTCGTTCCGACACATGGTACGGTCCACCGAGGCGGGAGGGGAGGAGGGACTATAAATAAAGTGAAATATCACAATTTTTGTGCAGTTCTTTGTGTGGTATCCCGAATATGACGCAGTAGCAACGCCGGCCAACGAACGCCACGTTTCTCCACCAGCGTAATTAAATCAGATTTATTCATAAATATAAAAAAAAATAACTAATGTAAACGCAAAATAACAGATTTACGTTCAAAATGAAAAGGTCCTTCCCTAGATTCAAGAATTACGTGCATGTGTTCAGCCGACTGCAGCGCAGGACAGCGCCGGTGCTGAAAAACATTTGGCTCGAACCTGGACAGGGCTAGTGCTGGAACTTTCACTTTATTTCTCTATCCATCTATCTCTCCCTCTTTCCTTACGCGAGCACCATCAGGACCACAATCATGTCAGTAGAAAATATAATCACGTGAAAAATACCTGTGGTTGAAGACTGCCTCGAGAAAGCTTTCCGTGCCGAAGAAGCAGTAGCTTCAGTGATTTATAGCTCCCGCAATACGAAACTCCTTATAATGAATTGGACGGTATCAGTGTTGAATAGGGTAGTTGAGTAAAACAGAGTCGATGTTGAATGTGTCACTCTTGGTGCTTGTAAGAAATCACTTCTGAAAATGTAAATGTGAACTGAGTCAATGGTAGTCTGAACAGTGTGAGCTCTGCAGTGTTGCATGGGAGCATTTTCAGCTCTGAAAATGTGACTTGTGAAGAGTGTCAGTTCTGAAAAGGTGCATGTGGACAGCACTAGCTCAAAAAAGATGCTTGTGAATGGTGTCAATTCTGAAAATGTCCTGCTAACATTACCAGTTCTAAAACTTTAAGTGTGAAAATGTTCATTACTGAATGATCAGTGTCAGTTCTGTGATTATGAGTGCTAACAGCGTCAGTCCCAAAATGTGACTGTGGCATGTGTCAGTTCTAAAAATACGAGTGCAAACAGTGTCCTTTTTCAAATATGAGTGTGAACAGGGTCAATCTTGACAATCTGAATGCAAACATTTTCAGTTCATTTGAAAAGAACCAGTGCTAAAAATGTGCACGTGAACAACGTTATTACTGAAAATGTGCGTGTAAAATTTGTCGATGTCTAAACTTGTAAAGGGAACAGCGCCAGTACTGAAAATGTGCGTGTGAATGGTGTCAGTTCTGAAAATGTCTGTGTGAATCATGAAAAGTAACAATTCTGAAAACCTGCACGTAAACATACCAGTTTTGAAAACGTGCAGATGAACAAGGTCAGTTCTAAAAGTCTCAGCCGAGTGAGCCATCCGGCTTTGCTTAGAGAATACTTAGTGAATACCCCGGTCCTCACGTTCCTCGTGTTAGTTCACGTGGACAGCAACAGAAACAAATAAGGTCGCGTGGGTCATTGTTGTTACTGCATGTTGTTGTTATTACTGAACTTTCACGATCACTGTAGTGTTGTTCTGTTGTTGTTGTTGTAGAAAAAAAAACACCGTGATATCACGACCGTAAGGCAGCACCTGTGCAACGCACGACTCTCTGTCTCTTTATGAAAAAAGGACTGTGAGCTCCTCCGCGCGGCGCGTGCGAGCAGAGTTGAGCACGAACTGCTCGTGCGCACTCAGAAAAGGAGCATGTGTGTGTGTGTTTGTGCGTGAGAGTATTTGTGTCTGTTTTCGTGTTTGCATATATGTGTGAGGGAATTTATGTGTGTATGTGAGTGTGAGCATGTATGTGTGTGTGTGTGGGCTGGATGTGTGGGTGGGATGTGGGGGGTGGGGGTATATATATTATCTCTCCACAGTGAAAGGTGGTCTCTGGCTGACCATTAGAAATGACCTGTTGTCAAACTCGGACTATGGGAATGTTAAATAAATGTTCAGGAATAAAACTGTTAGTGCTTTTGGGGCTGAAACCTTTGTCAGGACATCTGATGCCGTGTGTGCAGAAAGAAATAGGCCAGCAGAGCATTCAGCCCGATGCTTTACACATGTATGCAAACTGTCTTTTTTTCCACACCAGCGAACCTCTTTTTGTGCTTTCTTTCTCATAGTGACAATGATACACCGCTGTCTAGCTCCAAGCACCTGCTCATAATGATGTGAAATTGCAGGCTGTGCATGAGTCCCTGCTGAGTAGTGGGCCTGGACCAGAGAAGGAGAGCGTTTATGTGCACAACACTGAGAGGACAAAAAAAGCAAAAGACTACAAGACCCTTTTGAACCATTAATCATTTCCAAATTTCATTTTTGAAGAAAACATTTTTTCCTGAATTCTATTTGAGTCCCACATTTCTACATTTGTTTAAAAGAACCACATTCCACAGTTGTTTTGTGTTTTGCACAGATCTACATACAATTATTCATTTGTGACATTTAACACACCAAAAAAACAAGCATGACGGATTTTTATATGACTCCAACCTGTCTTCGTCCTTTAGAATTCATGTTGTTTAGCTTTTGGGACTGATAAATGTTAATGATCCTTGCTGATTGGCTATCCTACTTTACACTTACGTTCCCAGCTGGTATTCAAATGACCTTAAACCTTTAAATGAGGTTGAAATAATGTCAGTTTATGAAAAAACATTAATTCAACGTCAAAACAACGTTGAATACCAAACGGTTGAAATGGTGTTGTTAACTAACTATGGATTCAACATAGAAATATAAATAAAATTTGAGTTGTGCGTCAAATCAACGTTGG
This sequence comes from Ladigesia roloffi, assembly GCA_037577295.1. Classification (NCBI taxonomy): domain Eukaryota; kingdom Metazoa; phylum Chordata; class Actinopteri; order Characiformes; family Alestidae; genus Ladigesia; species Ladigesia roloffi. The sequence continues at coordinate 9,255,352 of JBBKCR010000022.1, read as the reverse complement.
GATGACGTTGATATTCCAACGTTGATTAGATTTGCAAAATCGAAACAAAATCCAACGGTGACACCTGACACACCTCACGTTGTTTCAACACGTTAAAATGCCAGCTGGGTAAAGACTTTATTTGATATTTCCATCATAGTTCCTCAATTGAGAATAAAAACCAGAATCAACACTCTCATACACAAAAGGTATGGCTGTGAGTTTATGGTCCTGAGAAGAGACATCATGTACATCATGTGACCCATGCATCTGACACAGTTTTCCTATAATTTTGAAGTCAGATTCATTCATAGACAACGTTTCATAACAGACACTTAGAACAGCACTACAGCAAAAGCTGGCGAACATTTTGAAGCAGAGTGCTGACAGTGTGGGTTCCCCCATCATTTCCTGTCCCATTCACTTTAACCCAAGATCAATTGGACAGATATTATAACACAATGAGTCCAAATGTTTGATGGAATTTGTGTTGGCACCTGTACTCACAGTGTTGAGCATTGGCCTAAGCCCAATGCAGAGTAAAATGCCATATAGTTTCGCACTCCGTGGACCCTTTTAACCTATGGCTCTTGCGGACTGTAATGGCCAGTTAAAGTCATTTCTGACTGTTGGATCACCCCGGAGAAGCAGAGTCAGCTTGCTTTCCTTGACAAAGGAGCTCAGCCTGTTCTCCAGGCACACCCCTGGGGCCACATTTGGCTCCTTTTTGCCTTGGGCCATATTTTTTAATACAAGGGCAAAATGTGAAAGCACAAATCATTGTAATTACGTGGGGAGGTGGTATCATGCCGATTATGTAAGTTATGTTGTCATTATTGGGCCCTGATGGTCCCCTGGTCCTCACCTTCTTTCATTTCTATCAGTGTTTTGTTGAATGCGCCACATGCCAGCCTGAATAAAAAGCTCCTGATGAGCGGGAACATCGACGCTATAATAATAACGGCGATTAACGGGTAATTTACGGAACAATATGTCTGAACTGAAGCTCCATAGGCCACTATGTTCTTTGATTCTGGTTGTTAGATGTGACTCTGATAAACAGTGGGAGAGGAGGCATTGTTCTCCAATCTGCACCATGCATTTCTCTCCAGAGGTGCCAAATACATGTAAGTCTAAGTCATTTAATGAAATCTAATGAGGAAAACCAGCAAAATATTGCTTATTATCACTGTCTTCCGACTTTCCAATGACACTCTATATAATAACAGGTTTAGTATTAAAGACAATGGAGAGTATTGCTATCAAGCTGCTGTCCAAGGTACTGAAGTACTGAACTTTTGGCAGGGTAAACACAATATCAGCATTCTTTGTAGTATTAGTCTTTGTGGGAGTGAATTTCATTGAAATGGGTATTTAAGCTGCACTTTGGGCAGTGATAGACTTGAAGTTGTGTTTATTTACTTTATCTAAAACCAAACATTACCTTAGAAAAAAAGAAAATAGCTGAGCCTACCTACAGCTACCTTTAGCTCTCAACGCCATAACAATATTGCAGTCAAATAACGTAATGTCCTTGGAGCCTTGCTCAAAATCAAATCCAGTTCTGGGCAATGTAATTGTTGGGGAAGGCAAATAAATGAGAGGTAAATGAAATTCTTGCAGGGCAACTTCCACAAATAGACTGATAATGTGCGCAGGCCTGCGTATAAAGTACGCACATATTACCTACTCTGCATATTAATGTCACTTCTAACCTGTCCTTCATCTGGGACAAAGTTCTAAATCTCGCACAGCCTTGAGCCTCCGAGGCAGTATATCATCACACCGTAATTTAAGAGGATGAGTGGAGGAAAGGGCACCAGAGGACTGAACAGCAGGATGATCCAAGCGCCGTGGAGGAAACACTCTGCTTTGGACTGTGACAATGTAAGAACATGGCAGTAAAGACAGCAAACAAATGTAGCTATTTGGCTGAATGAATACATATTAATTATGCTTTAAAAGTAATTTGTTGCATTTATTTGGTTCAGCCATGCACATATGTTTCATAGGAATAAAACACATGACCAATAAAGTTATTAGCCAAAATTTGAGAACAGAAAAATAAAGTTGTAGATTTATTAACAACTTGATCTTTGCTCATAAAAACACATGTTACATTTTTAATTAATGATTCATCGTAACTTTACAGCTGACAAAATGTGTTGTACTACTTTTATCCATGCAGAAGACGGTTTTAATTGTCTATCCAGGAAATCACACCAAACAACACAACAGCAATTTAAATAAACAAAAATTCCCCTTAAAGAAGTGATATAATACTTTTTATTAAGAGATGTAATTTTTGGGTCATCTCTCATTTAACATTCTGTGTAACTTGTTTATTTCTAACAGAGCATCACTGAGAGTTTTCTTGTAATGTTTTACAAAACTTCATAAGAAAGGATTTTTTACTTTTCCAAGAACTGTCCAGCTCTTGCAAAGCACTGAGATTTTTCTTGTTCACTCTGTGCTTGAGCTCAATTTACAGGTTTTCATCTTGATTTAGGCCAGAGACTAGGAAAGTCATTGTTAAAGATAGACTTTGTGTTTTTTTAACCAATTTTGAGCAGATTTAAATGTGTGCATCAGAAGATCCAATTATGATCCAATTATACGTTTTAGCTTCTTGGCAGGAGCAGCTACTTTTTCCTTTGAAATCTGGCATTTATGATGCCATATATGTAATAATGTCATATATGAGTCACAAATCCCCTTCTGGCACTGAAGGCAAGTGCAAAGGCAGACTTCCACATTTACAAATACTTTTATTTATAATCCTAAACAAACAGGCATGGGTTCCAGAAACAAAACTCAAACTCTTAAAACAAAAGGAGATAGGAGAAACACACAAATAAAGCAGGTATGTTGGTTGACCCACACCTGAACTCTGAAACATAAACATCTTTAATACCTTGATCACAACATTCAACCACCAATAAAAAAAACACAAACACTATCTCTAATAACACCTAGCTATTTCTCATAACACAGCAAGCCCATCACCCACTTCATAATAAAAGTCTTAATAGAACATAATCTTTGCCGACCTCTAGCGGCTGCATACTTGGACATGACAATATATAAATGATATTGCCAGGGCTTTGGAAAAGAAGCAACTTTACAGGATTACAGCTCCTTAACCGTATTTACTTCATCCATCTTTATCTCCAAGATGGCGGCGCACATGGTTGCACCTACACAGTAATATTCTAGATGCTACTTTTTGTGTTTTTTTGTTTTTTTCTCGTCCCGAGTACGTTCTGTCGGACAAATAACATCTACAGACGGCATATCTGCTCAAGTTAGGAGTCCAGGATTACAACTGAGTTTCTATACTCACATAAAATCCTGGTGGACATGGTAAGAAACTCTGGCTCTCCTAGGATTACCATCCTGGTGGGACGGAGACGAAGGAGGCGCAGAGAGAGGAAGCAGAAGCGATGCTAGCTAGGCTACGGAGACAGCCACACAGACCACCTCTTCCCAGCCTCTTTATGACGAATGCCAGGTCACTCAACAACAAGATGAATGAATTAGTACCATCGTGAAGGATATCTGCATTTTGTTAATCACAGAGACCTGGCTTCATCCACCTATCCCGGACTCTGCTATCAAGCTAGCAGGCTACACAACACAGCGTCATGACAGAACAAGGGACTCCGGGAAGATTGGAGGAGGGTGGCTCTGTGTTTATGTCAGTAACTGCTGCTGTACTAACACAGTGACTGTAGACATGGAGTATGTGACTCTTAAATGCAGACCCATTTACTTACAGAGAGAGCTTAATGTGGTCATGATAACTGCTGTTTATATTCTACCAGATGCTAACGCTAACTCGGCCATTGGACAGTTACATATTAGCATTAGCAAATGGCAGAGCAGGTATCCTGGTGCTGTACACATCATAGCAGGGGACTTTAATAAGGCAGACCTAAAGTCAGTGCTCCCCAAATTTCACCAGCATGTAAAATGTGCTATTAGGGGAGCAAACACACTGGACAAAGTCTACTCAAACATCAAGCTAGGCTACAGGGCAAGAACACTACCACAGCTGGGCCAGTCTGACCACATGTCCTTACTTTTAGTACCTGCATATGCTCCCCTTAGAAACAACATGGCCTGCTGGAGCCTCTCAGCAGCTGCAGGACTGTTTTGACAGAACGAATTGGAGTGTCTTTGAGGATTGAAGACCTGGAGATGTTCACAGACAGTGTTCTCTGTTACATCAAGAACTGCATAGACACTGTCACAGTGGACAAAGGCATACGGATCTACCCCAATTGAAAGCCCTGGTTGAACAAGGAGGTCCGGCAGCTTCTGAAGGAGAGGAACAGTGCCTTCAAGTCTGGCAACCTGGCTATCTACAGCACAGCCCGAACCAACCTAAAGACAGGCATCAGAGAGGTGAAGTTGAGGTACAGGAGGAAATTCGAGGACCACCTGGATAGTTACAACAGCAAGCAGGTGTGGCAGGGAGTTCAGCATCTTACCAACTAAAAGACCAATGTTGGTGTTGCTGATGGTGATGCTTTACTGGCAGAGAAACCTAACTACTTATTCGCCCATTTTGAGGTTGATCAGCCAGGTGCACCCTACAGAAAGCATGGACAGTGTAAGAGTGGGAGGTGAGGCGTACCCTGGTGTCCATAAACACCATGAAGGCTGCAGGACCAGATGGCATCTCTGGAAGCGTGCTGAAGGACTGTGCTGACCAGCTGGCTGGATTCCTTACCAGGATTTTCAATCAATCCTTGTCCCAGGCTACTGTTCCACCCTGCCTAAAATCCTCAATTAAAGTCCTCCTGCCTAAAAAATTACATATTAACAGTTTTAGTGATTACCGCCCAATTGCTCTAACCCCTGTGGTGATTAAGTGTTTTGAAAAGCTGGTACGGAGTCACATTATTTAATTCCTCCCACCAATTTTGACACACATCAGTTTGCATACAGGACAAACAGATCCACAGAGGACGCCATATGAACAGCTCTCCAGGCTGCGCTATCCCATCTGGAGCACCCAGGAAGCTACGTGTGGCTACTTTTGTTGATTACAGCTCTGGATTCAATACCTTCCTCCCCCACAAACTGATGGACAAACTATTGGACCTGGGGCTTCCATTTACCATCTGCCTATGGATCAGGAGCTTTCTGTGTGGTCGCAGCCAGAGGGTGGGAGTGGGCCCATATACATCACCGGCCATCAACCTCAGCAACGGGTCACCATAGGGTTGTGTTTTGAGACCCCTGCTGTACACTTACGAGCATAATATAGTAAAACCTTTGTCAAATTTGCAGATGACACAACAGTAGTTGGGCTCATCATC
>JBBKCR010000022.1:9234634-9244883 GCA_037577295.1 Ladigesia roloffi | reverse complement strand
CACACACACACACACACACACACACACACACACACACACACACACACACACACACACACACACACACACATATGACCAATCACTGTCCCCTTACTCACCCTTCCCCCTTGGACAACTTAGACCATTTAAAATATTCTTTTTTCTTTACTACACATTCTGTATTAAACACAACATTTTCTGTCATGGATTTTTGTGCTGAAACCAACTGCACAATTTTACTTACTACTGTTCTGAAATTGCACATAATTATTGAGGTTCTGCAATTTTTTGCACACTAAACTCTGTAAATTCTGTTTGCAACTTTGCACATCCTGCACATCTCTGCTGCTTGCACTGGTCAAAATATTGTATTTACCCTCAATGTAGTTGTCGTAAATTGCACTAAACTTTGTCTTGTCTTGATTAGTGCTCTTGTGTTCTGTCTTGTTTGCAATCTGTTCTGTTCTGCTCTTTTGTTGCTCCATGGTCCTGGAGTATTTTTTTATATGTATTGTGTGTACATGGTAGAAATTACAATTAAAACCTACTTGACCCTACTTGACTTGACCTAATAAAAATGTTGCAAACTATCTGAAGTAGTTGAACATTTAAATACCTGAAGACCACCCTTACTGTAAGTGAACACCCACAGGTTCTCAGACAGTGGGAGTGAATAAGCAGGGGCAGAGCAGTCTAGACCAATGTATCAAGAAGGCAGACTTGCTTGAAGAACATCACCATCATCCAGGAGCAATTAAATGACAAATTCACTGCAAATCACATTGAAAGATTAAGCACTAACTTCATTTACTGTTTAATTGCTCACTTTTAGAATTGACCATTATTATACTGTGATAAAAAGAGACAGACATATGGATGAATAGATAGACAGATAGATAGATAGACAGACAGATAGACAATCTTTATAATGTTAAAATTGTACTATACTGATGGCTTTGAATAAACTATTTACAATAATAAATGATTTGTTTAATAATATAAATGAACAGTTCTCTGTGTACATTAACAATAACCCCCTACCAGCTTAGTCATTTTTAAACAATGTTGCACATAAACATTAATGCAGAATTCAGACTCAGCAAACCCAATTTTAGAGCCAGTATGAATTAAAACCTTACAGACTAGCTGTGCTAGTTAGAATACATAGACTGTTGGACCTGCTGGTACTGTGGGCATTCCTCTGGCCATCAAAGTGAGTTACTCAGGGTATTGTGGGTTTTAAGTTAGGTTAGAGGGACAGAGACAGCCAATCGAATCACACCATCAGCCTTGTGTGCGAGAGGTTCAAACCAGTCCGAGTGACAGGTGCTGTCAATATATCGACGGTCTGTCAGGAAGTGTGTTACAGTCCTTTGCCACATGCAGACGATGAACTGGCAGGCCTGCCACACACCTCCCTCGCTCATTTCATTCTTCACACCCTCCACCCCTCCTACGATCTCCCTAATGTATCCAGAAAGTGGAGACATGGCCTGTGATGGAATGGAAAACACCTGTCCTCTTCAATCTACGACAACAAATGCAAGGACAGAAAAAGCGAGAACACCAACAGGTAATGAAACAAGAGAAGGATTAATAGATAAAGACAGATATACAGAAGAAGAAGAAGAAGATGAAGAGAGAGAGAGAGAGAGAGCTCTCCTATCTGTGAATGGTCTAATCTGCCTTGTTAATTAACCCCACAAACAATAATCTTTCCCCAGCAACAGCAGCAGTCAAATCTCGTTAGGCCAGGCAGGTTCACTCTCATGCTGATTTCACATGGTTGCCGTCACCTGGATACCCTCCACTAATGGTCATTACCCGAGATCTGAACAAAATATTTTGGCTTTTAAAACACCACAGCAATGTTTCACTGAATGTTAAATCAAATCCACCAGCAATACATGCCTGTAGCACTATTTATCAATACATGACACACAATGCTACAGAGCAATGAAAAAAAAAGTTAATTATGAAAAGGATGGTGAGGGTGATGATACCGGTGATAATAATGGTAGTGTTGGTAGGGAGAATGGTTAGTAATGTCTGTGGTTCAGAAGGTTCAGAAGAGAAAGAAGAAGAACAATGGAAATAAGAAAGCAGCAGAAGAATGATACATTATTACTGGTGCTGTTCTTTAAAGACATTCAATGTCATTATGGTCTAGCACATATAAAAACATTGTTTATATACTAACTAAAAATGATCCTATGCTATAATTTCTGAAAGTTTTTTCCTTTCCCCAACTTTTTCACTACATTCAATGACCTCAAGGTCATATAGTTTAATGTCCCCATCACTTGTTTTCAAATATACACTGACAACTGATGCTGCAGAGCAGATGTTGCCATATCTAAATAAAACTATGGGGTCAATAAGAGTCAGGTAAAGTGTGAAGCAGAGCTGGAGACACAATTAACAGCATTTAATAGTAAAACGTTTTAAACAAAATAAGAACATGCTATATGCTAATCAGCAATGTCATTAAAATAATATAATTAAGGTTATAAAAATAACATTGGAATAGTTGAAAGACTACAACAAAGGGCTAAAACTTCATTTCAAATCAATCGAGGACCTTCTTCATGGAGACCCCAGCTTGAAATGTATAGGACCTAAAGGATCTGCATCTAATATCTTGGTGACAGAAGCCACAGCACACATTCACAGTTCTTGTTGAGTTCATGACACAGTGAGTCAGTCCTGCTTGTAAGACACATATCTCTAAAAAGTATTCGCTGTTATTAGTTACTAACTTTACATCTATGATATTCATATCTGGCAGGAGGACAAATCATACACATACACATAAATCATGACTCCCCTAGCACATCTCTACCAAATGTTTTTAGTCAGATTTTGTGTGATCACGACTCATGACTCTAGTTCATGAGTGGGTGCCAGCTACAACAGCATCTCGACACCACTGCCAGAAAGATTAACGGAGAGAACTGGAGCAGAACAATTCTTTAGTTGAACCATGGACATTTTCAAATGCATAAGAGAATATTTTAATAATCCGATCAGCAAAGGAATCTGTATGTAAAGTATCAAATTTGCACTAAAAAAGGCAAGCGTGGGAAGTTTGGAAAAAGCTGCGCTATAGAAATCTAGGAATATAGGACTTATAGGATCATTTTAGAAATATCTTTAAATCTGTACAGTTTCAGAATACGTTTCTGAAGTTCTCATATGGAACCTGCCAGTGGGTGATTCTTCAAAGAAATACTCCAGTGTTATTTAGATTTTTCTCCTTCTTCTGTGTCTCTAATGAAAAACATTATTTCAACATTACTTAGAATGTAGAGATGGACAGAGCGGCTGGCCAACACAGGCAATCAATCGCATATCCATACTTTTTTATTATTTTCTTAGAAAGTCGTTACAAATTAAGATCACCATGCCCAAAATGTACAGGTATATAAAACCCGCAAACTTCTGTGGAAGTTCTCTGAAGTGATGGAGCGTCTATGAAATTGAGATGAGCAGATCTAGAACTAATCATCCAACAATCTTTCCTGAAATCCATTATGTACTACTAACTGAATCACTTCAAACTTCAAAAAGCCCAAAATGTTTCTCATTTACAGGAAGTCTCTAACTGTAACTCCATTCAAGACACACATTTAGGAATTTTATGTCAAAATCCAATATTTAATGAAGACTGGCATTTAAACAGGAGCTTAAAGGGATAATACGTGAAATCAACAAAATTGCATTTATAAAGATTTAAATATTATTTAATATTAAAACAGCTAAATTCAAATGTGATATCCCTGGTATATAGACAAATCGTGTGAAGTGAAGTCCAGGGGCAGACGGCTCAGTTTTTAAGTCCTCTATAGAAAACTTTTCAAAATATCGATGTTTGTGGAAAATATGCAGGTAGCCAACTTTCACTGATAATGGAACTGACATATTTAAACAGCTGTGAACAAATGAAAAAGTCTATTATTTGTCACTAATCCATTTCTGTCCATCCACTAAATCCAACCCTCACTTCCGCCGTCCAGTATGGCGCGGTCAGGTGATCACAGTCACGTGTCTGCAGAACATCAATAGTGCAGCAAACATTTCAAAGGAAATGTTGGGTCTGAAAGTCTTTATAAATGTTTGGAAGAATTGGTGAATGCTGGAGTAATCTTTATTATCCTTCTAAGCTATGGTTATTCTTCAATGGTATTGTACTTTAAAGGATGAGTTTGCAAAAATGAACAAGGGCTGGTGTCAAACTTCATTGTACAATGGTCAAGTGAAAATCACATTTTACCCACTTTAATGCCACACATACTCTTGACGCTTTAGTTCTTTGTGGGCTCTGAAAGTCTGACTTGGTTTGTGGAAGTTACAGCAATATAAAAAAATATTTTGTTGTATTGAAATGTACTATTACAACCATATTGCCTTAAATCATATTGCTTTCAGCACTTTATATATTTATTTTAATCTGTAGCAGACTCGCTTGGCTTGATTTCTCACATAGCTAACAATAGAGCAATGAAAGCCTTAGAATGTGTCTGTCTCAGTCCACTGAACTGTGACTGTATGGGCAAGCAAATTAAAGGTGGCATACTTTGTAAGTTAGGGGTTAACTACCAATGCGAAGTACATGGACATGTGGTTATAGACCTAATGTGGGCTACATGGCCTGTTTACATAACCAATAGTAGGACAATCTAACCACACAGAAAAGAAGCCCTATTCAACAATTAGTTCTGACCACACAGTCTAATTGGACAAAATTGTAATGTAAGTTCATTTCAGCCCATTCCCCTGCCTCATATCAACGAGTCAAAATTTACAATGTAATTTGTTTGTTACTTGCTACTGTCAGGTCTCAAACAAGCTGATAATCATAAGACCTGCATTCCCTTTTCACTAATTTCTAACCTACATTTTCACACCAAACTACCTATTTAAGGGCTCAGAATAACACTACGATGATGCAGTAGTGGCTACAATGGCAAATCAAAATGTATGAACCCAAAATACATTTGAAGCAGAGATTTTACAACTTAAATAAGGAGTATAAGCAGGAAAACATAGCTAGCAGACTAGTACTACCTAAAGTCATGGGCCATGTCTGTGCATCCTAGTAATTGCTTCTCCATTTATACCTTTAAGCAGTTGGCACAGGTCAATAAGTACTCAGACCACAAGACATAGTTTTATTCCAGATGAAATAAATCAATTTAATAGGTAAGTTTGCCATATTGAGAGAAAGCTATGTGCAGATGTTCATATGTATGTAATACTGGAATATTTATTTACGTTTAGTCAAAGTGAAATGAAATAATATTTCATTTGATTTTGACTTGCCTTAACTTGACTGGCACAGTTTCAGTGGCATTTTGACATATATGTATGGAACTGCCTGTTCAAATATTTTAAACAGTATGTTAAAAATGGCCTGATCACCTCAAGCGGTGATTTAAACAAGGGCGACCATTTTGAGACCTAATTGTAATTATATGACACTGAGTCCTCATGCAGATGCTTTGATCATCACTATCAGCCCGTCTGTGTTTGTTTAAAGTTAAACAGTCTATCTCATGTCATTATGCGGCTAATGATGCACTGTCCTCCACACGCACAGCACAGCTAATTGTTGTACTCCTATACCGGCTAATGACTTGATGAGGAAATTATTGATCTAATGATCTGGGCCGACACGCTACAGGTAGACAGATAAATAAATAAGCATGCTCCCCTTCTCCCATACGGAGGGGTCGTCAATCTTGGGGATTGCCTCCGAAGCGCTTTAGTCAGTTAACATTTTAGAAAATGGTCGGCCCATTAATAATAAAGCCATATTAACATAAGTGAATTCCTTCACTGCGTAGGATTCTGGAGCAGTTATTAAAGTCCAATTTGGCCCCATTAATAATGCATACACCTTTGACTCTCTAATATCAAGATTGTGTGGAATTACTAAGGCCATACATTATTTATTAGAGACATTCAATTGGGGACCTTGATGAGCCTTAATTGATGGTCAGGGGTGTCATTAAGCTGTCCCTGATGAGACCTGTCAGTCAGCAATCATGTCCTTTTGACACACACACAAACACACCCACACATAAATGCCACCTTTTCCACCTGTGCCACAGTTTGTGCCCCTGTGAGATTTTGGGACTGGTCTCCCTCATGTCTATTAGCACAGTTTAAACAGGATAGGGGATGGATTGGCATGCCACAATACACAGTAAGGACACTGACCCCACACTTGCCTACACAAGCACTGTGCCTGTTTTGAAGGTGAATGACAGTAGAAGGTTGGAGGGGACTTTTACATACTATGCATCATTCCACTGGGAGTGTAGTGTCAGTCATGTCACTGGTGATTCACTACCACTGCAGTATGTAAAGAACACCTGCAGCAACTAGTTTTTCATTGGTCACCGACAAGAGAATGTCCCTCTCAATCTGTCTCAGAGAAGACCAAAACAAATTAAATATGAGAAGTTCGTTTCGGGGAATGCTGAATGATGAATGATACACTGTCTATGTTGTATACACCAAAGTGGACAATATCCATTGATGTATTCCATTCCATTTATAATAAACATAATATAATAAATCTTGTTTATTTTTTTTTTTTTTATAAGATCTATCCACCTTATGCACATATCAAAGACTCCCCTTTCATTTGTTAAATTGAGAGTGGTTATGAAAACTATTTAAATAAGTGACTTAATTAATAAAAGGTTTCTTTGAAATGTGATTGATAAATAGGGAATCGCAGCCGTCTGAATATTCTACAGGAGGTGCACTATTAGAGTAATAAATGGCAGTAGGAGTCCAGATTTGCTTAAGCATAAATTCTAGTTTAGTCCAGTCCCTCTCATACAATACTGTAAGTATATTCTCTAGGTGTACATTTACAGGCTTACAGGTAATCTATTGCTGAAAAAAACATGCTGTAGCTTATCAATCATTGGATCCAAAGTGTAGTTTGGTCAAGCTCTAATTGTGTAACACAAATTGTGCAAATGGGCTCCAGACTGTAGTGTAGAAAGACAGTGGAACCATAAGAAAAAAGAGAACAGACTAATGTGATTTTTGCCATATGGTCTGTTGTATAATTTAATTCACTACCAGTAAATATGACAATTGTGATGAGAGTTTTGGGCTTTGTCCAAATTGCCTTAAGCATATGTGTTAATGATGATTAAAAGGGGTGGCAATGAATAGCTCAATATATGTTTCACTATTCTGACAGACAGGATCTGACATCCAGCCCTGCAACGACAGAATCAGAGGAGAGATGGAAAAAGTGTCTGGGAGCCATCTATGTTCACTCCATACATGAGAATGAGCATTAGAATGGGAAAGCTAAAATTGAAGAATGGGAGAAAAAAGAGAACATGTGAAAATTCAATTTTGAAGATGTACTTAAGGAGACTAGAATGGAACATGTCAGTTTGCTGCTGTCTGGGAGCTTTTTTCTGTGTGATTCCTCAACATATATATCTTCACTTTAATCTCTCTGTAGGTCATGTTGGTCTTTATGTCATAAAGATTGTATTGACCTACATGAGCTCCACCCACATAAGCATTCTTTTGCAGCAACCTGACAAAAATTCAGTTCTCATCCAACATCTCTTGCAATGGCATGCATAGTAAATTCCAATGAAAATACAACTGCTGACCAAAAAGAACATCTTGATGATCCCCATTTGTTTTGGGACAATTTTCTATGAACTGATTAAACAAACGTTGAAATTCTGCGAGTTGTGCATCCCGCTACATCTGGCATAAAATTAACACAGCATTACATAAAAAGAACATCATGCCATCATTAAAAATTAATGGTGGTAGTGTGATGGTCCAGGGCTGCTTTAGGACCTGGGCAACCTGCTGTTATTAATGGCACCATGAATTCTGAATTCTACAAAAAAAATCCTGAAAGAGAATATATGGCCATCAGTTCATGACCTCAAGCTGAAGCACACTTGGGTTCTGCAGCAGGACAATAAACCAAAACACACCAGCAAGTCCAGTTCTGAATGGCTTGAAGTGACCAAGTCCAAGTCTGAACTTGAATCCAATTAAGATGCTGTAGCATGACCTTAAAAAGATGGTCAATGATTGGAAACCCTAGAATATTGTCACGGATCACTCCACTGGGTTTAGGGAAGGGGAGGACGCACTAGAGTGGTGATACTTCGTTTTTTAATGAAACTTAGTTTCAGAGTACAAACACACAGAGAGACAACAGACAAATGGACTGGACCTGTGCTCCTCAAACTAACAAAGAAAACAAACAGGCTTTGGCCTCTCATGTCTCAGCCAGGGGACGGAACAGAGGAACCAGGGATAAGTGCAAAATGGGAGGAACACGGGTCTACGGAAAAAGAGAACAAGCATTAATGAACAGAATGAATCAGAACCTCTGCAAACCTTAAACAAAGAGAATGAGAGGACGGACAGACAGGCAGGCTGAGTCACTAGCCTTTGTACAGACAAAGAGACAGACAGGATCACTGCCACCAAGATCTCGCACTGATCTGGCGCAGGACAGTATACAAAGCGATGAACTGACCAAGACAGACTCAGAGGAGAAACGGGACCGGCTGGCTATAAGAAGGGAAAGAAAACAAGACACAGGTGAGATGCTAGGGAAATGAGGACCAGGTGAAAGTAATAGGAGGGGAGTGGTACAAACTATGGAGACAAACTAGGAGGGACGCGAGAGAACCTACAGAGGGTGGACAAAAGTTAAGGGACGAACGGGAATACATGGGCAGGAAGAAAAGGGAAATCTAGAACACAGGGGACCGGAATTGAAACAGACGAGATGGGGGCGAGGACTGGGTGGCCATCACAAATATGGTTGTATTAAAACAATTCTGCAAAGAAGAGTGGGCCAAAATTCCTCAAAAGTGATCTGAAAAACTCATTCCTAATTATTGCAACCACATAATTGCAGTTGATGCTACTAAGTGTGGCACAGCAAGTTATTAGGTGTAGGGGGCAATTACTTTTTTCATATAGGACATGTAGATTTGTATATCATTTTTCCCTTAAAAATAATATTTTGTGTTTGCTTGGGTAACCTTTGTCTAATATTGAAATTTGTATGGTAATCTGAAACATTTAAGATGCAAAAAAGTAAGAAATGAGAAAGGGGGTAAATATTTTCTCACAGCACTCTATATCCCTCGTTGCTCTCTCCCTCTCTCTTTCTCACTCTCTCTCTCTCTCTCTCTCGACATTTATTATCAGTGACCATTTAAATGAACAATTTTTGTGACAGAGAATGTGACAGAGCAGAAAATACAGGTCAGTTAAAATCATTCTGTCTTAAAAATAACCACAATGACAGCTACCGATGTATTTTCAATAATTAAAATACATGTATTACAGCATCCTGCAGACAAAATATAAGTGTTAAATACAATGAGCATGCGTTTGGGAAAATGTGTGGCCATGACAGAATCGAAATTGCAGAGAAAAATCTGCCTCTGTCCAAAAACAACTGACATGAACTTTTAGGGCCCAATATTGCACACGGCGCACTGTGCTTTCGTCACTGGTGCAACCCATCATTGCTATTTTGTGCAAGCGCATCGTTCATTTTTTTCTGGCAGAAATGTACATTGTCATTATAGCAGATGGCATTGCGCTGGGTAGGGCGTGTTCCTGAAAAGGAGGGGTGTGGTGAGGCACATAGTGCAAATTGTTTATATTTTATAAAAAGTGAAAGTCATTGCGCCACTGACCAGAAAAAACCTGGTCTGTAGTCATTTGCGCATTGTTCAAAGGCTATAATATGGATGCCTGGGACGTGGAAGTGTTGACAATGCCCCCACACACAGCTTGTTTCATAAGCAGGAGTGAGCAGCGACGCACATAAAAAAATATGTAATGTGAAGGAAAATTATATGGAGTCCTCAAAATATAGCAATCATAAACCAAGACCATAGACCAATAGTGGCGGACACATAGGTACTTAAATACACGTTTCAAGCTAGGTTGTCAAGAAATACGAAACTACATCACCAGCTCATATTTTGGATAGATATGTTTATATGTCTTCCTTACCCTGTTAAAGATAGTCGCACTTGTTGTTCGCATCTAATGGGACAAAGGCTCCCTTGTCATCGGAGGGATTGTTGCCGATTTAGCCCCCTTAGCGTGAGAGGCCCCCCTCCGCTGTTCTTGGTCCTGAACTCCTATACGCCACATCTTTACATCCATCATGCGCGTGCACGCTTATTTCAAGGAGGTTGTGGCTAAGTAACAGCGACATGGGCAGTTAATC
>JBBKCR010000022.1:9204075-9225194 GCA_037577295.1 Ladigesia roloffi | reverse complement strand
TGTAACTCAGTTACTAACGCAGTTACTATTTGTGAGAAGTAACTAGTAACTATAACTTATTACTTTTTTAAAGGTACTTGCCCAACACTGCCTATTCTATAGTTGAGATGAATTTACTGATCATTTTGGGTGGAAAAGCCAAAGGGTAAAATGGGAAGAGGGAAAATGTGAGAATAGAACAAGTAATAGACTCAGGAAATCATATGAAGAATATGTAGGTTTGAGTTAATAAGGCAACAGATCTGGCATGCGTATGTGCGCATGTGTTTGTGTGTGTGTTTGTGTGTGTGTGCTTTCACCAATTAAAAAAAAAAACTAATGCAAATATGCAGAAAAATAGAATAGCACAAGACCATAATACCAAAAGACAAATCTATACAAACACCCTGGGTTCCCTGTATTGTGCTTCATTAGAAAAAAAGCGAGGGCATTTAGCCATAATGGCAGTGGATGGACACATCAGTCCAGAACACAAATTTACATCAGTCTCCCCAGAGACCATTCCAGCAACCACATTCCAGTTGCTGGTACAAAGCCACTGAGCCACTGTTGACCCTCCATATTTCCTATTGGCAGGATATACAGCCAGCTTTCATGTAGAGCTTTACAGATTCCCTTTAAAAGCCTTAAAGGCCTCTTGTGTTTTATTTTTTACCCTGTGGTCCATTTATGATGTTTATGTGAGTTTACGAACCAGTCAGTGATAAACAGAATGGTTTTTTTTTCGGTGCCTGTAGGACTGCTATATGTAAAAGAGTTCTATTCTGTTTGACAGCCTTGTATTGTGCAAAAACCATCACTTATATCTTTAACAGCAAGTTTTGGCGGAATTTAACTGCTGTACAATGGACAAACAGATGTTTTAATATCTCATTTTGGTCACATCATTAAAAACAGAAAATTACTCATTATTATTATATATTATATTATTATTATTTTTTATTTTTTTATTTTTTTATTTTTTATTATTATTATTATTATTTAACTAAAAATACATTTTAGCTCCAGAGTTCATTTCTATCCTGTTAATTCTGTTATGTTAGCAGAGACCAGTGATTTAACGAATACAAATGTATGCGAAGCATGTGCCCTCATAGGGACCCACAGGTTGGCAGCCATTCTTCATGCATGATCAGTGACGCAAGAGCCGAGTGAAATTTGATACGCTGATGACTTTGGCGGAAACTTTTCGTAAGTAGCACTTTTATGTGCAAATTTACTCACACATTTAGGAAGGTTTCGTGAACGAGGTCCGATCTGTCATACATTCAGCAAGATGAAAAGCAGAGGTCCCAATCACATTAACACAAGCAGACTTATTCATATTGAGAGTGATTTCAGGGCTTAATCTCCACTGCTCAGATGTTCACAAGCTTATTAATACATGAAAGAAAGGGCCTAAAGTCTATAAATCTGACATGAAAATTTAAAGGGCAGTACATATCTCCCCTTTCATCTGCTGCGGACGAGATGACCTCTCCCTGGTGGGCTTCATGCTGCTGTTGCTGCTGGGCTGAGCTGGAAAGCACATCCATAAAGAAGGACCCCCCTGCTAGGCTACAACGTTTTTGCCAGTGCTTCACTCTTTATCCATTACTGTAAGTTCCATTTGGGGCAGTGTTAACATGCTGGCTGTTTCTCAGGTGGATTGCTCTGAACCATGTTTAACCAAGACTGATGAACTAGGTTCGTTTAGAACGACAGCTCAGAGGAGAGGATTTTTCAGATCAGTCTTTTGAAAGTGACGGAGCTCACATGTTACTGCGTTTCGTGTTGAAAGTAGATGCCCACAAATTATAAAATTGAGCGCAGTATACCCTCTAAACTAGGGACGCAAGTTTACAATTTAAAACAGCTGATGTTCATACATAAAACAGATAAACAAAGCAAATATACTTGACATTTCTTCCTTAATGTCTAATACTCTTTCAATGTTCAATCCTGATTACAGATCTGCCTGAAAGATGTAACGTGAAGTTACAGCAGTTTCTCCAGTAATTTACAGTTTTTAGAGTATTAATACTCTGAAGGGGTGGAGGTAGCTCATTGCCTCTGGACCATGAGGTCCTGGGTTCGAATCCTACCCCCAGCACCACCAATGGGTCACTGAGCAAGACCCTTAACCCCAAGTTGCTCCAGGGAGACTGCCCCCTGTAGTTAGGGAATGGAAGTCGCTTTGGATAAAAGGCGTCTGCTAAATGCCGTAAATGTAAATGTAAACGTAATACCTCATTCTGTAACATCATCCCAGAGTGGTGTGGCCTGATCCTGAGCCAAATCCATTATGTCCTTGTGGTTGAGTGGTGGCTAAGCCAAGTTGTGATAGGTGGCTGACGTACTTTACACAGCTGTATCAGACAGTTGCATAATTCAATGCCCTGTACAAGTAATGATCAGACAGGACTAATAAGAATATTGAATACTGCTATGAATGTAAGTACTGAAGCTTATAGAGGAACACCCTGCTCACATCGCTAGTCTATCACACACACAGTCACGCGAAGGGGTAATTCAGCCTCTCTGCCTCACCTGTACTTAGACTGCAAGAGGAAAGTAGAGCACCTGGCCAAACTCACGGGGACATAGGGAAAACGCGCAAACTCCATACAGAAATGTTACAAATACTTCATTTTTATCAGACCAAAACCTTGTACCTGCATAAATCTTTGAAACATCAGACGTGCATCGCATAGTGAGAACATCACAAAGAATGGACCACTAAAAAACTATTTTCATTAACTTCAATTGTAAGTAATTAATGTTTATCCTCCTGTAAACCTGTGACTTTGTTTTGTAGAAGGACTGGGAGCGTTCTCCTAATGCCATTTCCAGAGCAGTGAGTTATGACCAGTGATTGTAACAGTCATTCATTTACAATGGGTGTGCTTTTTCAGGATGGAAAAAATCTTTCCTGAAACACAGGTTTGTATGTAAAAATTGATCTTAGACAAAAATTACCCTGATATGCTCAAAACACTTTACACCAGCCCGAGAAGCGATATCCTGATTACTTTTCTTGGATAATAGAAAGACACATAATCTGACTTATTTATGTAGTGGAAGTTCAGGTTTTTTTGTTGATTTTATTTTTATAGTTTCAGTTTAGTTTCGTTGAATTTGAATTACCTGTCGGTGAAAGAAGAAATGCTGGTCTGACCTTCTTTCTGAGGTTCTTTGGCAATGTATGCTTTCTGACCCACTTCAGTGTGATGTAGGTGGTGGTCCCAGGGAACTTCAATGAAACTCCACATTCACAAGTGTCCCATTTACTTCCAGGCAGGTAGGTTACTGTTAAATTTCCACTGCTATGAACTTAATGAGCCATAGCTGACAGGTCACCACTTTCAGGTTCTGCATACATGAATCTGCCATTTTAAAAAAGATTATTCTATGACTTCTATAACTTTCAGTGATTTTTAATTTGAAAATGCTAACTTCGTTAACTTGCGAATAGTGTTGTCTCTCAGGACGTATCAAGTAAGCAAGTGTGTCTTTTAGACCAAAACACACAGCAAGGCGTAGAATATTGTGTTAGCAATGCATGTTTTTAGTGAATGTAGAAAAGATTCCATTTGTTTTTATAATATTGATTGGGATACAATAAATTGTATCCTTCTATTCAGGTCAGCTCTCATTGGTTAACAGTTTTTGGCATGATGTTAACTTGGCATGTTTTGTGAGTCTGGTCCCTTCCGTACCACAGGGTGTTGAGTTGTAAAGATTGGACATGTTTAAGATGTAAGATTAAAATCTAGGAGTGGTTTGTGAGGAGATCGGAATGGGATTACAGACACCCACTGGACCTGGCTGAAATCAGGACACCTTTTCTTATGGTTGAGGGTCAAACTGATTATCCTGTAGCGGGGCCCAGGCATACGCACCAAGAGAAACACCATCTGTTCCAAGCACTCTCCATAATGTTTTAAAAATTAGATTATGTTTGAGATTTAGACTGTGTTCATCTTGGTCAAGCTGAGTGTGTCTCACACATTTAAATGAAGGAGCCATCCCTGGCACTCCACAGAGATGCAGGCTTTATTCCCTGTACACAAATGACTGCACCTCTAGTCATCCATCTGTCATTCTCCTCAGATTCATGGACTCATGGATCAGTCTCATCTCAGATGGGCTCCAGTCCATGTACTGTGGTGAGGTGTTCTGACTGGAGATTGGTGTAGCCACAATAACCCCAAAATCAGCAACCTTAAAACTGTGAAAATGGTCACGGATTTCCGGGAGAAAACTCTCACCACTTCTCCCCCAGGACATAAATGTTGCCGCCATCAGCAGAGCTGAATCATTTACATTTCTGGGAAGCACCATCTCACAAGACCTCAAGTGGGTGGATAATATCACTTCCACTGCAGACAGGGCCCAAAAATGCATGTGTTTCCCACATTGGTAGAAACGATTCAACCTCTTTTGAGCCCTAAATCTGTCTTTATCTTGTCAGTTGTTGTTTAGTGTGGGTCAGTCTCTCTTCAATCTACAGCCTCAGTTTACATCACAGTACAAAATAGGCATGGCCAAAGCTGGCCTAGTTGGTAACAGTTGAAAATATTGATTCGTTTTTGCAGTTAGCCAGTTTGCTAACAAGGAAAACAAGGAAAGTCTAAACTGTAATAATTCTAGGACCCTCCTGCTTCAACCTAAAAGCCTGGATTCAGTTTTTCACTTACCCTAGGTGTGTTTAAACAGACAGCACATGTTAAGAGTAAAATTTCCTCTTTAATTTAAAATTAGAGTTACAATTACTGCTAACAAACACTAGAAGTCAATAGTCACCCATATATTTTCTGTGAATACATCCTCAAAGCCTTACGTCTTGAATCATATCCATTTATTCACTAAGGTGGCATAGACTTGTTGATATGGTTTAGGTTAAGTATGACGTACTGTGAGCTATAAAATTGAATATTTATTGAAGAGCTGATTTGACATTTTAATTACTTATTTTTACTGAAACAAATGGTCACGATTGACTCAAAATTTACAATCCAGATATTCATCAGCAGATCAACTACAGAAATATAAAATTGATGTTGTATTGATTTGTCATCAAGTCTTTCCTTTAAGGTTGTTTTCACACCAATATGGTTTGTTAAAACCCAAATGTGAGCATTTTCAGTTGATGCAGCTACGTTACACCAGATGAAATGTTTGTGTTCAGTGATTGGCCTGAAAGAG
The DNA here is from genome assembly GCA_037577295.1 of Ladigesia roloffi. Lineage (NCBI taxonomy): Eukaryota > Metazoa > Chordata > Actinopteri > Characiformes > Alestidae > Ladigesia > Ladigesia roloffi. The sequence continues at coordinate 9,220,007 of JBBKCR010000022.1, read as the reverse complement.
CTCAGCTACTTTAATGTGTCCATTTGTTTAAACCAGTTCCTGTATATAATGCATGTATTTCTTTCATATACACATTTGATATTAATGTATTATCCCACTCATTCCAAGACATGGAAATAGACACTTGATATACACAATCAAAACAATACAATCTTGATATCTGCTACTTTTTGATTGAAGCATATATGCTGATGGGGGGAATCATTCCAAAAATTGCTGGGAAATTGATTTACTATTCTTTTGAAAAATGCTGTTAAATTACCCACATGAAAAAGCAATAGAAGTGGATGTGTCCCTAGTATTACTGATGTCCTGATCATTTGAAAGCTGTGCAGAAAGTTGATCTGGATAAATACACAAAAACTAGATTGGTCTAGTCTGTCTGAAAACATTTAACTTTTTCCATTTTAAAACTTTTTCTGTTGAATGAAGATACATGAAATGGTACTGGGTAGGAATGGCCAAGAACCAAGACTGACTGATCACATGCCCTTTTACCATCTGTGTGATGACATATAAATGAATCATTTTTTGGTAGTTGCTGGCAGTTTTGCAACCGAGGCCAGCAGTTCGGCTAAGCTACTACAAAGGTGAAGAACTTGAAAATACCATTAGCGCTAGCTGTGGCTTTGAGCAAAACCAGTCTGAAGTGAAGCTGATTGGAAGAAGTTGGCGTAAAGTTAGTTTGCCCACATTAGTTATTCACACTGAAGAGCCTGTTTCTTCACGACTCCCCTCAGACATGCCTGAAACTGGGCCAAGCCAAGGTTATGGGTTACACATGCAAGCTTTTCCAGTTTTAGCCGGAGAATCGCCTTCCTGCACACTCTGAGTCGAGGCATAGGCGACTGAAGTTTTGATCTTGTGAGCTTTATTGTAAATGCATTAACAACAGAGCAGCGGGCGAGCGGCTTGCACTGTGAGCTATAAGTCGACCAGAGGGAACACGATCCATGTTGACAGGCGTGCTATATTCCCCTCCATACCCAGACCACTGCTGCTCTTGCCAAGTAGATCTGGGTAGGTCAGGGCTTGCTCCTTCTCTATCTCTCTCTCTCTCTCTCTCTCTCTGTAGTGTTGGAGTGAAGCTCCACTCTAGTATAAAAGTCATGGGCTTTAGTGACTGGCTGAGCGATTGCGGGCGGCCTGAGGCCTTGGCTCTGCTGCTCTGCGGCTGCCAAAACCTCCACACCCTCTGTGGGAGAATCATACCTCGACTGACCCGCTCCCGCGCACACACACACACACACACACACATACTTGTGCACACACACACACATCCAAGATGCCCTCCTGCTTGCTTCCACTGACACGCCCCCAGAATGGGCTGCTAAAAAAATGCAAATGTGCTTAAAAAAGGTTAGTGCTCCAACACAGAGTCATCGGGATAACTGGCTCCCGAGGAACTGCTTTTGATTTCTCTCTTTTTTTCCCACCATGATTGAGCGCCTCTCATTCGATATTTACTCTGCAAGACCTTCGAATTAATTTTACACCAAACTTTTCATGAAAAAAAGAAGTTACTTCTTTCTTGTGTGACTGACTACATAAATATATATACATGAATACACACAGGATTCCATCCCTGTACACACATGTACACAAATGCTGCTGATTAATACACCACTCCATATACTACAAAAAATTGATTGTGTCTCCTTGGAGGATAACATAGTGTCAGTGAGAGCTTAGTGAGCAGCTTTTCTGCCTGTAAATACACAAGGGTTAATGGTCAGAAGGAAGAAATGGACGAATTAAATGCTAATAGATTTGGGGTTATACATTGTTTCAGGGTCTGTTCAGTTTATATGTAATGAAAGTGTAGTTTCTGTCTTTTGTAGTAATGTATATGCACCAGTTAAGTGTCAAGGGGTGGAATATATTAGGCAGCAAGTGCTTGGAGTTGCTATATTAGGCAGTCAGTTCTTTGGAGTTGCGCTGGCAGCAGGAAAAGTGTGGGCACAGTGTGATGACTGGACAAAAGGGTCAGAGCATCTCCAGAACAGCAGGTCTTGTGGGGATTCTGGTAGTGACAGGGTCTTGACTGACCTGATGCTCACTGATATAATGTGTTTGTCCTGATCCCACAGAGGAGCTACTGTAGCACAAACTAATGAAAAGGTTCATGTTTGCAATGACTGAATGTTGTCAGAACACACACACATTGCATCACAGCTTGCAGTGTATAGGGTTGCATAGCATGCTGACCCCTGTCCACCACCAAAAGCATCTTCAGCATGTGAACATTAGACCTGGGTAGCAAAGCACACACAGAGAGCATTTGCGATACTTTACTGGGGAACTGATTGCACCAGGGTTTCAGTGAAGATGGCAAGCCAGCAGAAAAAGTGAGATGCTCTGGCCAAGAAATCTTGGCTCCTGAAATTCGTGTGGATGTACCTACATAATATTAGGCATGAGGTTTAATTGTCATGGCCGATCGGTATCACTGCGGTCCGTAGTGGTGTCTTTACCTGAGGAATATTTGAATGAAAGATAATGAAACAGTCGCTTTCTTAAGCATTTTGATTAGAACATTTATCATTAAATCTCAATGCCAAGTTCAGCTGTCATTAGAAAATAATCTGGAAAAAATACAAGGTAACAAGATTTGGATGGGAGAGCAAGCTACAGAAAACTGTAGTGTATATATTTAATGTGGATGCAGGTTAATACCCCACTTAATTCTGTGCAAACTAAACACAGAATGCATATTACACATGATATATATAATAAACTCACCCCCACCCACAACCAGTGGGAAGGCCAATCTGGGGCTATTGTTGGCTTGCTGTTCTATCATTCTCACTAACCTTGAGTCTTGGCTGCTAGCTGTAATCTGATAGGAGCCATAGGGGAGTTTGAGAGTGCCTGCAGTGAATTATTAATGAATAGGAGTAGGCCTCTCTCCCTGCCTGCTCTCAAGGAAGCTGGGTGCTCCTAGCAGGCATGTGGGGTTTCACACACACACACACACACACACACACACACACACACACACACACACCTATCGAGGTAAAGAGGATCAGCCACTGTGGGCCCATCTTGGCTTAGTTAGTGAAATTGAGATCGATAACAGGATTTGGCTCCTTCAATAAGTCCCGGCCCTCCTACTCGCTATCTTGGCGGCATTAAAAACAGAATAAATACATGAAGTTCTAATATATGTTCATTACGATGAGCAGCATCACCCTCTTGTCTTGGGGGACAATCTGTAGGCTGCTGGACTCTGGCTATGAGAGCGATCTTGTGAAGTGAGTTATGAGTTATAATGAGGAGTAACGAGCAGGCAGAGGCTAAAGCTTGAGTCACCGAACACACATTATCTGAAATTAAGACAAATGTGAACAACTATCGAGGCAGACGCAAAGGCTGCCCTCCACAGTGCTCAGCTGACCGGGAGGATCATTTCAAATTTGCTCATCCTTCAAGAAAAGAGCGATCAGGCTGTAATACGAAAAGGCTCCCTTTCCAACAAGTCTCGACTTAAATAGAAGCAGTAGAGCCAGAGCAAGAAAAACCACAGAAACCAAAGCTAACAAGGTAGATTATATTTTGTACGGTATTTTATTTTAAGACACACTTCAGTTCAGCACATTTCGTACATAAACACTAGGGAATGGCAGTATGCTGTTCTACATACACAGTAAACGGCAAACTTATTTGTGTCACACAGAGAGCAAACTTTGTTCTTGACAGATGCAGGCTAGCATAAATATGTATACATTTTAGACTATAGGTTTGGATCAAGGTTTGTTGTGCTCAGGCCAAAGTATTTCAATCATTGTTAGATGTGTTCAGTCTATGGAATTCCAATCACTGTTGAACATGTCATGGTATGAAATTCATGGCATAAATAATAAAGCAAACATGCTAAGTGATTATATCATTCGCTGAAAAGGTCTGATAATGCATTGATACATTGTTGATGCAGTGCCGACAGCTAGAATTTCACCACATGTTGCCACTGTTTGAGGAATTTAATTCTGAATTGATCTTATTCTTTTTGAAAATACTGGGGGAAAAAATCAGAATTGCGGACCAAACCGAAGGCAGAAGCTATCCCTGAAAAGGGTGAACTATCATACCCTCTGCATGCAAAATAGCAATTTTACATCATATTCTTTTTTTCATATTTTTTTCTGGTTCACCCATTCTTTTCTCCCCAATGTATTAATTCCCAGTTTCTTCTACTGGCTAAAACTTCCCCTTTTTCCTCTTCATGATGCTGCAAGGCTGAGAGGATGAAGTATATTCTTCCAGATTGCCTCCGTGAAGCAATGACAGGGCCAACGCTAGGGTAGTTACACCAAGTAATAGTCCCCAAATTCTGCAAAATAGATCGTTCTCATTCAGGATAGAGAAAAAGAGATCCAGGGATCAAATATGGACCTGCTAACAACTACAGAGTAAAATTAATTTAAGATTCGTTGAGTTTATTGTCACCCCAGCCACATACACAAGTACACAGAGGGCTGAAATAGCATTCTCTGAAGGAAATATTGTAAGACGAACACAGAAAAAGCGCAGAGTCAAGAAACCACTGCAACATTTCATTGCAGCATCTAACCCGATGATTGCAAAGTACAAAACAGGCAGGTTGTGCAAATAAGTCTGTATTCTGAGGTAGAGGAGTTTTTACACATTCTAGCAGTAGTATAGGATAATTAAAAGTTAAAATTGTAATGTGCATTTTTTGTAGCAGTCTCTGTATGAGAAAAGACCCTGTTCAGACCCCTGATGTACAGGCCTTGAGTTGTAAGGGCTTGTGGGAAGAAGCTGTTGTTGTGTCTGGTAGTGGTGGTATGGATACTTCTGAACATTTTTACTCAGGGCCAAAACACTCAATCTGAGGGGTGGGTGGGGTCTGTGATGATACCTGTTGCATGGTGGAAACAGCGATTCTTGTACAATTTAGTGAGTTATGGAAGGAGAACACTGATGATCTTCTAAGCTGTCTTAACCAGCTGCTAAAATGATTTTTGATTGGTGCTGCTGCAGTTTCCTAACCAGGAAGAGATGAAGCTGCTGAGGATGCTCTCAATAGCCCCCCAGTATAAGGTGATGAGGATGGGAGGGGGCCGGTGGTAAGGATGGGAGGGGGCAATCTCCTCCGAAAATAGGGGTGCTGCTGGACTTTCTGGGTGATGGCAGTGGTGTTGAGTGTCCGGGTGGGGTTGTCCGTCACCTGCACACCCAAGAAATTCACACTGCTAACTCCACTGTTGATTGGTTAATGTGAAGTGGAGTGTCCTCCTTTGTCTTGTCGATGTTCAGGAACAGGTTGTTGTCTCGACACCAGTCCGTGAGCTGTCTGACCTCCTCTCTATACATGGACTTATCATTGTTCCTTATGAACCCCACCACTGTTGATGATGGGGTTTGTCATGCATCAGCAGGGTGAACAGCAGTGGGATGAGCACACATCCTTGTGGTGATCCGGTGAATAGGCTAGTGGTCCTGGAGGTTTTTGTCCCAATACTAACAATCTGAGGCCTGTTAGTTGGGAAATCCAGGACCCAGATACAGAGTGAGGTGCTCATATCAAGTAGGCGTAGTTTCCCCATTCATTTCTGTGGAACAATGGTGTTGAATGCTGAGCTTTAATCTATGAAAAGCATTCTGACGTAACAGCACTTTGAGTCCAGATGAGAAAGGATAAGTTGAAGGGAAGTTGAAATTGCATTATCAGTTGTACGGTTGGTGCAACAGGCTGGTCTGGGAGTCCTTTGTGCACTTTGTGATGATGGGGGTGAGTGCAACAGGCTGGTAGACATACAGACAAGACACTGATGACTTCTTGGGTGCTGGGATGATTGTGGTAGTTTTAAGGCAAGCAGGACCCACTGCTGTGATGAGGAATGCATTAAAAATATCTTCGAAAAAGTGAGCTGCTCAGCAAATTCTCTAAGAACATGTCCTGGTATATTCATGGGTTGAGTTTTCCTGATGTCAGCCTTGGGCAGACAGAGGACCTGCTCATTAGGGGGAGGGGTGGTTTTCCATGCTGGTTCTTTATTCTATGTCTCAAAACCTGCATGGAAGTCATTCAGTGCCTCTGGCAGGCATCACTACTGAAGGCCTGAGGAGTTGGTTTATAGTGTGTGATATATTGTATTCCTTGCCACATGCATTGTTTGTCCTTTAGTGTTTGAAATGTCTATGGATCGTCTGTGCATATTAGGAGTGTGACGAGATCGCGCGGTAAGAGATCTCGCGAGATCAGATTTGTCTCACGAGATGTGTCTGGTCTCGCGAGACCCAAATTACGTCCTCTTCCCATTTAAGGTTTCAGTAAATAGCTGTCATTGTTACTGAGGCAGTCAAATAACATTAAGAGTGGCATAGATCCACGGAACAAGCACTAATCCACATCAAACTTCCCAGTTAGATAAGGCTTGGTGAGACCTTTGCAAATACCCCTCGTTTGCCATAATACCCCCAGAGTTAAAAGATGCTAAAATCGCGGTGTCCCATTACTTTTTACCACCACAGACTTTACGAGCGGCAAAACTCCGAGGTGCACGCAGACAATTGCAACTGCAAGTTTTAAAATGATTTCATAATAAAACAGACATTTCAAATGTGATATCTCTGTAAACAGTTCCCTTAATTTTAACTTAAAAGTGATTTAAGGTGTGAAACCCCTTAATCCTAAATATATGGCATTTTCTTCAGAAGGGTTAGTTATTTAAGGGGCAACATTTAAAAATAAGGGAAAAATTCAGTAGTTTTAGCCCTTAATCAGACTTAATCTGTGCACTTTTCCACTTAATTTTCCTTACTTTCCTGGTAATTAAGGTAAAAAATTAATGTTATATTAAGGGGTAAAAAGGGTTTTGGTTTCGTAGTGATATATCTATTCCTTATGTCAACTTACTAGGATGTTTTATGGAGTAAATGACATGATATATACCAAAATGACAGACATTTACTCCATGTAAAGTACAATAATGAAACATTGTTCCCAAGTGGAACTCATAAGGCAGACATCTAAGTAAGAACTTCCATAAGTAAGAGGCCCTCTATTAAAAGTGTCTTCTCCTTTTTTTTTTGTCTTCATTCAGTTAAAGGGTTCCTTTTATAGTTCCCAACTAGAGAAATGCTGTGGAAGTACCATTACTTGGAAATTATGCATTATAAAAGGTTTATTAACATAGCAAATGCCTTTTATTCCCCTCATTTTATACACTGTCATTTGCTTTACAAACATGTCATTTTGCAAATAATGACACAAGCTGTTCATGAAATCTAAATGTATTATTCACTGACTTTGCATTTGTCATAAAGTACAAGTACCCTTTTTTGCCCATGAACACAAGCTAAAAGTTCGTACCTGGATCAGAACTGTAGTTTCTTCCTTGAGTTATGAGTGAAAACAAAAGCATTGAATTGAACACGCTATTGTTATCACATAACTTCTGAGAATGAGAGCTGCAGAAAGTTCATTCCCCTCTGTATCTGCAGCTTAAAGTCCACAAGAAAGAGAAAGATGAATCGCTTGACACCACTCAACATGGACATTAATTCATGTCATCCAGCACACCATCTGGTCTCTCCCAGTTCTCCTCCACTTCTCTATTGCAGCCCTCTCTCCAGGCCCATACTGCACCCTCTCAGACCCATAATAACCTGTAACCTTGGAAACAGTGCCCAGGTGCAAACAATTTCTCAGCACACTCTTTCCACATGCGCGTGTCAGGAGCGGCGACACAGGCCGACTGCGAAATACTACAGTGGCGCCTGCGCTTCGAGGACAATTGCTTTTTAAGAGTGCTCCATTTGTATTTAAATAGAGCCTGGTGTGTGGGGAGGGAGGGGAGAAAGCTGGAGTGTGTAAGAGTAATGCATACTTAAAGGAGTGGAATAATAAGGCCGCCGTATGTATTGTCAGGGAAAAGGATGAGGAAGGAATGAAATAAAAGGATGAAAGACATAAGCACTTGAAGACACATATATACAGACACATATACAGACACATACGTTTTCTTTACAGTCACTGAGGGAGGTATGACCCTGACTCTCAAGGTTACTTCATTTTTTCTACAGCCTGCCATATTCTGTCTTTTAGGATAAGCCCATATGCCCCGTGGGGTCACTTAGGAATTACAGAGGGCGATGCTCTGCACAGGAAAAGGCTAACAAAGAGAGTATTTTTGCTGTGTGTGAATGTGTGTTGCTGTTCTAATGGGATCAGCAGGTCCTTAATGTAGAGTTATACTTTTATAACCCCTGTAAAGAAGATTGATCTCCCCATTTTTGCCCTTAAAAGTGAGTCTTTTATGAGTGAGGAACCACAGTAGAAAGGAGTTAAGTGATGCACTGCTGGGCCTTGGTGGGAGAGAGAAGGTCCGCAGGGGCCTTCTGATCCCATAACGCATTCAGTCTGAAGCCTCCCTTGTCTCTCTCTCTCTCTATTCCTCCTTCGCTCTCTCTCTCCATATACTCTTAAAAATAAAGGTGACAAAAATGGTTCTTTGGAGCAATGCAATAGAATCCCTTTATCCAAATTAACCCCAAACTTTGGGGGTTAATTTCACAACCAATTACGATACTTTGCAAATAATGGCATAACTCCGAAGAACTATTTAACAATAATAAACTACAAACTTAAACCAAAATGTTAAGTGGTATTTTATCAATGTCTTCTAAATCTTGCAAGAGTTGCTATAACAGAGCTCAGCTGTGGTAACCATGTGGTTATAAGTCTGAAAAAGAACTAATTGTGCATGTGTTTAAATGAGTTAAAAGTGTGCAGATCCACCACATATTGAAAAATGATCAAACCACAATTAAGCTTTAGCAACTATTGCAAAATGATCAAACCACAATTAAGCTTTAGCAACTATTGCAATATTTAATTGGACATTGATAATATACCTCTCAACTAATTGATTTTAGGTCAGAGTTTAGATTCAGTACATTCATCCTCCAGTTATTCCAAATCCTTCTTCTGTCTGGTGATATTTATAAGACTTTGGCGAAGACCAGTTTGAATCTTCCACCACAGGAGGTATGTCGTTATGCATGATTAAACCAGATCTGCATAATCTGAATTCCATGGCAATTATAAACACCATGTTGCTTTTATTGTTGGATGCACTGCGTTCCTTTTCAAGCGAGTGAGGACAATAAATGTAATAAATAAATGTCATAAAATGAGAATCACTGATTGAAAATAATATATTTTCAGTTTATCTGTACTATTTAAGAGTGTAACAGTCTTCTATTTACAACTCTCTTCCTAATCCTACAGTTTTCCCATCCATTCTCTCCCTGTTTCACTTGCCGTCTTCCTTGAAGCCTACGGTGGCCCAGAAGGGTCCACACAAATGTAAAAGATATTTGATACATGAACGCAGTGTTGTCCATTATCCCTTACATAAACACAACACAGTGAATAACATACAGGCATCAATAAATGTCTTCTAGCGTCAGCATTTCACTTCTCCAATGTCGTACATCCGTCCACCAGGAGTAATGTTCCTCACTTCCACTGGAGCGTAACTTCCAGTTGGCGTAACTTCCAATGCGAATTTTGTATTTGTGTTGTGGCGTTTGTATTTGTGTTGTGGCGTTTGTATTTGTGTTGTGGCGTTTGTATTTGTGTTGTTGCTTTTGTATTTGTGTTGTTGCTTTTGTATTTGTGTTGTTGCTTTTGTATTTGTGTTGTTGCTTTTGTATTTGTGTTGTGGCTTTTACATTCGTGTTACGCTTTTACATTTGTGTTGACCCTTCTGGGCCACCGTACTTTCCCCACACCAGCCATCCACCATTACAGTTCAGTGATCCACAGTATCTGGCACTGTACCTCTGAGACAGTGTGTCCCTCCTAGGCCAGACATTTAAGATAGGTATATTCATTCGCACAGACCCTTTCACTGCACCACTCACCATTTCCAGCCCCAGTAAATTTAACACAACTTTAACAGATGCCGGAAAGAATCAGAGAGAGCCATGGCACTTGTTTCAGTGATTACAAATATAGGACACTGACAGCACTGGTGTGGAATGAAAGAGCCATTTTTAATAACATCCAAGCACCAATGCGCTTCTCTGTTTGTGTTGGACCATCTTTCCACTCTGTCGAGTGCTGAGTGACTGATGATTAAACGCATTGCCTCCACTGTCTAACATGATTAGAGTGAAGGTCACACTTAATTCTTTAACAACAACCACAACTGTCATTGGCACAAGGCTCGGGCACAGCACTCCGTCAAACAATGCAGTCTGACTGATCCAGCCAGCGCGACAGCTCTCCAAAATGGCTTTTCCCGCCCCTCCTGCTCCTCCATCCTTCTCTCCTCTCATTCTCCCATTTTTTTCCGGCCCTTTCTCTTCATCTCCAGAGAATATGATTTGTCATGGTGACTGAGAGGGAGGAAAAAAATGTTTACTTCAGGAAAAAAAATGTCTCTAAAGCCTTTTAATGTATTCTCTTAAAAGAATCGACGCAGTGGCACGGAAAAAGATTAATTTATCACGCCATCAAGCACAGGAACCGCTGTTGAGAGGAATGGGTGTAAATTGCGAGGCGATGACAATGGCCGTGTTACAGATGGATTTCTCTGTCTGCGTCTCGTATTGAAACTCGGTGGGAAGGGGGTAGAAAAGCAATTTCGTCAGCGCTTGTCAAAACTTTCTGACGGGGGTAATTTTGATCCATTAGCTCTCCTCTTTTCGCCTCCAACAATTTTCCATCTTTCACTGTTCTCTTCTTCAGACTGCAGAGGGAGAAACCCCCTCCCCCCCAGGCCAAAACAGCAATCTATAAAGCGCTCCTGAGCTGCGTACATGTCCAAGAGGGCCCAGTCTCAAGAGTTAGCGTGAAACCATCACAATATACAATCTATTCAAAAATGGGCCACAATCATGCTTCAGGGCTTTTTTCAAGCTAGGACAAAGCCTCACAACCCTATGTGTTTTAATTCACTCTGCATACCACTGCCTTTATCAGCTCTAACTGGCGACTGAGGGTCAGTAGGAGAGAAATAATGAGTTGATTCCTTATCGTTCGTGTTTGCAAAGCGGTTGAAAAATGGCGGGGAAAGTCCCTACTCTTAACCCTAAACTAAAACCTAACCCTAAACCTAACCTTAATCCTAACCCAAACCCTACATCTACTCTTAACCCTAACAGTCACCTGTTAGCACTGATATCGGTGGGTTGTCTAGGATGAAAAAAGTCCTAAAACATGATCGCAGCATGTTTTTGAATTAGGTTTTATGCTGTGACAGCTGCACGAAAAGATAAGGTTGGTCTGATATCAAACCACATGTATCCTTTGTGTTCCATTAAGTGTTGCTCTGTGCTTTAATCACACAATACACAAAATGGCATTAAACTGATAGATTGCACAATTAAACAGTGTTTGTTTTGATTCAGGGAGAGTGGCCAGTTACGGAATCCTATGGCTTAATTAATATGTATGCTTTGCTTTGCATAGAATAACAGATTTTCCTTCACTAATTACACATACTAATGCCCATGGTCATTAGAGCTTCCTCCTCAAGCACATCTGAAGTGTCTGAATATGGCTTCCATTGTTTTGATTTCAATTCCTGTCAAGGCAGCCTACATCATTAGTGTATCTTATTTGTAGGGCCGAGGCTTTTTTTTAATGTGATCGAAACAGTGATGATGCAATGATGACACAGGTGATGCAACATGCCAGACTGGATTAGAGTCAGCATGTCTGCCATGTGGGCCCATTTTTATATTTCTAATTAAGACACTCAGAAAATTTGTAAAGCGCCCTTTACAAAAACTTTGAGATAAATTCATCAAATAAAACCAAATCATTCCAATCTCCATGCAGTGTATGAAGTACATAACAGACCCTTCGAGCCCTAGTAGCCTATTGGTTAGGGCATTCGCCCTGCAATCGGGAAGTTGTGGGATTGATTCCTAAGACTGTTGGGCACATCTGAGGAACCCAAAACAAAGTACTGCCCCCTGCTTCACTGGGTGAATGGATGTAATGCAGAGGGTGCTGTGTGCTGTGTTGTGTTCACATATGACAGAATGGTCTCTTTCTGTCAGTGATTTTGAAAAGGAAATAAAGCTTTTCCAGTGATTACAGTTCATATATGGGCTATGTCAATTTTTGTTTTGATACACTATTTTGTTGTTCTATCTTTCAACAGAACTTGTTCTGAATGCAGTTTGTTCATGCACTTGACCCAGAATATTAAAATGCACTTGAATTCACTAGTTTTATGAGAGAAGATATTTGATTTTATAATATTTCAGCCAACTTGCTTTTAATCTACACATGAGTGGGTCCAAGTATATTATTTTATTTCAAATTTCATTTTATGTTGTGCTTTTTTTGAATGATACATAAATATTTTCATAATTTTGTAACAGATTTTTTTCTTTTAGTAATTTAATAATAATCATTTTCATGTTTCGGTTTTGCATCCCTACTTTTACCCTACAATTGCTCATCCTCTAACATACGGACAAGAAGGACGCTCAGCAGAACAGTTTTCTATCAGATGTTTAACAGTGAATAGCATTCCTCATCAATCTTTCCTCTGTATGGGCCTCAGTTTGATGCTACACACTTAAAAGTAGGTTATTTGGAGAACTACCATTCGCGCCATAAAGAGACTTTCACAAGGTTTTTTCAAGGCAATGGCTTACTTATTGTTGAGGTCCAAACTTGTATTACCATATAGTTTAATAAAGAGACAAATATACTGCTTTATTTAGAGTGGTGTTATTAGACACACTACAATTGTACATCAGTATTTCCTCTGTGGTTTCGATTATGGTATAATGTGCATTAGGTAATAAATGTGTATATGATGTCAGCGGGTCCCATTCTGTTCTGGATGTGTATTTAAAATTGAGCTTTCAAACGCATTAATAATTTCAAGCATCTGATTCCATTCATGCCTTTTCTGACTTGATCTGATTCCTCAAAAGAGTGAATAAACATTTGCATAAACATTTTTTATAAGATGTTAGACAACACATACAACTTTTACCATTTATGTCTAAAAAAACCCATTCTGATCCCACGTATTATCTTAACTAATAAGAATATCAATGGGAGGAGCTTGCTTGTTTTCATTCCCTTGCTTAGACACATGCCTCCACATTTGACGCCTGGGCTTTGGGCAAAGAAATCTTTCATCAGGCTGAGCGCACACCAGGTAATACTGTGGCAGTGTGGAATTGATAAGGGCTGGAGAGAGTGCAGCCATTATCGGTGGAGAGTGGCATGTGTGAAGGATTAGCTTGGATCAGGCTTATCCCAGGCTCTCCGCATCAGTAGTGCTAGCCAGCCTACTCTACCCCCTCTTACCCCCATCTGTACTCCAGGAAAAGGCTCTGCTCACTTATCCCGGTGCTGAGAGACTTAAAGGCTATCACGGCTTCCTCTGGTCACTCCAGTCCTGCATAGAGAGAGCACTGGGGGTGAGGGAATTACTCAGCAAGCCGTGATATGTCATTGGCAGGTCTGGGATGTGCCAGAGAATGGATTATGTGGGGATTTTTCTGGGGATCCCTGAGGAGAAAAAGGGGAAAAAAACTGAATTGTAAATCTATAGGTTACTGTTGATGAAGGGGGATGGGACTTTCCTATGTTTATTAATGTAAAAAGAGTTTAATCCACAGTCCTCAGGCAAAGTTTGGGCATCTGCTGTCAAAATGCATTTTGTGCATGCATAAATCATTAATATTTTTGGTAAAAATGTGGAACCTATCAGCATTATTTTTAAACCACCCTATATTATTCACAGTTGCCTCCTGAGTGAAAAAGAAATTTGTTCCTCTTTGCTCATTTATAGGATTATTTTTATTAAATTAGCAATGGGTAAAAAATCAGTCTGGCAAAGGTGATAAAAATGAAATTGCGCGGAAATTCGTCAGGTGTGGGGAAAGGAATAAAATGTGGAGGAGTTAATAAAGAAATCATGTTGTCAGTTTGCAATCTCCCCCACTTCAAACACAATTCAATTTCCCCTATGAAAGGAGATACAACTTTTAATTAAATTTGTTTTCTTTTTTTGTAAATAGGTGCAATAGGTTAGGGACCTCAATTATAATGTTCTAATTAAAAAACATAAATAAATAAATAACTGTTGGGGGAGGGATCTCGAGATGATTATGAAGTTTTCTCTTTTGCATTGCTCCTATTAAAGCCAAGAAGCATTGCTCAAATTGAAAGTGACGGCACAACTGGTGGAAGGCAGCATTTGATTTCTAAATTATCATATTTTCTGAGTCAATAATAAAAAGCTTATGATAACTCCTCAGTAGCTGCACCAGTGGCCTTTAATAAGATGGGGCCACTGAAGCAGAGGACAGTGTGTGAGTACGTGTATGTGTGTGTGTGTGTGTGTTGATGCCCAGCTCAAGATGCAGCACTGGCTAAACTTTCCACCACATGGTTTAATATAAAAGATTATATCAAGATTGCATTTTGCTCTTTAATATAATTATGACTCTGCTCACAGTGGATTTAATATGATTTATAAAATGATTTATAGTTTACAACTGTCGGTAGGCTCTATAAACCCAGGCTTCATTGGGGGGGTCGAGGCTGAACCCAATGAAGTCCTCTTCCGTTGCCAAGATGAACTACAGATGAGCTCTAACCTGTGTGCAGTGAATGAATTGTAGAGTTTTGGGGGGCAAGCACCCCTCATTGATTTGTGAATGGCAATCTCCACTGATGAGGCGTGGCGGTAGATGTATGCATACCCTGGTGATTATGGCCCCAGCAGGCATGGCTTGCTTCATTAGGCAGGGCTGTGGAGCGCTGACCCCAGACGAGTCACTCAGTGGCAGGCTCAGGGATAATTGTCTGGGGAAGGGGGTAGGATTTCGCAGAGACAGTGCAGGTCTCTTACAGACGGCCCTACCGAAGGCTACAGGTCTGCTGCAGGGGCAAAGAGCAGCGCTGGGCAATCTATCAAGGGAACTGCTCTGTGCTGCGAATCCCTGATGAGCGTGCTCCAGCATGTCCTGAGTGGAACTAGTGTCTTGTCATGCTAAAGACATAAAATTGTGCTGACAGCTGCCACTGGCATGTTTTGTCTCTATAGAATTGTCAAATTCTATATTTAGAGGAATACGATTAGTATTTACTCATGCATTCATCTTGTTATGTGATGTATATCTACATTTCTGCAAATGCTGACTGAATTGTCAGGTCTATTCACTAGCTAGAGTGTGGTTAAAGACTCACAGTACATGTAATTAATGTTATGAGACAAGTGAAGATACAATGAATGTAGAAAATTGATGACAAAATCTATCAAGGTATTAAATCATCATGGGCACTAATGTCATACAGATGGTCATCCTTTCAAAACTAAGCTACCCAGGTAAAAAATTAGCCCAATGCAACATTTCTTCTCTAATACCTTTTACAAGTTTCCTTACCTGACAATGTTCATGCTCTTACAAAGGCAAGCGGACGGGGAAACAACCGACATGATGTTTGTGATTTATTGGCCTATGAGTTTATATAACATTGTTGCAAATTAGTTTCGCATTTTATTTGCATATATTCTGCTACTTATTGTAATCCTGTCAGGTTCCTGGGGCAATCCAAGGTATATGTAATTAAAAATGGGGCTATAATTAAAGATGTACTAGCTTTAGTCATAGTATTTTCCCAATAAAAGTACATTTTATTCAGTTATTCTTTAGAGCATATGGGAATATAAAATTTTGGAAAAAAAAGGTACTAAACTGTGACTAGATTTGTGCTTCTCATTTCTCTGGGATGGTACCTGGAAGAGTATATATTTTATAGTACCTTCAGATTGGGATGTACTTTTATTCCATTGCAGTTGTTACGAGCTGCGGCCTGAGCCTTAGCCCGTAAGCTACCTGACAGAACCTGGACTGACAGAACCTGGACTGACAGAACCTGGACTGACAGAACCTGGACTGACAGACACTGGACT
>JBBKCR010000022.1:9167339-9177815 GCA_037577295.1 Ladigesia roloffi | reverse complement strand
TTTCACCGTTCCTCTTCACCCTGTACACATCTGACTTCCAGTACAACACAGAGGGCTGCCATCTGCAGAAATTCTCAAATGACTCAGCAATACAGGATACAGGATGGCTGTGGACAGTTTTGTGGACTGGTGCGAGCTGAATCAACTGCAGCTTAACACCCAAAAGACAAAAGAACTGCTGGTGGACTTGGGAAGGTCACAATCTCCTGTCAGCGCCCTGTCCGTTAAAGGGGTGGATGTGGAGATTGTTCAGGACTATAAATATCTGGGTGTTCACTCTGACAACAAACTGGACTGGTCCAAGATCTTACTGGCCACTTACAAAAAGGGTTAAAGTAGGCTGTACTTCCTACGTAGACTTAGATCATTTACTGTCTGCAACACCATGTTGTTCTATGAGTCTGGTGTGGCCAGTGCCTTTTTCTATGCTGTGGTGTGCTGGGGAGGTAGCATGAAAGCTAACTCTGTGGTGGGTGAGGAACTGGATAGTTTGGAAACTGGTTGAAAAGAGAACCTTGTCCAAATTTCAGTCCATTATGGACAATATAGACCACCTTCTCCACAGTGTGGTGATCCACAGGGGGAGTACCTTTAGCCACAGACTGACAAACTTAAGGTGCTCCACTGAACGCCACAGAAAATCTTTCCTTCTGAATAATCTGTTGCTGTTAATTTATTATCAGTATTAATAACATCACTAAGTAAAGAATATATACATGATTTTGCTGTGATGTGCAATACTGTGTAATGTTCTTACGAGGTCTCAAATTTTATGTGCAATACTGTCCTCCACATGGCATTAATCAATGCATCATGATCACAATATTATGTGCAATCTCAGAAAAATACTAGTAAACCTTCATTATAATCAACTAATATCAACCAGCATCCATCTACAAATGCACATTACCTGCAGTGCCAAGATTCATGAACATAGAGACCATCATATTCAACCACAAGGGATTACCACAACAATCACAATTGATTATCTAGGGCTTGGAGTGCAATATGTACACAAAATCCCATAGGATCAGAATCTAGCTGGCTAATGTGTAGCTGTAACATGTCTGTCTGCCATTTTCCCTTTCCCTTGACTGGCACTGCCATGCAAACTTGTTTTGTATAGTTTCCCCTTTACTGCATTAAGACCCATTATTCTTGTATAACTGATAAAACCCCATGAAATTGTGATTATTTTGGCAGAAGTTTGTCCAGCACTACAATATGGTGTTAGATTTACATGCCAATTGCCAGTTTACTGTGCCAAAAACCTTTTGTATTGTAGTCAGACTAATCAGCAATAAATACCATGTCCTTCAGGCCAAAGAAAAAAAAAGGTAGGGTCTATCACGATACAGAATTGTGCTCTGGGTGGAAAAATGCAGACATTTTAAACTATCATATTCTATGGTGGGGTGTCCATGCACATTTTGTCATTGACCATGTTGTACCACATTTTACATCTATCACAAATTATGACTGTGGAAAAAAAGAGAAATAGGTGTTGGACTTACCTGACTGTAGTGCCAACCTCCCCCATTAGAAAATGCATGCAATGCAAAATGCTTCAACAAAATCCTCATACTTTTGCACACATAGTTTGCAGGAAAAATGGGACATAAAATGTTGTCAATTTTTGGAAATGTAATGGTATTAACAACTATTTTTATATTAACTACTTTTAGTTTTCATTTTAATTTACTACACTTCCCTAAATTTTTGGCTGTATTTGCAGTTAATGATTTGAAGTTTATAACTCAGAGCATATCTAGATCAGTATTTCTGTTTAAAGAGCGAACAGTGAAAGACAAAAAAGACAAAAAAGAATAGTCCTTTAAACAAATCAACTGTAGCTTCGCAGTATTAATTTACTCTCACGTTTGATCAGTGTCATTCTGAAAAGGAAAGCTTCTGTGTTTTCGATCTACTTCTTTGATTCATTTCCATTTTTATTGTGTCTTTTGATTATTATTCTATCAGAATGAAAGTCATCATGAAATAAATCCCTTAGGATTTTTGGAGTTTGCCTTTAAACACACTCATGCACATATTTCACACACATAAACACAAACACTGCCATATCAATGGATTCCATCATATTTGATTTTCTCTTTGATTTTACATTAACTTTTTCCTGTAATCATTGTATGTTTTAGGGCTGCTTAATTTTGTTTTGGGGGGTTCATGTATCATCCATTCTTTCTGGTAAATTGAATTTATTTCTTCTAAAGATTAAAGTCATATATTCAAAAACACTGGAGCTTTTAATCAAAAGAAAATTGCTACGAGTTCTTCATCGCCAACACAAAATTAATTTGCGAGATTAATACAAGCAATAAAGTGGCTCCAGTGTGTTGTATTGACTAAAAGCGGCACAGAAGTAGATCTTAGCATTGGGATTGTTCCAGCTGTGTGAATCTAATGTGTCATCTGGTGTTGCTAGCCATCAGGTCCATCACAATCATTGCCTCTGACAGCACTCACTGTTGGAGATTTTACAAAAGCGTCTACATTGTCATCCAAGGCCTTCATGTGTGTGTGTGTGTGTGTGTGTGTGTGTGTGTTTGTTTGTTTGTTTGTGTGTATGTTTCTCACAGTGTTTGTGAGAGCTGATATTATGTTGGCGTTGCAGGTGGTGCAATGTAGCTTAGCAGGACACCAGCAAACAACAGGAAACAGTCAAGAACAAAGTTTCTCCAACTGCTTGTGTATAACTGAATGAATGAATTGGATATGTGTGTGTGGCAAGTGCAGGCCCAATATAAGGGGGGAATTTAATTGTACAGAGTCCCATTATTCAGTTTTCGGCTAAATCTGTAGTTCCACAGGTCAAAGAATGTAAAGTATATCAGTGGTTGTCCAGTATAAAAGGTTACATTGAGGGTTTGTTTGCCTTTTTAAGCATGGACTGTATGTAGTGGGTCAGTAAACAGCAGTGTTGGGCAGGTACCTTTAAAAAAATAATTAGTTATAGTTACTAGTTACTTCTCACAAATAGTAACTGCGTTAGTAACTGAGTTACACATTTATAAAAGTAACTAATTACAAGGCAAAATAATTATTGCGTTATCTAATTTAATATAACTATAAAATAAATATAAAAAATTGTACACTAATCACCAACGCAGAGAAACACTTTTCTTTTGGGCATAAGTTACACGTCACATAAACCTTTTTGCCTTTAACCTCAGTAAAAAAGTAGCGCTTAAACTTCCAGTTTACAAAAAGTTACCTTTGAACTTGGACTTGCCGTTGTTGTGACTCCTGGATGTTGGTGTGTGTGCGATTGACTTGTGTGTGAACACCCACACTACTCTGCCTCTGATTGGCTAACAATGGAAATGTACTCAATCTAAGCCAATCATCGCAGTCTCAGTTACACCACATGTACAGACACACCAATCACTGGTTATGTGTCACGCCCCGGCCCCGAACACACACACACACACACACACACACACACACACACACACACACACACACACACTCCAGAGAGAGAGAGGTCTTATGGCTGAGAGAGACGCTGCTCGAATGAAAACCGCTTCAATGTTCTCAGTTACAGTAACGTGCATTTTATTGTCAGTAACGGTAACGCCGCTGTAACGGGGGAAACAGTAACTGGTTTGATTACTTGTTACTGAAAAAAGTTTTGCCGTTAGTAAAGCGGTTTATTTATAGTGCCGTTATTCCCATCACTGGTAAACAGATACATTTCCAAAAAAATTTTGATCTTTTTAATTATTTATTGAATTCTAACTTTCAGTAGTTGTAGTTTAGATCATTTCTAGTATAACGTTTTTTTCAGAAAAAAACAATGACTACAAGCATTAATATTTTAATTGAATGTTATTAACCTATATTTTTCACAGTGACCCTTTAGATGCCCTGATGTACAGTTGCACCTGACTGAGGCCATAATGGTTTGGCTACCTTGCTGTAATCACACTTAGTGTTGGTTTGTTATTACAAATAAACCAACTTTTACTATTTTACTTTGTGCTGAGGCATTTGCACAATGTAAAGAACCGTTCAGTACCTTCAGCCAAAGGAGTCATGCTGAAGGTACTGAATCCTTCTTTACTTTTTGTTACTGCTTTTACAAAATAAGTATGAAAGCCAATATGATTACTCTAAAATAAAAAGGAAATAAAATAAAACTGTTGGATACTGTGACGGCTGCACCGTTCCATCTGTGTAGAGGCTGTTCCCTGTCTCCTGAATGTTTGTTTTACCTTCGTCCCTTTATTTATTTACAGTTTCTGTTTAGGTTCCTTGTACCCTATCAAGTGTTCCAGATCCAGGTTCCTCCTGTTTTTGAGTCGCCTGTGGCACAAGGTCTGTGTCGACTCCTGTTTCCCCATGTAGTACCCTCTGCGTTTCCAAGGAGAAGCTTTGTGCCCTCTGGCTTTCCAAGGAGAAGCTTTGTGCCCTCTGGCTTTCCAAGGAGAAGCTTTGTGCCCTTGGCGTTTCCGAGAGGCTTCATTCCCTCTGCATTTCCGAGGAGAAGCGTAGTGCCCTCAATGTTTCGAAGTGAAGCTTAATGCCCTTGAAGGTTCGAGGAGAAGCTTAGTGCCTTCGACGTTCTTGAGGAAAAGTTATGTGCACTCGACGTTTTCGAGGAGAGCATACCCCTGAGAGCTGATTCCCGTTTCCTGTTTTGTTTTGATCCTTTAAGGTTTTGAGTCTCGTGTTTTGTATGTTGTTTCGCTTTGGTGTGTGTAGTTTCAGGTTTAATGTAGTCATCTTTCCGTTCAGGTTTCCTTGTGTCTTTCATGGTTCAGGTTTAATGTATTCGCTTTTTCTGTTCGTATTTCCTGTCTGTTTTTCAGGCCCGTGTCCCTCTGTTTTGTAACCCAGGTTACGCAAGTCTTGCGCGGACTCCCATGTCCCTGTTTCCGGCCCTCAACGTTTGCGAGGAGAGGTTAGTCCGGTTTCCTTGTTTTGTCTTTTCTTTGTTTCTTTGAGTAGCACAGGTCTCATGTTTAACTTCCCCTGTTAGTATTGTATTTTAAGGAAAGTTGTTTTCTGTCCTTGTGTGCAGTCGTCATCATGTCTATAAATCCGCCCCTTTCCCTTCCCAGAACCCATCTGTGACAGATACATAATTACATATTCAAATATTCATTTAAAACATCCTGTGTTTCAAATCTTGGTAATAATCTAACTTGTGTATCAATACAGCAAAATGTACTTTCTTACTCCTTCTAAATGTCTTAAACTACTTACTCGTTGTGGCCTTGCATTTGACCGTGTGTCCAAAAACACTGTTGCATCAGCCTGTATTTTACTATCTCTCTTATTTATCTCTCTGATTTTAGGCTGCTTTTTTACTTTCTTTTCATGCCCCATTCAATGCTTTCCCTGCACAGTTTGGCAAGACCATATTGAAGAGCTGCTGTGCATGGTGGCCTTTTGCAAGGAATATCATTTCAGGCTCCAACGGGGGAATAAAGGAAAAGAGGAGGAATGATAATACAGTGGAAGGTCAAATATTGATCATGTTATAGAGAGCTACTTTAGGTGGGCTGAGTGTGAGAACATTCAGCAGGATTTCTTTCTCAGATGCACAGAGATTCATCCTTCATCTTCAGGGAGAGAGCAACAGAGAGCAGGAGGAAAAGATAGTGAGTGAATGAATGGTGTGAATGTCTCCTGTCCTGATTTTACCGAGCGTGGAAATGCAGAGAGTTCTTCAATTCTGTGCCTGTCCAATACTGTTTACTGCATCTGGGAAAATCCACCACATGTCCTTGTACAGCGAGCAGTCCCGATGGATTCAGATGAGGCTGGGGAACGTTCTTCTCTCCACACATTTCCCAGTGCTGTCCCAGCCAGTGAAGAAAGGCTCTGGACCAAGAGAAACGTCTTCCCCAATCAGCACAGGACCCCTCAACCTTGGGCCTGTGACCGAGCTGAGCCTGGCTTTCAGTGAGTGTAAATGAAAGAGACACACAGACAGAGGTTGTTAGCCAGTCTTATTTACTCTCTGCAAAAGTCCGGCCCGAGTTAACCCTTCAAACATATGTGGCCATTCAGTTCCTTACAACAGAACTACAAAACGTTTCATATAATTCACCGGCGAATTCAAAATTTCAACACATTCGGCCATAAAGGTGAAAATAAAGTGACCAGTATGGTTTGATGTGAAGTTTCAGAGAGTCTTTCCAAGTTTATTACACAACATGGTCACAGATATGCTTCATAATTTCATAAATTACTATTGAAAATAATTGTAATGTGTCATGTTGTATTTTGTCATGTCTGACAACACCCCTTCTCTATAAGCCTTAAGATAAATTGCTGAATAATATGATTGCAGATAGAGGGATTAAAAATGTCCTCCACCTCTCCTTTCCTCTGTTTTAGAATCACTTTATGAAAAAGCCCCACCACAGCTGCTATTAGATTATGTACAAAAGTTGACTGTGGCTCATTATCTTCATGTTCTACTTAGATTTGAAGTCTGAGCATGGTTAAATGCACAAAAGTCACTGGATTGTTTTTCAAATTTGATTCATAGACCCCTGAGCAATTTCACCTTTGATGTAGAGCCCAGCAGCTGCATGACAGATGTACGCCATTTTCAGCCTCTGAGTCTATCACTGTTTATATTTGAGGCATGGATATGTGTGAGGTAAGTCTGTTTTGGCTTTAACAGTTGGTCAGTAGATTTTGTGCCCTTTGGTAATGTTTGTAAAAATAAAGTTATAACAGAGCCTTGTTGAGAGGAATGGGGTTCCATGCCATCCTCCAGGCCAAGAAGGATAGCTACATAGATATACCTCCTTACAAGTGTTAAATCTGACCCTTCGGATATAGCCATTGACATTGTGTGGCATTACATGAAGGTCTAAGAATGAAATCATGAAAATGTAATACTAATAATGTACCTGAGTGGCCAGTAATTAAATCATATCATCTACATTTTTAAATATTCCATGCTTCTCATTCCAATGTTTATTTTAATGCAGTAATAGTAACATGCAGAGTGGCTGACTCTTATACGCAGAAATGTCGAACAGGGCTCAGAACATCATTGAGCATCACTACAAACAGCATTTTCTCACATTTCTGAAACTCTTGATGCACTGTGGCACATCCAGTGTCCAACAGTCTTAAGAAACTGAAAGTTTGGGAATGAAAAGTGGACGCTAGTAGAGGCTGTTGCAGTTTAAGTGGGAAAAAAAAGCATTTGATGCATATTTGAAGATCTTCACTGTTCTGCAGGACCTTCCATGTTTTCATCTTGACATGCAAAAAATCTGTCCCACCCATTGAGCCATGCTGCTCAGCAGAACAGGCTCAGCTGTGCCCCCTAAAAGCTAAGGGCATTAGCTGAAAGTAATGTTGGTTCACAGCATGTAAATACAATGACTCCTGTGAATAGACTGAGAGTCTTCATGGTTTAGTTACTATGAAATGCTTCAAGTGACATAGAATGGGGCACCATAGGGATAAAATGTATGACCTAAATAGAAAAATGTTGATTAAGGGTATTAAGGCATGTGTGGAAATGAGGATATGGTAATACTTTTGAAAGTAATTAACCCATTCATCTGCTTTTTCTTATCCACCAGCAGGAGAATAGCTGATATGTTTGATACAACACTACTCTTTTTCCTGTGTTTGAATGCATAATCAAACTCACCCTGTGTAATTCTTTTTGGATCTGAATTCATCAGTCATGCCAAACAGCTCATTTACTGGTCGATTCTAATGGCTTCATTTGAATGTGGCTTAGAAATGTAGCTAAATGTTCCTCTGCCACCCTCTATTAGTGTAATGTATTTATGAATCAGTAATTTGTGTTAATGTTTCTGCCAAGAAAGGCAAATTTGGGGGGGAAATAATGCTATCAATGGAAGATTGGTTCAGTAATGATTTGGTTGTTTGCTTAAAACTACTCTCTCTTTCTCTTTTCTTCTGAATTAACAATGATGTGACTAATTAAATGTAATGCTCTAGATTTTACATACGCTATCAGGTGCATAGGTGTGAGTGTTTGAATGTTGGGTCCCAACAAACAGGGCAAGTTTTAAGGGGCAATGCCAGTTTTAAGGAGAAAGAAATCGTCAGGTGTTCAGTCTGTTATAGTTTTAAAAGCACTCTAGACTGATGTGATTGTCAGCAGTCTGCAAATGGAAAAAAATGTTTGTCAGTTCACAGCTTTTTGTTAAATCTCAAACAGTCTTTACAAATATTAGAAGTCTCAAGGAATAAAAGTATTGTAATGTTCTGGACAGGGCCTTCCTGCTAACATAGCTATTCACAATAATGAGTGAACAATGCCAGGAAAGATTCAGAATGAGATCTCATGACAAACTAACTAAAGTCTTAGGAAGTCAAAGCATTTGTTTTATCTTTATTTACCAAAATAAACACTCCGGTGTAAAAAAAAGGCTCTTAACATTCATCTAAAGTCAACTGGTGACTGATGTAGCACTCATATTTAATGATATTTTAGGGGCTGACAAATGAAAATACAAGTCTTTGTATCTTAACTTCCAATTTAAGAGCCAGGATAAGATTCAGAATTATACTTATACTACTAAATCCATACAATGTCAATAACAAACTATATACTAGCCAACCAATACATAAATTGTGCCTTAATAGGTATGCATGCTGGTGTTATGTGCTGCTTTGTGCATTTGCCTGTGAAGTCTATTTCTCCAAACTTTCATCTTTATACTGAGGAGAAAACTTAAATGAAAACAATGGCTTCATGCTGTACATCTTTTATTCTATTGTTTTTGCTGCTCTTAAATGTGTGACATTCTGCTTTCCACATTCTGTATAGCAATGCAAATTTCGCACTTGTGGGACAAATAAAGGTTTATTTTATTTTGTATCTTATCCTTTAAAAGTAGAGACTTTGGGAATCCTCCTATTTTTCCAAACCACATGGAGAAGTTCAAAAACACACTGAAACTGCATTGCTTTTTTTTAGATGTCAGGCTTCAGATAAAGATTCAAGCCACCGGGCAAATGCTTTGACAGCTGCTACAAAGGATATTTTGTCTGTGAAATGAAATCAGGATTACTCGAGGATAAAGAAAGAGAGGCAGATTTTTGAATTTCTTTGTAAAAATCTGCTCTTGACATTTTGTCTGTTTGACAAAGGAAATAAGCCCAAATAAACTTATAGCCAGCAGCCATTTGGAATATCCACTCCAGATCGACTACCCTTGGTCTAGGAAATTTGCAGTGCCACTTGTAATCATGTATACTGTCAATATTTCAAATCCAGCACTTATACTATTGAAATATTATCAAACAATTATATTAATCTCCCACATCTCTTTCACAGAAACATAAATTGAAAAGTTTCTTATGGATGAAAAAGTAGGAGAACTGTTCCATTCTGTGTCATTAAGTTTGCTTTTAAAAGTCTAATTTCCTAGACAAACTAGTTTTAGCCTATATCAAACATGCTACTTCCCATTTACCTAACACTTATACATCTGATGCAGCTTTTGAAGGATTTTCATAGTTAATTATTCGGAGGAGGTGTGGGAGAGTGAACATTTTTCTTTTATTTATTCAACAATTATTGCTTTCATGTATCTTCCCTTTTTTTTTTCAAATTCAAATTTTATTTGTCACGTACGCAGTCATACACAGTACGATATGCAGTGAAATGCTTGTACGACCACCGGTGACCTTAAAGAAAAATTTAATGAAAAAAAAAAAAAAAAAAAAAAACCCAAACACAAGGAATAAAAATTAATTTAAAAAAAGAAATGAAAAGTTCCCATCTAGCGTTTTCGTTATGTAAGAGCTGATTGAGTCCTGTTTGTTTAAACCAGAAAGTGTTAAAACCTGGCAACAGAGCCTAATTTATAAAATATGTTTAAGTGGAATGAAGTTCATAAGAATGTCACACAGAAGGGTCATGTGATGTGCAGGAGGAACCAGAAATGAGCACATCACCTGGTATAGAAGGCCCAGCCTTCTGAGTCTTCCCTCTCAACTCTGTAATCCTCTCTTCTCGGGACCATGAGTACCCACAGCCATACCTTTTGTGTGTAAATGAGTGTATTGGGTTAGGTGGAAACCTCTACTCTGTGTAGAGCACTCTCAGATCAAAGTGCGTGGACCAACTACTCTCTCGTTCCCCTCCGAGATGGAGTTTATCAGGTGACTCTGTATTGTTCATTTATTCCATGACAAACGATTAGGATAAAAGCACAGTGATCACATACTTTAATGCCTAAAGGACACAGAGACTGTCATTGTTAAATTTCAGCTTGAAAACTCATACTGAGCTGTGCACATTTTCAAACTTAATTCAAATTTGATCAAACTGAATGAAACCTAAATGTGAATTTTCACATTTAATCACTCCAACAAGCATCAGTTATCATAAAGTGTCATTTAACCCTCACCAGTAAAATAACTGATGTGATCTCTTTCAGAAATTGTATAGATCTTGTTTTATATCCATCCATTTTCTACCCATTTATCCTGCACTCG
>JBBKCR010000022.1:9150438-9167239 GCA_037577295.1 Ladigesia roloffi | reverse complement strand
CGAACTCATTCGCAATATTTTGAAGGCGTAAAAGTTGAATATTCTATCTCATGATGGAAAAAGTAGAGACGATTGTAAATGAAATTGAAGAGAGATTTTATCTTAGTTTTTATTTTATAAAAAAACATTTTAGTCTCGTCTATTTCCGTCAACAATAATGCATGTTAATTTTCTTAGTCAGCATTTTTGGACACTGTTGCCGTCTCGTCATCGTCTCATCTTAGTCATGGAAAAAAAGGGTGTTGACGAACATGTTTCATCTAGTCTCTTCTGACGAAATTAACACTAGATGCCAGAGAACAGTAAGCCCTGATGCCTAAATAATTACTGGCCTGTTGCACTGACATCGATAGTCATGAATGTTTTTGAGTGACTTATTAAAGACTCCATACTCAGCTCCACAGACCCACTCCAGTTTGTCTAACAACAGATCAGTGGAGGATGGCATCTCCCATGTCTTACACACCACATGGGAACTATTTGAGACTACTGTTCCATGACTACAGATAAGCTTTCAGAAGAATAGTCCCCGATAGATTTTTCACCAATGGGACTGCAATTAATGGCACATGTTTATTGGGTAATATTGCTGCCCTCCACCCAGCAGACAAAGGTTCAGTGCTCTGCCTGGTCAAGGACACCAAAATATGTCAGTAAAAGACCTTGAACAACACTACGGATATAACGTAGGTCTATACTGTGTAAGTTGCTCTGGATAAGAGTGTATGCATAATGCATACAATTAAATAAATGTAAATTAATATTAACTTTCAACTGTCTAATGGGTGTTACTAAATATTTACCTAACTCTCTACTAATTGTGATCCAGACTTTTAGTGTCTGCAATGTGCAGGGAAATGTTTTCTTCTTTACATGCTTTACTTTACTACACTGTAGTTATGAGGGCAATGTGGCTAAAAATGAATAGATGTAATATAGATTCATGCAAAATAGATATCCACACACTTGACTCATGTACGCTGGGGTGTCAAGTAATCTCAGACAAGCCTATGTTCTTTCTAATAAAAGGAAAATTGTACATACAAAATTGATATTAAAATGCTGTACATGTAGATGATGGTTTACAAATGATAAATCATGATATATTAGATATAATCAAAACACTCAATCAAAAGTACTTTGGATATATTTTACTGGAATGATGAAGCTAAAATTATATTTATTTCTTAGCGTTATATAAATTAAATGCCTAAATCTTATTTGCCTGTAACCAGGACAATCTGTTAAATGATCTCTTATTGTGTATGTTGCATATGCATTTTTGTGCTTGTGACACTTTTTAAAACAAAACTGAGGAAAAAACTGAGGCTTCAAGTTGAGTATAAATGCTACTGCACTGTACTGCCTTAACCAAGGTTTGGAGGGATAAGCATTTGATAGTTATGCCAAGACAAATGTAACCAACATACAATGTCAATTAATAAATAGCAGTTTACTAGTTTATTGTAGTACAAACTGCATGCCAAAATGACCGTAGGCTTGCTTCAAACCATGCTGATTGTTAAGGAATCTCAAAGCTTATGTGGTTTCTGACACTATATGACATATTGCTATATACTGTACCATAACATACATCTATAGCAATGGACAAGTACTAATTTTGAGGCTTCAACATTGCTGCTGCTAATGATTTTAGATCTGCCACACTTTGGAGTGCTCATCCAATAAATTTGGGATGAGCTGCATTTAATCAAGATTTGTAGCAGGGGCATCAGAAACATTTTTTATGTGAAGGGGACGTGTAGGGGCGGGGTTTTGCGTAGGGGCGGGGTTTGTACATCTGGGGCGGGGTTTAGGTGGGAATGGCGTTGCTGCATGCGTGCAAATTTTATTGGAGAGGATTCTTTCACGAAAGAGTCAACATTAAACAGCACTGGGGAAACTCATTATTTATGTTAAATATGGGGGGGTCCAAACGAATAATTATGAAATGTGACACATCCCCGTCTGGTTGAATGGCGAGGACGCCCATGCTTTGTAGGGATAAACATTTGATTGTTATGTTAAGCATTCACTAGTAAGCTAAGATAACATCGTAGTCCACACACTAGCTGTTGTAACATGGTTGATCTTACTCATGCTCAAAAAATAAAAATCATTTGTAACAAATAATGTGATTTTAATGGAAATATTTAGTTTTTGGAACCATTTCAGTATGCTGCAATAATAGACTAAAAGGATTGGCGGTTCTGTGTTTTTATTATTTTTTAACATGGCATTGTGTGTTATTATTTTACTATACTAAACCATGCTTGTCCAACAATAGCATGTGATTTGTAAGCAACAATAACCTATGTCTGTGTTTACAGAGCAAATAAAGAGCACATTGGAATGTGAAAAGTGGCTCAGAAAAGCTGCAGACGTCCATGGGTGCAGAAAGAACACACACCCACGCACATTCACACATGGGTCCCTGGTTGAATGGCAGTGCTATTCATGTGCCCGGAGCCTCCCCACTGTGAGCAGCACTCTCAGAGGGAATTTGAACTGAGTCACAAATTACATTTTCTGCACAATTAAAGCAGCGGCAGGGCTAAAGTGTGGAGAGAGCGGCCCGCGCCCTGCTGGCCCTGCCTCTCTGCATAATGGCCATGTGATGAAGATGGCCCCTAGTTAATTAGCTTCTGAAAATACTCATTCTCGCCTCAGTGCTATTGACAGAGAAGAGCTCAGAAAGGCCACCCTGTGCTGTAACCTTGCATTTGCAGACAAGCATCTCTCTGCACTCCTCTGATAGTAGAATGGCACACAGGTCTCCTTACAACTGCAATTTGGTTAAGGCGGACAAAGATAAAAAGCCCACTATCTAGTTAATTTTTCAGAAGTAGCCACATACGAGACATTAATTTAGTAGAAATTTTACTAATGAGGACAAAACAAAAGAATCATTGTTTTACCTGGAAATGTTGTTTTACCTGAACTAAAAAAAATGCATTTTTTGCATTTTAAGCATCAGGATCATTTCTGGGTGAATAATATCCCCATACAAATTTTAAGATTTTTTAAAAGACATTGGAGCAAACATTTAGTAAGCAAAGTTACTAAAATTGTATTTGTATTTGTTAAAAGGGAAAATTATTCATATTTGTATTTGTATTTGTATTCGAGGAAAATTTTCATACAGCGCAAACTCTGTCCGCCCCCCTTAATTTACTCCTAAACTGGAGCGTCTGATGAGGGGAGGGGCGGGGAAGTGGAATATCTAAAATTCAAAGTGACCAAGTGGTGTGTGGGGAGTTTACCGGGGAGCAGTGTGTGGGGAGTTTACCAGGGAGCAGTGTGTGGGGAGTGTACCGGGGAGCAGTGTGTGGGGAGTTTACCGGGGAGCAGTGTGTGGGGAGTGTACCGGGGAGCAGTGTGTGGGATGGTACCGTGTTCAGGGAACCTTAGAGGTTCCTAGGGGTCATGGGGATCGAACCATGATTTTCTGAACGTAGGGTGAGTGCCTTAATCACGCGAACGTGTGACGGGGGAGGGGTTACCTGAATACAAATATTTTGTTAAGTATTTGTCTGAATACCGTATTCTTAAACGCAAGACCCACCTCTAAAATATATATATATATATATATGTATATGTATATATAAACCATATATTTACAGTCTTCTCACAGTTCTGTCGTAATGTAATAACATCTCAAGAAAAGCTGACCCCATCCATGCTCCCTTTTTATAATGAACACATGAACACACTAAGTATCACAAGAGGCTAATGATTCTATGCAGTTTTCTGTTTGTATTACAGTTTGTGTTGACTGCTGTTGTAGGGAAAATTATGTTTTCCAAACCAGAGGTCATTTTTAACAGAGAAAGAAAAATAAGAAATAGCTGATTAATTGATTATTCCCTTATTAGCATATTATTAATCATATATCAGTGTCTAACTTAAGGAAGACACATCTGCCTATTATGTGCTGGTCTTTCTATAATGGTAGCTGTACCAGGGACTGCTCTTAGTCATTTTATTTGAAAAGGTTTTTGGTGTATTCAATTACTCTAACTTTTCCCAAATGTAACAGTGTGGCAGGGTGCATTTCTGTACTTAAAGAGGCCCCTTTTCATTATAATGAAGGTGCATATTTGTTATTCAACTATGTTTAGGTAGGTGATTTATATCAAAGTAACCCATTGCCAAAGGCCAAGGTTTCTCAGCAGAACGTTTTCCAGAGCATCACACTGCCTCAATTCTGGTGCCATCTCTTTTCCAAGTACGCAATGCACACTCTCACAAATGTCAACATGATGTAGAAAACAAGTTATTAATCATATCAGGAAATCTTCCAGCGACCTATGGTCCATTTCTGAAGCTCACACACCCATTGTATGAACCACTGTATGAGCAGTGGACACTGTTCTACATCACTCTGTAAATGCCAGCATTTTGCAATTCCCATGCACATTAGTAAGACTTTTGCAGCATTACCCTGTTGTTCATTCACTATTTGTCCTCCCTTTGACCATTTTTGGCAGGCACTGACCGCTATATACCAAGAACAGCCCCTGGAGTAGCCATGTTGTCTATCACAATATGGCCCATTTCTGAGTTACTTGTCTTACAATTGTGACCTCTTTCAAAACAACAACTTCACATATTGGCTGTTCACTTGCTGCCTAATGTATCCCACCCCTTGACAAACACCATAGCAATGAGTTAATCTACATCTCACCTGCCTGGTTGGTTCAACCGTGTGTCCGATTGGTGTGTATTTACAATATATTCAGTTAATATGTTTGCAAATCATCCGGCAACAAGCTATGATCCAACTTTTAGGCCTTGCTAAAAAACCTGCTACCCTCAGGCAAAACTCATTGCACTCAAACAGTATGAAAAAAATTATATTCTGCCGTTTTCTCTTGAGTATCTGTTTATTGGGCTTTACAGCAGCAGTAAAAGCTCCATGTGTCATTGCATGTGTGATTAAATACCATGCTGCTATGTTATTTCCAAAATATTGACTAGACATAATGATAGAAGGAGCTCCAGCTTTTTCATCTCTTCTCATCCACTTGTAGCCAATTTTCTCACTCACTAGGTTTCACTTTAGTGATCCGACTGCTTCCAAACTCCCTGCAAGAGAGCAAAATGACCTACTGCTGTTGTTCAAAAGCATTCTAACACAGTGCATGGAGTGTCCATAATGACTATCTGAATTCAGACAGCAAGAGAGATGTCATCTCGCCATGCTTGGACCAATCTACACACATTTGTAGAGAGTGGCATAAAACATCACAGCGTAAAGTGTGTCGTTTCCAAGTGAACTGTGGAGATCTTATAAGCTGTCATTAGGACTAAATTGATCTGCCCTCTAGCTAATATATCTGCATTCAGAAAAACACACACAGTGCACAATAAAGAAAAAGGACCACAGGGAACCTTTGGGTGAAAAGTAAATACTAAAAAATAAATACATTTATCAAAGTATTATAAACACATGAAGGCTTATAAAATAGGTAATGGCAATCCTCATGTGAAAAATCAGGTTAAAAGAGAGTTCACACTCAATTTTTATCTGACAGCTTTATTTGTTTTCATCTCCTTTCCTTTGAGATCTGTCTTACGCTCTCACTTTTTCTGCTTTAGCAAAGCAATGGGTATACCAAAAGCACACGTCTTCTATTCAAATATACTTGAACAATAAAATAAAAAAGCATGTTTTTAAAAGAAATACACACACACCATTTTATGCCATTTGTAGATACATATATATACAAACACTATCACACCTAAAAGTCCATAAAACTAAAAGCCTGGCTTTGATTTGAAATGCATTCAGTCTTATAACTGGATTCCAAATGATAAACAAAAAATCTAGAAATAAAATGCTTCCTTTGGGAATACAATTGAGATGTAACGTATCATGTCAAGAGACATTTATTTCTGATAAAAGATCTGAAATGCAGTGTTTGAGGCAAGTGACATGTCCACAGTTTAACCAAATAATACTTTTAAATCAATTGTTGAAAATTGAGCTGATAATTTACATGTTACACTCAAAAGATGTAGCACATACGTACAAAACTCCTGGCTGTAAGTCTGCCTCGGGAGCTTGGAGACGCCATTGTTGTTATTTTGTTTACCGACCTTCTGTGGGCTAACGTAAAGGACGCATACAGTGCCACTCCGCAGACGGTGCTGGGGAACGCACATCATAACCTCGTTCTGTTTCTGCTTCTGCCGAGAGTGAATTGTCTGCCCATAACCACACATTCGTTCAGGATTTTGACCCACGACACAGAGCAGGTTCTAAGAGAATGCTTTGTATCAACAGACTGGGATGTAATGTACAATGAGAACAGAACTGACTGCATTACTGCATACATCGGTTTCTGCATGGACATTGTTGTTCCAGGGCCCACTGAATAAGAAGAAAAGGGCCTTCAAAAATGGGGATGAACAGGAGCTCAAGTGCAGAGGGACCTCAAAGTCCAGCTCAGGGAGGTGAAAGAGAGGAACAGGATGAAGATATGAAGGAGGTATGGGACAGAATGAAGACCATCACCGGCTACAGCTCGAGGCAGGGGTCCACCATTAAGGGAGGTGTAGTGAAAGTGAACCAGGTAAATGTCTTATTCAACAGGTTCGACCACCCTGAACCACTCACATGTAAGAGCACTGCACCCCCCTCACATCCTGGGGAAATCTGGCACATCTTTAATCAGAGCTTAGAATTTGGAGGGTTCCACTGAACTGTGGAAAACATACTGCAATATCCAAGTTCCAACACATCTACAAGTCCTGAATGACAACAGGCCAGTTCCCCTGTTGTCAAACCTGATGAAGACCACGGAGTGGCTGCTGCTTCACCACCTATGACCCCAGGTCTGCCACACCCTAGACCCTAGGTCTCCCTCACCTGGATAAGGGCAACATTTCAATGAGAATACAATTCTCATTGAAATTCATTCAACACCATCCAGCCTATGTTCCTCAGAGACAGACTGACAGAGATGGGAGTAGACTTGCATCTGGTGGGTTGGATTACAATCTACCCAACTGAAAGGCGTCAGTACGTGTGCCTGGGAAGTGTAAATCAGACACTGTGACCAGCAGCACAGGAGAACTGCAGGGTACTCTCTCCAGGTCTGTTCACCCTGTACACCTCAGACTTCCAATACAGCCTGGAGTACTGACATGTATTGACGTTTTCAGATGACACAGCTATAGATGGATGTATAAAGTTTGGACAAGAGGAAGAGTACAGGACTTTGTATCATGGTGTGACTCCAACCAACTGCACCTGAACACAACCAAACTTATGAGATGCTGGTGGAGTTCAGGTGACTCAAACCTCACATTGAACTGATTGTCCAGACCAACAAATTCCTGTGAGTGCAACTGGATGACAAACTGGAATGAACTGCCAACACTGCCCAGATTCTCTGTGCAGAAAAGGACAGAACTAGCTATACTTCTTTAGAAGGCTGTTTTTTTTTCAAAGTCTGCAAAAAAACTGCCGCAGATATTTTTTCAGACTCTTGTGGCAAGCACTCACACTATACAGTGGTTTGCTGGGGTGATGGCCTCAAGAAGAAAGAAGTCTCATGACTGAATAAACTGGTGAAGAAGGCAAGCCATGTTGTCGGCACAGAGCCAAACAGTTTGTTATCCATAGAACAACGAAGTACACTAAACAGGTTCCTGTCAATCATGGACAATCCAATGCATCCTATACAGACAGACAGAGGAGCAATTTCTGCCCTGCTTCACTGATAGATTAAGGAGGCAATTCCTCCCCTATGCCATTAGACTGTTTAACTTCACCAAAGAGAAGAAACACAAACAGCAACAACCACAGCCGCACCGCTGCTCTACACAACCCTACTCACAGCACATCATGCACTTTAATTGCACATGCATGTTTTTTCTTAATTAACCAGCACTGACTGTAAATTCACACCACACAAATATTACTGGACTGACAATTTACTCACAGAAGAAGTGCCCTCAAAGTACTACCACACAAGCATTACCTTCAATTATCACCTATAACTTTTGTCTATAAGGTGCAGAATGTGTCTGCTTGTCTGTGCTTGTCCATCCTTTCATCCATTCATCCATCCATCCATTCATCCATCCATTCATCCATTCATCCATCCATCCATCCATCCATCCATCCATCCATCCAGGCATTCATCCATCCATCCATCCATTCATCCACCCATTCATCCATCCATCCATCCATCCCTCCATCCCTCCATCCTTCTTTCATTCCTTCCTTGCTTTTAAAGTTACTTTTCACACTGAGAAAAATGTATGTCACTTTGCGTCATATAACATTGCTCATTCTATTTCCAATAGTAACATAAATAATTCTGAGCTGCAGGAACCCTGAATACGATCAACTTAAAAATGCGTCAGAAGCCAATGGTTTATGAATGGATGGCTGAGACACTTTACATTTTACACTTGTGTGTATTGGGGTGTCCAAGCTGATCTTTTGTGTTTAGCTGTTGTTTAGTTTTATAGCTTAAGATGTTTTACCTTATGTTGCTCTATTTTTAAGCATTCCTGTGCTGTTCAATGAAGTTTTTCCGTGATGCCCTTGTCAGGAATTTATCTAGACACATAAGTGTTTGCACTACAAAAATGTGTGTGTCACATCTGTCCAAGACAACTTCTGCACAAGGGTTTGAATGATCAGATCACAGTTCATTTTGATGATCATTCATGTTTGCGCTATCCACTGATCTACTCTCATAGGACACATTTAAAACCAGAGCTAAAAACAGAGCTTAATATGTGTGCAATGGATAGTTATTTTTTGTTTATATTCTATTGGACACCTTCACAGTAAATTACTAAATTTTTTCCCTGCATGGTCCTTTTTGGAACAGAAAATTGGGATTCATTACTGTAAGTTTTTGTTTGACAGTTTCCTGTATCTGTTGAAAGATTGTGCCATCAGAAATGTTCAGAATTTTCCCTTTCACTACCCACAGCTAAAGCTAGCTGCTGAGGCTAAAAATAAGACAGTCTGGGTCCGTTGCCAAGCAGAATGCACCATAACTCCAAAATAAAATTGTGGCTTAAGGCTTAAAGCTAAGGTGAACATCTAATCTGCACGCAAATACAGAGTAAGAAAATAGAGGGGAACTGAGATAGGTGAAGTATACATAAATCACAGTTCAAAATTAGGAAGATGAGCCACATGTTTACTAATCGAAAGTGGACAAAAAGGATCTTGAGCCAAGGGAAGACACTTGTTCTAGATTGGTTGCTTTGCAATTCATTAAAAATGGTTAGTGGGATTTTTTTGTCTTGTGTAGTAGGATTATGTATTTCAGAGGGATTGGTTCTGATTATATAGTGTTTTCTCCAAACTGAGGAAACTTTTTACCAGTTTTCTGAACTTTTCTTAAGTGAAGTTTCCATTTGTCAGACATGAACACAGCATGGTGCACAATGAGTGAACGGTGTGAAATTCTTTCTCTATATTTAACCCATTCACCAAGTGAAGCAGTGGGCAGCCAGGAACACAGCACCTGGAGAGCAGAGTGTGGGGAAGAACACACTGTTTCTTGTGTCACTGTTGGACAGAATTGACCACTGATTATTTTAGATAGGTAGTCAACGCAGTCCTTAGAATACAAGAACCTTAGTCCCTTCCTTTTGTAAGGATAGTAGGCTTCCCCTAGGCATAGTATATTTTGATTATGACTAGATACTTCAAAATCAAATAAGATCAGCCAGGGGCAGGCAGAAGTAATGGTGGATAGCAATGGTTACCAGGCAGTAATTGAAAGGCTAAGAACATACGTTTGAGATGGTTTGAAAGGGTTTGAAATTGATCTGTTAAAGAAGGAGTGGTAAAATATCAGGAAATATTCGTAGTGAATTATAATTTTAGGAATTCCTTATTTTTAGAGATGTTTTTGCATGAAATTGCATTCAAACTTCTCTTTATATAGATCATAGGTAACCATTTGCTAATTAATAAATTCACATTTCCCATGCGGGTGTTGAATAGCATAGCATCTGAATCAATTTACTCAGGTAACAGGAAAAAAAAAAAGCTTTACTTGACTCTTGCTGTCTAGGTTTTGATTTTTAGTGCACAGGGAAAAATGGGTTTAATGTTTAATGTTTTTTGTTGAATAATTAACTAAATTTTTAGATGAAATAATATTACGTCATTGTTTTAATTGCGGTCTACTTTCACCAGCAGGACATTGCTCACAAATAGGCTCGGACCACATCCAAGACGAATCTATCCCTTTTTGATGTTCCCTCAGGGCATGCGGCCCTGATCAAACTGTGTCCTCATCAGGATTCAAGTCCACAACACAGATGAGTCTCTGAAGATTCAGCAATCTGCTGTGTGTGTGTCATTCATCTTTACACACTTCAAACACAAACCAAAAATAGAGACTCCTTTCCTTATTCTGATTGACCTCTTAAAGCATTGTTGTTCTCTTCCTTTTTTCACCTTGGGTTCTCTTTTGAGATCGGCTGTTCTCCAGCTGAATGCAGTGTCTGATCGACACAAACTTGGGAAAAGGGTTTTGCCATTCTTGAGCAAAGAAAGATATTGTTAGATATGGCTTTCAACACAGGCAAAAAAATGCCTCGGGTCTTCATATTCTTCCCAGATGCTACTGTTGCATCTCATTCGACACACATGAGGGGAATCACGAATGCTTATGTGGCGGCCAGATGTAGGCTTGTGCCCTTTTCAAATCTATATATATACACGTATATATGGACTCACTTTATGAAATCAGTTGAAAGAAATATCCAGACTTGAATGTTTACTGTATTTGTACAGTACATATTCACACATGTGTGCAGGGAAGAGGGCTACTTTGTTCAGAGTTATACCTTGCCTGAACATGTGACCTGCCCATGCTCTGGCCGAAAAATGTGTGATATTGTAGTAACTGTTGCTTAGTTAGTCAAGCCTTACAGAATATTGAAAAAATCTATATCATCATTGCAAATTGAGGTACAAATCTCAGTTCTTATTAACATAATTATATCTAGAGTACATTATTAGTTATTTATATTGTATGCGTGAGTAACTTCAGGTGTGCTACATTAGTGTTTCTGGCTACAGTGTTAATTTAAATTGCATTAAAAAGCTGGCAGGCCAAACTACACTCAATCTATTCTAACATTGTGTGTTTTCATAGAATACATACCCAAAATACACATATTTTGAAATGAATACACCCAAATGTTGGGTACAGTGTAATATCTTAAACAGAGTCATGAAGAGCCCAGTCTCACGAATTGTCATAAAGCCATCATGATATACCATTTAATTAAAAATGTGGTGCAATCACACTTTAGGGGCTTTTTTTCATGCTAGGACAGCATTTCACTACCCTACGTATTTTATTGCGCACTGCATTACACCACCAGTATCATTGCTAACCTAACCTTAAATCTAAACTTAACCTTAACACTAACCTTAACCTTCACCTAAGACTAACACAATCACTAAACTTGACCCTAACTGTCACCACTTAGCGCTGATCCTGGCAACATTACGTGCTGTGCATTTAAATACAAAGGGCAGTGAAGCATTGCCTTAGCAAGAAAAAAAGCCCTAAAGCACGATTGCAGCTATTTTGATCACATTATATACCCTGATGGCTGCACGAAATGTCGTAAGATCGGGTTGTCATGAGTCTATCCCAGTGGCCACAGGGTAGACACACCTAGTACACAGTTTAGCATCTCGCTCTTTTTTTCTCCTTATTAATGGGATTTTGCCCATAAAGCATTGCCCGAGAAAAGCACAGAACATGGATGAGTCAGTGAAATAAACAAAGCACTTGCATCTCCACTTGTATTATGGAAATAATTAATATATACTGATGCCCTTGCACTTTTTATTAAAAAAGGCTTTCAGTACAAATAACTGTGCACACCAAAACAAGCAAACAAAATAAAAAAAATGTTTGGATGTACGCAAGGAATATGAATTTGAATCAAGTTAGATTTAAAGTATAGCAGAAATAAATCCCGTAATATTAAACATCCCTGCTGATTCAGGCTTTAATGGATGTCCACACAGTTGTGTTCCTATTATTTTAATGTAGTGTAATGAAATGTGTGTCTCTATGAGCTGTTTAGCTGCTGTTTGGCCTTCATTTTATTTGCTCTTATGTCTGCAGCTTTTAAGTTGAGGTTCTGTCTATATTATTGATTGTGCAGAAATGTTTCCTATGATGGCAATG
Organism: Ladigesia roloffi; assembly: GCA_037577295.1. Lineage (NCBI taxonomy): Eukaryota > Metazoa > Chordata > Actinopteri > Characiformes > Alestidae > Ladigesia > Ladigesia roloffi. The sequence goes on along the minus strand of JBBKCR010000022.1, from coordinate 9,155,036 downwards.
ATAGATCTTGCCAGCTTTCAGTGAACGCCCTTTTTGCTTGTACTGAGCATGTGAAATATTTATTATATGTATATACAGCGTTATGCATGAACACGTTCCGCTAACAAATTATGAACAGTACAGTGAGTTTTTAATAAGGTTTAAAAAAAGACAACTATGGTAAGTTTCTTTTTAGTTATGTATTTTTTCTGAGCACTTTAAAAGATATGTCTTTGTGTTCATGTTTTCTGAACAAAAAAAAGATCTGTTCTCAAACTCAAAATTGGTTTGTAATATAACATTTCTGTGAATGTTCAGTCTTATGACAGATAGAAGGAGAAGACTGAAGAATGTTCAGATAGAAGGATGTTGTATTGAAAATATATAAAAAAATAAAAAACAAAACTTCATTTTTGAGCTGTGAACTTCATTCAAAATAAAAAAAGAACTATGAACATGAACTAGTTCATATTTTGTAATTAACTTAATTTTGAACTAGTTCTTTTTTAATGTAAACTGGCTCAACACTATATATAAATATATGTGGTCTACATATATAGTCTAAGAAGGCAAATGGGTCCTTGGGTTGATTCACTTCAAATGTATACCCTGTGTCTGTGTGAATAGCTGCTAAGGATTCCAGTTTCCTTGCAAAGTCTAAAACATGTATCGTGGACTGGAGATTCAAAATTGCCCCATGGTGTGTGTGCATCTTTATCTGGGTCTCTGCCCTGTGATGGACCGGTGACCTGTCCTCTGAGATTCCTTGCTTTTCACCTTGTGAGTACTGGGATAGAACCCCTGACCCTGTTTAATATAAGCTGCTCCGATAATGCATGGTCTTAGCATGTGTGTATGAGTAAGATCTCAAATGATTTATGTTGTTATCTCAAGAAAAAAGAACATGCATTGCAAAAACAGCATTTGCGTCTTTGAATGACCATGAACTTCACACCCTGAAATTTGCATCTAGAATGCAGCTCTGTGGTGGGTTCTTGCATGTTTATCTCTTGGATTTTGACTCCTATTTTACATTTGTGTTTTGATTATAGGTTTTTCTGGACCTTTACTGCCTGCCGGGTGTTTGGACCCTTGCCTGCTGTGACAACTACCAATTTTGGACTTGCCCCAAGCAGCTCTGCACATGCTGCCTTCCTCAAAGCCCCATTTGTTGCAGTCTATGGTTATTTCCTCACTCAAACACACCTGGTTCTCCTCATTTGTTAATTGGCAGGTTTAGTAAGTGCTGGACTGCGCAGGATTTCTGTTGTGCACCAGTGCTATTTATAGTTTATCTGCAATTTTTATAGTAATGTTTGAAATCTCAATACTAAATCTTCCATGGCTTTCAAGTCACAAATGTAGTAAAAAGTAAATGATAAAATGAATGAACCATACTGGTCGAAAATAGATTCAGGAAATTGCAATTGCATCTGAAAACCATACTGGCAAAATGCCTTAACGGCATGAGTAGGAAAATGTTTGTGAAGCTTTTAAACCAAAAATCTCCTTTTATTGCTGTTCTGTACCTTTTGCACTTTATTTATTTGTGCTCTAATTTCCTGAATGTTGTCTTGTCTTGTTGTGTATCGTCTAGTAGTATTGTTGCTGTGTTCTATTCTCCTCTGTTCTTGTGTTGCACCATGTAATGTGTTTATGGCAGAAATGAAAACTAAAACCTACCTGACTTGACTTTACTTCTTGGTGAGGAGCAAAAAAAATAACTAAGCAGATTCGGATCCAGGATCAGAGATTGAACTGCATTTGATTCTTGTATATTGGTCAGCTCAGGAGAGAAAGAGATTTCCCACTATATGCATTCTCTTCACATCTCGACCCGCAGCTATACACATTTCCACCAAACAATGTAATGATGATTGTGACGTTTATCAAATGCTTAAACATTCCAGTGTTATGACGCTACCATTTAGAGTCATAACATTACATAAAAATGCAGTTGTGCTTTATTGGAATGTTTTACAATTCAGTTCCAAGAGTACATTTGGGTAGTGCCAGTCAAATTGTTTCTGTTCAAAACTCAGGGCAATAGGAGCTTAAGTTTAAGTGTATGATGTATGTGTATGAGGAGTGTAAGAAAAAAGTTAAATACAGAAAGCTTGACTAAACAGGTGTGTTTTTAGCCTGGATTTAAAAACTGAGACGATATCTGAGTACCAAACGTTGTGTGGTAAGGCATTCCAGAGCTTGGGGGCTGTATATGAGAATGATCTTCCACTGATGATGCTTTAATAATTCTGGGAATAGTTAAAAGGTCAGCACCTTCAGATCTGAATGACCCTGGTGGTTCATAGTAACACAGAAGTTCACTGAGGTAATCAGGTGCAAGGCCGTTTAGGGCTTTTATAGGTCAGTAGTAGAACTTTGTAGTCAATACGATATTTGATTGGAGGCCAATATAACCAGCCAGATCAAGCATTAGACCCCACAGTTTGTTTCTAGCAGCTTTCGGACCTAGAAGTAGGACCTCAGTTTTATCTGCATTTAGTAAGAGGAAGTACTTGGACATCCAGTCTTTTATAACTTTAATGCAGTCCCCAATTTTATTTAGTTTATCAAAACAGATTTCATCTGTTTTTTATTAAGTACATAACTCCTCATGTGTTAAATCATAGTTTTGATGCCTTCAGTGAGAATCTACCAATGTAAATAGTCATGATAATAAAGAAAACACATTTAATTAGAAGGTCAGTCCAAACATTTGTCCTGTACTGTAAGTCATTCATTTGCTGATCACCTGTCCTTACACAAAATTTGTGAAAAAGAAACGAACCCCTTATAAACTTTATTACATTGTCCCAGTTTACATCCTGATGCTGGAGAAAATTTGGCACCATGCATTCAGCGAATTTTCATGGCAAGTGATTATAAGACGATAGAAGGGAAGAGAATTTGGAGTGGATTGGTGTGATAAACAAACTTGCATAAACTCTAATAATGCAATAAATTCTAATAATACATTATTATACATTTCTATATTTGTCTATAGGCATGTGTCTGAGGAACATAAACATATTTGTTTGATTCCATAAACTACTAACACTACATAACACACCTAGAACATGTAATTGCAGAACATACCAACTGGTCAAAATAACAAAAAAAAGTCAAGATCATACTCAGTTTAAAACATCACAATGCTAATGTTTGAAATGAGGAAAAATTCAGAAATCAGTATTTTATGGAATGAGTCTGATATTTAATCACAGCTTTCATGTGTCTTGGCATGCCAGTCTTTCACATTGTTCTTGGGTGACTTTGTGCCATTCCTAGAACAAAAATTCAATCAGCGTAGCTTTATCTGGTGACTTGTGACCATCCATCTTCCTTTTGATTACATTCCAGAGGTTTTCAGAGGGGCTCAGGTCTGGAGATCGGGCTGGCCATGACAGGGTCTTGATCTTGTTGTCCTCCATCCATGCCTTCATTGACCTGGCTGTATGGCATGAAGCATTGTTCTTCTGGAAAACCCAATCCTCAGACTTAAGGAACATTGTCAAAATAGAAAGAAACAAGTTTTATTCCAGGACACCCTGTATGTTTCTGGCTTTATTCCACATGCTGCTACTGCTAATGTAACTTCAACAGCAGTGACTTGCTAACAATTCTGCCATGCAAATGCAAAAGACCGTAACATACATTTGGGGCGCAAATTAGTTATTACTATTTTTGGAAAAATTAACATCAGTGCGGTAGGACCACAGGACCAGGGGTAGGTGTTGGTCCCAATCCCGTTGTTGCCCCGCCACCAGGATCGCCAGTTGGGTCGCCAGCGTGCGGTTGAACCGCTCCACCAGTCCATCGCTCTGTGGGTGAAGCGGTCTTGTGTATGCCCAGACGGCGGCACATCTCCCCGAACAGCTGGGCCTCGAAGTTCCGCCCTTGGTCGCTGTGCAACTCCTCCGGCGCCCAAAACCTACAAAAGAACTCCTCTACCAGCTTATCGGCGACGGTGGTTGCACTTTGGTCTGGTACCGCGTACGCTTCGGGCCACTTCGTGAAGTAGTCCATTGCCACCAAAACGTAGCGGTTCCCCAGCTCCGTACGTGGGAATGGACCCAGCACATCTACCCCCACTCGCTCCATAGGAGCCCCCACCACGTACGGTTGCATCGGCGCTCGAGACTGCCCAACCGGCCCTTTTTTTGCTGTGCAGGCGTCACAACAGTGCATGAAACACTCCACGTCCTGTCTACACCCCGGCCAATAGAACTGACTGCGGAGCCGCACTAATGTTTTGGACGTCCCGAAGTGCCCCACTCCTGTTGCGCCGTGGCCCGAGCGCAGAATCTCCGCTCGCAGCCCACGGGGCACCAGGAGCTGCCAAAGCCCAGACGGCGGCACATCTCCCCGAACAGCTGGGCCTCGAAGTTCCGCCCTTGGTCGCTGTGCAACTCCACCGGCGCCCCAAACCTACAAAAGAACTCCTCTACCAGCTTATCGGCGACGGTGGTTGCACTTTGGTCTGGTACCGCGTACGCTTCGGGCCACTTCGTGAAGTAGTCCATTGCCACCAAAACGTAGCGGTTCCCCAGCTCCGTACGTGGGAATGGACCCAGCACATCTACCCCCACTCGCTCCATAGGAGCCCCCACCACGTA
>JBBKCR010000022.1:9134898-9150338 GCA_037577295.1 Ladigesia roloffi | reverse complement strand
GATTCCGCAAACAGCTTGTGTTTATTGTCAGGGTTGAGCCTTCAACAATACAACAAGTGCACACGTACTCCACCCAGTGGAACATGCCAAGTACTACCACAACAAACCAAGTGTTCCGCCTGTCATCCCACCCGTGGCACTAGCTCTCTCGAGGTAGGTGACTGGTGGAACACGCTCCCCCACGTTCCCGAACACCTACTGGGACAGAAATAACCCCCCTAAACCAACACATTGAGTTCTCTCGACCCCTCCCGCTCCCAACACACACAGCCAGACGCTAAATGACACTTACTGTCCCCGCAAAGGCTCATGGGAGCCAGCTCTGTCCGCCGGCCCGTCACAATACTATAAACTAGTAGTGAAAGTCCATACAGGATGGCTAGCTCCCTGCGAATCTGACACTCCGCTCACTGACAGCATACAACACGAGTAGCTCTGTGAGACACCTCCCCAGCGAGGAGAAAATATTTAAAACATGCACACAAACCAACACAAGAGGGTTCATGTTTACACTCCCAAAATGTGATAAAATTAATATATATTAAAATATTTTTCAACTTTCACCAACTTGATTTCTTAAATTAGTTTTTATTTTGACTTATACAACATTATATATGTGTTGCAGAGATCTATGTTAATTTTCACAATCTCTGTAGTGATATTACCAATTACAAATAGGCAATACATAGATGTGAAGTTTAAGCAGACGTACAGTGTACAGACACTGGTTACATTTAAACTGTCTGCAGCAATACTGTGCCAGTTCAGTGTTACAGTATGTAGTGTATGCTGTAATGTGTTAAAGAATTTGACACATGCAGAATCCATGCAGAATCTATCAAATAATAATGTAATAAATAACTCCAGAAAATGTGTTTAGAGCAGTTGGCAATTCAGATGATGGGAGAAGACATGAATTAGAATTCAGAGTTTTACAGCCTAATAGGTGCAGAGAGAAATTACCTGCAGAAGTCTGAATTCCTTCAGTGGGACAGGAGCAGTCTGCTGTCCCAGTATTGTTTTATGAAATTGGTGTTAAGGGGTCTTCATGATTGCTGACACCTTTGACAGCATCTGCCTCACTACAATCAACTTTACTGTGTCCTGGCCTGCCTAATTATCGTGTTAAGTCTTTTGGTGTCCTCAGCACACAACAGAAGAAGATGGTTCTTGACACCACAGACTCATAGAAAGACATCAAGTAGTTGAACTCTCTGACCTCGGCTACCACAGGATGTCTTGCCCTTCTTATACAGCCTTTCAGTGTTCACCACCCATCCAAACTTCTCACACATAATTAAAATTGTAAGGGAGTGAAAAAAATTGAATGTGCCCAGTACAGTTAAAAAATTCCTGTTGAAACATACCTGGTTCAACTCACCTGTTAATTTTTGAGCCAGGTTTTTGAGTGTGCTTGAGAAGAGGAATAACCAAACTCTATGGGACACCGATCCTCCAGGATTTATGTTAAAGTTGCAAACAAACTGATATCTTTATTGTAATTATTCATTCAAAATCACAACAGTGTTCAAACACACATTCAAAAATATTTTGCATTTTAAAATGTCTTCTGCCGAGGTCAGTTTCAACAGAGTAAAACAGTTCACTGTCTCCAGCATAAATATTCTGGCAGCGATTTGACCAATCACAGTTATTAATTATTTAGCTGAATCCATGTTTAGCTTCAGCCATGTACCTTGCCACTCAGGGGGAACACTTTTAATTTCCCTGTGTCCATGGTGTCTCCAGTTACCGTGATGGATCTGGGCTCAAGTGAGTGTGTCACCATGCATCAATCAGAATATACACTGGGTCACATTCTCTCTCTCTTTCTCTCTCTCTCTCTTTCTCTCTCTCTCTCTCTCTGACTCCCTGCTTCCCAACTGTTCCTGGCTCAAGATCAGCAATTTGTGCCTTGAAATTCTGTACTATTTCAGGCACTTTAAAGTGCGTGACTGACCTCCAAAATGGACCTGTTTGAAAAATCAGCCACATTTTAGAGACACAATTTAGGGGAAATTATGAGACAAGGAACTCAATTATGCAAATAAGAATGCAGCCATACAAAGGCCAGCATGCACCTTTCCTCTCCTGCTACTGAAATGCACACACACACACATACACACACACATTGCAGAAGTATACTCTGCAGCAGAGCAGTAGGCCTTGGTGTGATGGAGTTTATCAGCATTATAGGAACATACAGGATGTAATGCAGGAAGAGAAAGAGCATTAGAAATTATACATTTAGAAATGTAAAATTATGAATTCAATTCCTTCTATAATGGATATATAACAGTATCACATTAGGAACAGGGAAACACATTTATTTAAAATACTGATTCACTTATTATTAAATTATTAATTCTTTACATTTCAAAATTGCAGCTGCTCTTTTTGGCTCTTGATTGAACTTTAAAATGAATGGACCAATAGAAATGTACCTTACTGTACAATGATAATTTTGCTTCTCTATTTAAATAGCATTTTCATTGTTCTGGCAGAGATAAAATAAATGGTTATTAATAATACATTATCTAAGGACAATATTGTTCACAAAAAAGTTTAAGTTTAATTTAGAGACTTTACATATTGCTACATTCTTCCCAAAACTCACCATCAATGCTGTTTATTAAACATGTGCAGTAAAACATGCTAGTATAGCAGTGATTTTTTTTGTTTATTCCTTGCTTTATAGCTCTAAACCTACAAAATCACCATATTCTGACCTACAGCATATTTTTACATTGTTGGTTAATTTAAGGACCAAAATCTCTTTCAGATTATGTAGGCTTTAGCAACATTTATGAGTCATTTTACTCCACTCTTTTCATTGGCTGATTACAATATATTCAAAACTCCTACCAAGCGCTCTGCTCATATAACCCCAGTCTTGTCTGAACTCTATTGGCTCCCAGTTGTCTACCATATCAAATTCAAAATTCTTCTCCTTGTTTTCAAATCTATAAATGGCTTAGCTCCCACTTATCTTTGTAATCTGATAGCCCCCTACATTCCAACTCGTTCACTACGTTCCTATGATTCTGTTTTTTGTTGTTGTCCCTCGGTATCGCCTCTCCACAATGGGTGGCAGATCATTCAGTGTTATTGCTCCCAAACTTTGGAACTCTCTACCACACTCTCTCCGTATTGAAATCTTTACTCTAATCTCACTTGTTTTCCGAATGTTACAGCTGATCCCATCTGTCCTCTGCATGTCCTCTCTGTTTGTTTGTTGATTCTTTTTGACTCATTTTAAATGTAAAGTGTCCTTGAGCTCTGGAAAGGCTCTATATGACACATTTCACTGCGTGTTGTACCTGTATGACTATGCATGTGACAAATAAAAATCTTGAATCTTGAATCTAAATAAAAATTATTATTAATCTTATTTTTGGCTGCTGAATCAAACAGTTTTTAATCAAGCACTGTAAAGTAATATAATGCTCAGGAGACTGTTTTAAAGACTAAGACAGTCTCCAAAATCGCTCACAACAACATGTTTGGCATATATCATTCACATTTATTATTAAGACTAAATTCAAGTATTTGATCAATAACTCTCCTGACCACAGCCACAGTGTCTTAAATCAAGGCTGTTTCTGATAGAGGATATGCTTCTTAAATCTGTAGACTATTCTTCACTCATTGTATCCACAGTCCTAATGAAAAAATGTAAGTGAATAAGTAAATGCAGATCATCGAATATTATAAGTATCAAGGGTCTTAAAGCCTAAGCTGTTTTCCACCAAGCATGATGCATGTAGCATGTAGATGGTATGTGGACAAAAGCACTTGTATTACTCAGAATGCTGTGATTAGTGAGATGTGTGTAGATATCTAAGAGTGCCTCAAGCCTCCTTGTGTTCTTAAATGAACACCATTACTCCCTTGCTTGTTCTCTTTCTTTTTCTCATGCCCTTAATCATTCTGGCAGAAATAATTAACTCTTTTTAATTGTCATTAGATCGGTTTCTAAGGGAGCATTAATGGGCTCGGGTAGTCAGGGGTAACATGTCGTACAATGCTACGGTTTCGAGATTTGCCTTGTAAAAAACTTGTAGCATATTTGGTAAGGTAACAGCTCAAAATCTCGGCCAAAGCAAAGTCACACTAAAAATTGAATGTCATAACATTTAGGCAATAACAACATTTTTGTGAGACATGGCGGGCTAGAAAGGGTTAACAGCAGCCATCTTGCTGCATCCAACATCATTGATCTTTTAACACTAATTAAAGCGCAGTAGGGTCTATTCAATTAATCTAACAGTAGCAGGCTGCTTTGGTCTGAGAAGCATTGGCCCTTATTGCTCTCTTCCAGAGCCGTACACAACAGGAACCGATTGGCCCTGCAGAAGATAGATGGTGTGATATACAGCAAAGTGTACAAAATGGAGGAAGGGCGAATGGGTACCTTGAGTCTGATTAGTTCTGTTCTACAAATATCCTTATAACTTTTTACTACCTTTGCTGTCAGTGTACTGGTCTGGTTAGGAATGAAAACTTTTAAAAAAAGGTTTTAATGCGCTTATAACCAGGTCTCATGTCTCTTAAAAGTCCAAGATTACTACACTGTGCCTGAACTTTCCCTTTCAGTCATCTCAGATGTTTCTTCAGGGTTGCAATCAGCCATATTTTTAAAAAGATCCCTGTAAAGCCTGGGAAAAAAATTCCCTTACAGATGCACTTTGAACAGAGTTGTGTTTCTTGCAATGACAGACTCCCTGCAGCTTTGTGGAACACATGCTGCGTTAGACACAGAGAACCTCATACAAATGAAATCTCAAACTTAGCAACACACATTGAATCCCAAGTGCAGGTTTATGAAGGCTGGTAATAACTCCCTCAGCACTGGCAGGTCTCTACACTGCTGTATATGCCTAGGCATTTCCCTAGGCCCTGAGAGCCGTGCCCAGCTGGGCCGACCACCCCTCCCTCCGCTCTCATCTTCCACCAGTCTTGATCAATAATTCATCCCCTGACATGTGAGGGAAATGCTCTCTTATCAGCTGTGCCAGGCCAAGGCCTATATCCTCTATTTCTCATGTAAAGCTTTAATCTACAGATCCATTCCATCTATGCATCAGCCAGCAGGCCACACGCTCAGTATACACAGCTTTCATTTCCCTGGCTTTCGTCTGTCTCTTTCTCTCTCTGTCTCTGTCACTCTTTCCCTCTCTCCCCTTTTCATTTTTGCCAAATCCTCCCAACCAGCCTTCCATATTGAATCTTGCCTCCACATAGGCATCTGTTGTCATAGTTACACAATTGAATCGCTTTCATTTTATGCCACGTGTCAGGCCTGAGTATTGCTGTGGGCATAAATTGGCTGGTTAGGCACACAGGGCACACTCAAGTCGAACTGTCATTGAACCTTGTGGTGGTTGATGAGAAAGCTATATGTATATCAGTGCTCTGACAGTACTCTAACACTTTTACTTATTTATCTCAAGGCAGTGTTTTTTTCCTAGTCACTTTCCAATGCACGGGCCTCATGGAGGAGCTGCATTTTTTGAGGTGTTATAGAACTTTTTTCTTTCTAAGTGTGAGAAGTGCATTGCTTTAATTAACTAAAATAGAAAGAAAGAAAGAAAGAAAGAAAGAAAGGCTGTAGTTTGAAAGAAAACTTTAGTTAATCTTTGCCTACTTGAAGGAATGACCCAGGGGATGTGAATTCTGTGCCAGAAGCATTGTACTGTTCTTGTAAATCTTTATCATCCATCATATATAATAAAAAAAACAGGCTTGGAAAAACTAGGGTAGGAGCTGCAGATACAAAGCCACCCCTGCCTCAGAGTTTCAACACAGTGCTCTGTATAAAAAGGCTCTGGTAAGAGAAATGGTACCAGAAAGTGGTACTACACCTTCACCATTGTAAAAGAGCTCTTGAAAGGGTCAGCATGAATTGGAATTCATAATGCATTTTCCAGTCATACTATGATAGACTTCTGAATGAAGCATGGTGTCAGGGAGCATCAATAATAACTGAGAGTGATGGGAAGGGGGCGTGAAACATGATCCTATCAGGTACTATTATTATTTGGACTGCCTATTTCAGAACACATATTAATAACATTCTACCAACCTGGAGGAGTACATCAGCAAGTGCATTGACAGCAGTCCAACTAGAGGCCGTGGGTGACTGCAGATGTGCTCTGTCTGCTGAGAAGCCCTGACACCGCCTTCAGATCAGGTGACAAGGCTGCCCTGAGAACAGCATGGGCCAACTTGTCCAGGACCATTAGAGCCATGAAGTGCACCTTCAGCCAGAAAATCCACAGCCACTTCAAAAACACTGGGGATGCACAGTGTATGTGGCAGGGCATCCAGGCCATCACTAACTACAGGGCGCCGCCTGTGATGGTGAGGCGTACCTTCTAGATGCACTGAACAAATTCTATGTGTGATTTGAAGCCCATAAAAAAAAAGGGGCAATGAGGAAGTCCATCCGACCTATCAATGACCAGGTATTCTGTCTAACCATAGCTGATGTGAGGAAAACTCTGCTCAAAATCAATCTATGGGAAGCTGCTGGTCCTGACAACATTCCTGCTCAGAGCATGTGCAGGTCAGCTGGCAGATGTTCTCACAAACATCTTTTAAATCTCTCTGAGCAACACTGGTATCCCAACTTACTTCAAAACCCCTACCATCATGATTGAGCAAAAGAAATTGCTAGCGTCCTGCCTTAATGACTTGCATTCGCACCCATCATCATGAAGTGATCTGGGAGGTTCATCATGGGGCACATCAATCACAACTGCCTCCCTCACTGGACCCCCTGCAGTTCGCATACTGTCCCAACCGTTCTACAGATGATGCCATTACCACCACCCTTCCCTCGCCCCAACTCTTCCGGACAAATAAGGTACTTATGTGAGAATGCTGTTCATAGACTTCAGTTCAGTGTTCAACACCAGCATTCCTCAGCATCTGATTGGGAAGCTGAGACTACTGGACCTAAACACCTCCCTTTGCAACTGGGTCTTGGATGTCCTGACTGGAAGGCCTTAGACAGTCAGGATTGGAAGCAACATTCTCAGCACCACCACACTAAACACACCACCCACTTTGCCCTCTGTTCACACTGGAGATCGTTGAGAAGTTCCTTGGTGTTCACATAACAAGGAACCTCAACACCAGCTCCATCACCATGAAGGCCCACCTACTTCTCATGGAGATTCCTTCCTAATCCTAATCCTTACAATGTTCTACAGAGGGACCATGAGAGCATGTTATGTAGCTGCATCACAGCCTGGTATGGGAAGTGTAAAATTTCAGACTCCCAAACCCTACAGAGGATTGTGAGAACAGCTGAAAATATCATCAGGGTCTCTCTGCATTCTGTCACAGACATTTACACCATGCACTGCATTCACAAATCCACCGACTTGTGGATGAGCACACTCAGCCCTCACACACTCTCTTTCCCTCCTCCTGGAGAAAGGTTCCGTAGCATACGGGCCTCTACTGCCAGAATATGTAACAGTTTCACTTGGTGAATGGATTCAATGAAGAGAAAAGTTTTCACATTATGCTGTGGTGACTATAAAGGTTAATAAATAAATCATTGAAATACAATTCTGTATTGCTGCTCTACATCTTTGCACACAACTTTCTGCTGCTAGAATACAGTTTTACCTGTTGCCTTGTCCTGTCTTATGCCTAATTGTATTTTTGCTCTTGTTCTTCGTCTTGTTTGCACTTGTGGTCTTGTGTTCTATTCTGTTCTGCTATTGTGTTGCACTATGGTCCTGGAGGAATGTTGGTTGACTTGACCTGATGGAAGAGTTTTTACATTTGAATTTAAAATTTAATACATTTAAAATGGTAAAAAAAAGAAGATCTGGTTTGATTTCAGATTGCATGTAAATTTATTATTTATTATCATTAAGTGCTCCACAAATGTGTTTTTTGGTTGCAGTTTCTGCCAGGTTGGACAAGCTGAACAGTCAAACTGTCAATCCCAGTGCCCATTTTTTATATGGCAAGTCAAGGTGCATTATTAATTATGAAGTTGTCTGAACAAGCCCAATGGAAACTGTTCAAATTTTGCTCAAATCAAATTTTCTTAAAAAAGGAGGTCTAGAAATATTCTGGTCTCATGATTTTGTATTTTCTATATGTATTCTTTGTTGAAAACAAGCTATGTTGATGTGTTTCTACATGTTTTTGATAGATGACCGACTGCACTAATTGCTAATGCAATCAGTCCAACAACTAAAAGTTATAAGAGAAACTGAGAAGCTGAGAAACTTGTTTTTAAGATATTTCACCCATTCAAAAATCTTACTAAACATAAAATATTTGAGAATGTATTTCCTGAAAAAAACATAAAAATCTCAAATGTCTTAATTCATTTTAGTCATGTCACTGCAATAAGCTTTAAGATGTTTTCTTGTTTTGTTTTTTTTTTTTTTTTAATTACCTTTGTTACTTGTGGAAGATGCGCGCTCATGATTAAGGTGGCTCTCTTAATCTACTGTTTGCCCACTGTCTATAGTAGAGAAACATTTGCAGCATTCATGAAAAGAAATAACTAGGTGGACAGCCAGACCGAGAGAGAGAGTGAGAGAGAGACAGAGAGAGAGAGAGAGGGAGAGAGAGAGAGGGGGAGGGAGATTGTGGCTCTGGCTGAATGTGTACTGTGACAGCAGGAGAAATTGCCTCCCCAGCCTGTGTGTAGAGTGATGATGAGGAGGGAGGGAGGATGATGACGCTGGCTGCATCTCTAAATGGGGAAAATAAGCCATGACAACATCCAAATCACACATGCACCCATTCTCAGCATGCTTGTTTACAGCGATTATATGTTTGGGAGTGAACGAACGCATCTCAATTTATAAAGCCTTTTTCCACCACTGAGTGTCAACAATCACAGACAGTGTGTGGTTCCACTGAGCCAATTCTCCAATCAGCAGAGAGAATCATTGGGACAGCAGCACAGACAATTGAGCTTTGCTTTTCAGTGCACAGAAAACATGGAAAACCAATAAATCTAACAAAAAAAAAACAGTTGTAGGACTCTCTTAATCCTTCTGCTCTGTTTTTTCAGCATAGATACATATGAATATACTAGGGCAGTTTCTGTACAGGTATTATTGCAGATAAGTGCAACCTTAATTCGAGTGCATTTTTTTGTTGCAAAAAAAGAGATGGGCAAAACTGTTGCTATATGGACCATTATTAGTGATTATTAGTTTGTTAGAGGACTTACAGGTACAGGCAATTACTTAAAGGTTAAGGAACACAGCATAATGCACAATGAAGCTTAAACAATGCATTTCACAAACATTCATTCACTTCAGTGTCATCACAACCATGATGGACTAAAAAAAGGCTTTTTTTTTGCAGCTTAGTTTCTACATACAGATTTAATGATGGGCTATTGAATAAATAGTACACTCTTTTTAGTGTTTACTACTTGCATCAGACCTGTGTTAAAAAAATAAAAAATAATAATAAAATGTCTCTTTTTCATGGGATACACATTTTTAAAAATCTCTACAACAAGACATAATCTGATTCCACAGAACAGCCTCTGAGATCAATGTAACAAAAGTAGACTGAGTCGCAAACCACAGCCTACAAATTCTACCACACTAAATAGTATATAAAATAGTACAGAAAAGACAGAGGTACAGTATTGTAGTGCTGCATCACAGCGTGTTGTCTGAGACACAGCCACAACTAAACAGAAAATGTGACAGTTTTAATGCACACTGCTATAAACGCTGAACTGAGGGAAATGTGTGTGTGTGTGTGTGTGTGTGGGTATTTTTCAGAGATGTCAGAGGGAGTGTGTGTTTGTGTTTGTGTGTGTGAGAGTGTAAAATAAATGCTTTTGGCTCCAGAAAGTCAGACAAGATTAGTCTGTTTGGAAGACTAGACTTCATTCCCGGATGTCTCCAGCAGGGTCACATAGAGTTCAGCACACTCTCAAACACAAACATCTTCATAAAAAAACAAACATGTGATGTGCTTATGTGTCTGTCAGCATTTTGGGGGCTTCCTTCTAAATTCAGATCAGTGAATTATTTTAAAAACATGTTATACTGAACTCACTGAGTCTGTATTCCCTGCAACTGTGTAGTTCACCCCTGATACTAGTAGGTATATTTACATTAATGGCTTTTAGCAGATGCTTTTATCCAAAGCGATTTCCATTCCCTAAATACAGGGAACAGTACCCCTGGAGTAGCTTAGGGTTAAGGGTCTTGTTCAGGAAATTTGAAGGTATTTCATAATTTGGCTGAAAGTAGTATTAAAACTCTTTACCTTGGTGTTGTTGTTAAATAATTATTTAGTAACAAATTAATTATTTGTAGCCTACCATTTCCACTACCTGACCCGCATGGCTGAGAGGAGGGACGGAGCCTCATTCAATTTGGCTGAATGATCTTATTATTTCCCAACTTTCAAAAACTCATAAGAACAAGCCATATTTGTGTACTCAGCAGCTCAAAGAAAGGTGATTTAATAGATCAGTAGAACACTGTAGAGTAAAGGCACAGAAACTCAGCAGTCTCCATGTGCTGGATTCCCGCACAACCAATTTACGAAATACCTTCAATGGCAAATCTGGCCAGCGAGTGATGTATATGTTGTCATGTGAAGCATTTTGGTTCCTTTCAACTGGTCTGGGCCAGACTTGTTGTGTGAAAAGGACCCAAAATGGCAAAAAATTCTATACTGTATCATTTGTTGCCCATGGTCCGGACCAAATGAACTGAACCAGATATGTGAAAGCACCCTGTGTGCAAGCTGCATATTCATTTATATTTAGATTTATGGCATTTAGCATACACTTTTATCCAAAGCGACTTCCGTTCCCAAACTACAGGGGACACATCTAGAAATAAATTTAGCCTAATGGGAAGGTAGCATGAAACCCCACTATAGCTATTCTTCACAGCAGTGGCACAATTTGACTGCTCACGAGGGCTTTTGTAGCAGTGAACATTCCGGGCTCTCCTGGAGGAGCATGTTTCTGGTGTGAGGCCAATCACATACACACACAGTGTGTAGAGAAAGAGACAGGCGCACAGACCACCTCAGTCACACCCGTTTAACTATAAAAGCGTATCCCTCTAGCCTCTCACCTTTTCCTCCTACAACTGTCCTCCACTTCTCGAGTGAGGCAGAGGCAGAGAAGAGAAAATGTCTAAAAGTCCATTGATCACTGTGGATTCGAACTCATTGTCCGTTTTCTTGCTCCTTTTCTTTTCTCTCTATCTCCCTTGCTCTGTTTCACTCGCCGACCCCCCACACCTCTCTCACTCTCTCTATCTGTGCGGTGTCGGCCCAAACTGGAATCACTCAGAAAACACCTTTGAAATGCACAATGGCTTCCCTGTGAATCAGCCTGGCCCTTTCACGCCTGTCTGCTGCTGATAACAGCCTGCACTGTGCCCCGAGTTAACAATCTCAGCTAATAGACTTCTCCCCTGTCAATCACACTTCAAAATCCCCATACAGCACACACACACCCTCTCTCTCTCTGTCTCTCTCTCTTTCTTGCCCTCTCTCTCTCACACACACATACACACACACACACACACTTCTTCTTCATTCTCTGACCCGTCTCCTGATCAGAGGTCATCTGTGAAGAGCAACAGATATGTCCATACATACGTACCCACAAACACATTCATATACATACACATGCATATACATACACATGCATATACATACACTTTTCCTCCATACACGGACACTTGCAGAGCACTTTGACTGGACAGTTTCTTTTTAAAACATTTAGTTTGGTTACATTTTGTCCTCTGCCTACCACTAAGATAAGATAAGATAAGAAATTTGCTCCAGACACAATTTTATTTTAACAACAGGCAGTGGGATGTTGAATTAAGATTATAATATTATATTTAAAAATGACTGTGAATTGTGTGTCATTTTGACCTGTTTTTTAAGTAATGGGATATTAAAAGTTAACTTGAAAAATTGCACATCACATTAACTGATGTATTATATTCACTAATATTGATGGCTAATACATTTTTCTCTTCTCATGTAGTTATTTTTGTTTCAGAGATACTTTAGTGGCAATATGTATACAAATTAAGAGTTTCATTTCAAAATGCTTCGTATTAATTTGTTACTATTTTAAATACAGACCTTCGTAGAAAAAATAATTTTAAATGTAATTTCTCTAATGAAATTAGTATTCATTGTGAAATAGCACAAACATCTATTTTGTGTAAACTGTTTGTGCAAAACTCTAAAGCCAAGAAATATTAATAGCATGAAAAAATTTCATTAAAATTGAGTTTATATTTATATTTATATACAGTTTGAACAGTGCTAGATTTAGTACTTTTGGGAAATATGTTTATTCAAAGTATAAAACCATTTTAGAATGGTATTAAATATGCATTGAGTAATAGACAAAAAATTCAAACACACATACACACACACACACGCTACTGCTTTATTAGGTGAGATCAACACACACCTGTGGGAGTGCACACAGACAAACTGTTTTACAATTTGTTTTCACACTTTCCCTTCAGTTCTTTCACTTTATTCATTACTTTTATAAGCACACTGTCCTCCAGAACATGTAGATGCTGTCATTATTTATATTATCATTACAGGAAAGCTGAAAGCCAGGTATAAATATGAAGCGTTCATAAATGTCACATAAAGGCACAATGCTGTGGTGCAGTGATTTATTCATTTAATGGAATTAAGTAAATTCTCTTTCCAGAATGAGATTAAATAAACAAAACAAAAAAGAAATACATTAAAAAAATCCCTGTATGTGTGTGTGTGTTTCTGGAGTACACAGTCTTTATTTGCTTTCTTGTCAATATGCCGACTTAGGCACTGCAATTAAAAATATCAAAGAGGAGAGTGTGAATTCTTTGGTGGAGAGCAAATACCCAGCTGTGTGCACTCGCCCCAGTCCAGCATTTCAATATGACAGATTAGATTATCTCTTCTAATGAAATGAGTTTGTGAAGGAGAAGCATACAGTGGTAAACATACACAGACACTGTTTTAAGTACTATTGCATACCTCCCTGTCTGCCTCCATGTCTCTCTCCCTCTCCCTCTCCATCTCTCACTCTCTTTCTCTCTCTCTCTCTCTCTCTCCTTTATCTTTCTCTCTGGACAGAAGACAAGTACACAATTTAGTTTCTGCCAAAGAACAAAATTATTCAGCCGAGGTCCATAGAGGGCAACTGAAGTGAAACATGCACATGGAGTGAAGAAAAGATCAAATCTGAATGATTATTCCAAATCGTTCATTCAAATACAGCCTAAACACAGTGCAAATAGGATCATTTCTTATTTGCTGATTTCGTTAATATGAGGCTGAAATGTTTCCCTCACAGGCCAAGCCACAACGTGCCTCCATATCACATCACCACAATTACTCAACCAGAGAAATTTCCAGGGATGAAAAATGTAATATTTAACTTTCATTTACCATATGGGGCCTTGGTTGGCTTGCTGTGCATTACACATTGGATAATGATGCCACAAACACACTCATTAATAAACATGCAAATAGATCTGTAGCTCATGTGTCCCAGATAATAACAACCATTTCTTACACACTAATAGAACATGTGCATGGACTCTGTGGGAGGATGTGCAGGGTAGAGCAGCGTCTATGGGCACCCGAGTGTATGTGTGTGTCCATGGGCATGTATGTGTGTGTGTGTGTGTGTGTGTGTGTTTAGGGGAGGGTAGGGCAAGACATAATCTTCAATACAAAATGAGCCATTCATGTAGCATTACTGACACATCTACATCACATTAACCTGGGCTCAAATCAACTCAAATAAACCCAGTCAGCCTGACACATTTAATGGGACTGTCTGTGATTGTTCTGATAGCAGGGAGAAGCCAAGCAGTGTAAAGTATGTCTCTTTATTGTAGGACAAACAGCTGACTATAATTATGATCTCTCATTATATTTCGTCACCCTGGGTGACCCATTGTTGACTGAAACCCAGATTTGGTTATATGAGAAGGTTTTAGGGCTCTCAGACAGAATCTAAACATAAAAGAAAGTAAATGATGGCTTGTATCGTGAATAGGTTCAGGCATCTGGTTAAACCACTAACCGACAGCTGCTTTTCTGATAGAGCCAGATTGTATTTTATTATAATGTTACATTACGTTATGTTTATATTTAATATAAACTACAGAACAAATAATACATATTACAACTGCTGAAATACATTAGTATTAACCACATTTACTATAAAAAGCATTTACTATGAAAAAGCATTTAAAAAAACAATTATATGGTTACCATAATAATTATAGATATTGGCTGATAGGTTACAACACTAGGCCTTACTCAGTGCAATGTGACAGTGGGTAGCATAGTGTTTAGGGTGTTTGACCTGCAGTTTATTCCCAAGACTGCTCAGCACCTCTAACCACATTCAGCTCCCCGGGTACCCCTCGTTGGTGGCCCACTACTTCACTTGATGAATGGGTTAATATTGTTCACACTGTGTGCTGTGGTGTGTGTTCATGCATGACTGTAAAGGGCCATTTTAAATCACAATGGCTTCTAATCTCATACAGAACTGGATTCAAAATGCTGCATATTTCATGTGTATCTCAGTGGTTTGAGCCCTGAATATTGGCCTGAAAGGTCTCTTACTAGTGGAGGCATTTTGTCATTATGCTGCCCACTGCTAGATCCAGCTCTCCATGGAGATAATGGGCCCAATTTTCATGGTCAGTCGCACAATAGTCTGAAGTCAGAACCGCAGTTGCCTTTTGGGGAGGGGCCAGCGCAAAGCGCTATGATGCCCGTCGGGAAAAATGAACAATGCACCTGGCGCATAGTTCAAATGGGTTGTCTTAAATTAGTGAACTAGTAATGGGTGTGTTTTGGGCGTAGCATGCAATAAACCAATCAGAGTTCACACTCTCACTGCCTTTAAATACCCGGTGAATTGTCAATGGTGTGTTATGTATAATGAGGTGAAGACACTAGAGCAATTGATCTTCGGGGATGGAGGGAATCCTCCCAAACCCTTTGCTAGGGGTGCCTATTGTAACAGCCCACCTATCCATTTTAAAAGAGTGTATTTAGTGTAGTGTAGATATGATTGTTATTGCACATGTGATTTCAAAATCACCATATAACAGAGCTATAAAAATCATCTGTACCATAAAACTCAGTAATGAGATGTTTAAATTGTTTTTAATCAAATAAACATTGAATAAGAATTCTATTAAATAAGAATCGCTTAAACAAATCTGCAGAGAATGCCAGAGCGTTTTATAACTCCTGGAGGCTCGACCAGGGGAGGGGTTCCCAAAGCAGCAGTGATGTTCCCCGAACGTTTTCTCGGTTCTTATTCCAAATAAAGTGTTTTATAGGGTCAAAAAGATGTGTTCTTTCTTGTGATTTAGTTTAAACACGATTAACTGCCCATGTCACTGTTACTT
>JBBKCR010000022.1:9070788-9091263 GCA_037577295.1 Ladigesia roloffi | reverse complement strand
TATATATATATATGTATATGATCTGTCTCTGTTAATGTCACAGACATTTTGCACCAAGCACTTAAATTGCACAAGCAACAATTTCTAAGTGCAGGGTTCATGTGATGCTGGCTTTGCTACCTGGCCCAAAGTAGCAATCCGTATACAGACAGAAACAAACAGCTAATTCTTGTTTCATATTCAGCTAACCTCACTGTGCATATTTTGTCTCATATTTTCAATTGTACTTTGGCCTATATTGCAGATACCATTTTTGGCACTCCTGAGTGCTGGAAAATTGTATTATGTGCCAAATAAATGGGTTCCCAACACAAAGTGGAAGCTTCTGCAGAAAAAATGCCAAAATAATTTTCTTTGGATGGACTGAGGATGCTAATATATCCACTCCACTACACACATGGTTTCTGTTCCAGAGAGGGAAAAGAGAGAGCCCTGGAAATGTTTGATAAGGCTCTATAATAATAATGACAACAGTTTTGGGGAGCTCATTAATTGAGAGTCTCAGAGTAATTGCTTCTCATCCTGCGGGCTGATGCCGTCGTTAATGCACAGGAACTGTCAAACTGACAAACAACAAGTTGTGGAATATGGATTTTTTGTGTGTTTTTGTGTTAATAACTATTATCAGAGCATTGCCACAGGAAACTGTCAAGATGGCATCAGTGATAAAATGTTAACATGTGACAAAAACACCTGCCTGCGAGAATGACATTTCTATTTGCGTGCGCATTGGTAAGACTTTCACGAATTGCTGTTAAGCTCTGCCTAAAGGAGAGTATTATTGATTAAGGGGGAGGGTAGAAGGTAGAAGCAGAGGTTCAAAGTTTTGCTTCTCTTCTTGTCTTCGGCTGTATGACACTCTTTGCCAGATTAGCTCATCATGCAAAAGATAGCAAGTCTGAGCAGGCCTATACCTCCAACACAAGCTGATATAGAATCATGCAGACTTTTTAATCACCTATTAATACACCGAAGGGCACACGCAACACCATAAACTCCATTCTACCAACAGTTTTAGTCCCTATCCCAACATTATATAAACATTTGCTGTCCTATATATGTTAATGTTCTATCTCTAAATCCTGCCTTTGTATTAGGGCAAAACATACTGGTTTGAATTGGCTGCTAAAAACGAGTTAAAACAAATAAATTTCACTTTTATATTTTGAATATTTTTATATAGGCTTCATGAGAAACATATTCCTTCAACACGCCATTAAACTCTGCTTTTAAGGTTATGTAAATGGATTTAATTTTTATATAAGATATTTTAAATACAGTTGTTTGTCATTTCGGCAGGACAGGTTAAGGTGACCTATTCCCAAGAGAAATATGTGAGTAAGTGTGTGTGTGAGGTTAATGTATGCAACTGCATGTCATTTGTGTACTTTGTATGTAAGCTAATTAACAGTAAGAGACTGAAATACATTATAATAGCACTGAACTGAAGGATCTGTTTTAGATCTCACTATGTCAGTATGGAACAAAAGATATGCCAGTTTCACATGCACTACATTTTCATGCTGCAGAACCAGGAAACAAAATGAACAGCAATGAAGTCAAAATAATGAAATAGAAAATTGACAAATCATTAAATTTAAATACTATTGTTTTATTAAAATTAGGGTTGTCATGTGATAAAAAATCCTATTAATTACAAGCTCTGTGATTAATTAATCTACATTAATTGCATACTTTTTTGCTGCAAAAATATTTTAAATTAATTCTGGCATATGAGTTAATTGAATGAATATTCAACATTACAGACTTTTAAAAATTACTTAATAAATGTTTTTACACTGTTTATGTGGAGCAATAGTCACAACAATTAATAATATAATCTAACGTGCCAAGAGGAAAAAATGCTTTGGTATAAACAATGATAGAACTAAGTGCATCTATAATGTGCAGTTTACGACAATGTACATACACACACAGTTGTCAGAAGTATTTTATCTTGGAGGTGCGCTGCACTCGGTGTCTCGCATTGTCATGGCTCTCCCATTGTCCCCAGTGAAGGCAGGTGTGTCTTTATTTCTTGAACTCCAAAACAAAGACTCCTTTTTTAAGAGCCAGTGCTCAATAGAAATATTTGTGCTTTGCCACTTTTGAGCTAAACAGCTAGATATGATAACATGTAAATGTCTGTTTAAAATTCTGTGTTAAACCAAGATTCTGCATTTCAAATTGTTACAAATTTTTGCCTATACAAAAGTAGACTCACAGAAATAACCAGCGGAGCTATCACATCGGCTGGCTAGGGAATCCATGGGCTGCCTTAAATAGGAGTTTTGGTTCCAGTTCATGATCAGGACCCCCACGACTGGGGTCTATATGCATTGGTTCCCACCCTGCCCAAGGTGTTACCTTAGGGAGTTACCTTAGTAGCTATAATAAGCAATTATCCTTAACTAGGAGCTCAACGGAAGAGCCCTGGTCGCAAGAATGTGGTCAAAGACTCTATTGGTTTTACATAGCCGCTCCTAGAAAGCTCTGTTTTGAGTTTCTCATTAAAATCCTTGATGGTAAGTATCATTACAAACGAGGAATGCAATACGAAATAATGACCAGCAAATAAAACACAAGAGAAACACTCAAAATGAAAACCCAAATCTTAATGACCAAACAGAACACAAGCTCAAAACAGCTGGAACTCATTACATCTGAAACTAGGAACTACAAAACAAACATCTTAAACAACATTTTGCCTCTAGGGTAGGGTGACCAGACATGCTCTTTTTTCCAAGACATGTCCTCTATTTGAAACCTGCATCCGGCATCTGGCCACGGCTGTCAACCTGAGATGTGCATATTCCCCCCTGAAACAGGGCTGAACCTTGGTTTTCCTCTAACGCTCCCACATGAGAGTCCCATTCTTCACCTGGAGAGCCCCTTCAATGGAGCCTTTCCACAGGTCTGTCACTTAATTAAGTGGAAAAAGTCTGTCGCTGTCCTTGGGGGCGAAGCCCCTTACTGGGAGCTCCTCACTGTCCTTGGGGGCAGCACACCTTCTGGGATGCCCCTCACTGTCCTCGGGGTCAAAACCCCCTAACAGGAGCCCCACTCTCTTGTTGTGGGCATAGCCCCCTTCCGAGAGCCCCTCTGCTGGGAGCCCATCACTGTTCATCTGAACACAGGCTTCTATGGAGACACTCCCTGAGCTCTGGGGCTGATCCACCTTCAGGAAGCTCCCTGCTGTCCTCCAAGGCAAGGCCCATTAACTGGAGTACCTTGTTTATCTCCGGAGCTGAGGTGACTCCGGGATGCCCCTGATTGTTTTCTGAGGCTGAGCTCTCCCTTGGAGCCCTTTCCTGGTTCCCAGGTCCTAAACCACGTAGGGGAGCACCTCTGGAGCCCTCGACGGACCTAGTACACAGCCTCAAAAAAATTATGGGAATGCCCCCTTCCCCAGGTGGGGTTTTTGGGCCCTCACTGGCCTCCCAAAGCCACTTGCTACTGGCTAATAGCCCCTCCATATCTCCCTCTGAAAGCTTTTCTGCAGCGTGTGTCCTCTGCATCTATTAGCCCCTTGCTAGAATCTGCAAGCCCCTCTACAGTTTCCTCTGCTGCTATTAGCACTTAGCTAGACTCTGCAAGCCTCTATTTGTCTAAAGGCCTCACTGAAGATGCTAAAGGCTCTGCAGATCTACAGGGCTAAGGCTATGGCTGCAGGTCTCTCAAATAAGGCTAAGTCTCAGCACTTGTGGAGGTCAGTCTCAGCACTCGGGAGCTTGGTTTCAGCGTGGCGAGCCCGGGCTCAGCGATGCTGGCATATGCGGAATTCGCAGCACTGGCGTGCGCTGTCTCACTGGTGTCGGCCTCCATGCTCTGGTACTTGGACACAAAATGCGAAGATGCGTGGCCCGGGAGCGGAGCTGCTGGGCTCTGCAGCAGTGTGGCAGTAGCAGCGGCCTCTTGCTCTTGGATCCACAGATCTCAGGGGAACACATTCATGTCACCCACTAATATAATAGTTATAGTGTTCTGGTGTTTTTTGTTATGCTCCCTTTAAGTTTGCACAGTTCATACAGGTTTTAGTTTGTTTATAACACTGATAATAATGAAATAAAGGCATAATAAAAGAAAAATATATATTTTATTTAAATGAGAAGAGCCTAGATTTACATTTAGAGGTGCATAGAGCAAGTTTTTAACAGTGAGAAAAGCTACCATGAGGCAGGACTTCAGATCGTGTTGTGGTGATCCTGGACAGTGCAGATGTTTCCCAGCTTCAGATTTCTGCACACTGTTTATACAAAGACCCCTGTGTATGTGCTTTGGTGTAGGATACGCAAACGCAGAAATCTCTGTGCTCAGTGTAAACAACGAGTGACGTATTCACGCAACAGATCACTTCCGGCGTTTGCATATCCTACGCAAAGCACGTACACAGTGGGCTCGAGACGGTCGTATATCAGAGGTAAAAAATTATATAAATACTGTTCAGTTTCTCACAAAAACTGATCGTTTCGTGTCTTAAGACAACAATGTGTCGTCACGAGCCACGGGGTGTAATCTGGACTTGTCTGTGCATGTTTTTTTTTTACTTTGAAAGGTTTGACGCCCATCCACTTCCATTAAATGGCTACCAGACTGCGACGGCTAAAGCTAAAAATCTGTGTTTGTGTTCTTCTGAGGAAACAAAGTCACCTTCGACTTGGATGCCCTGGGGGTAAGCAAATAAACATCAAATTTCCATTTTGGGGTGAACTATTGCTTTAACATCTTACTGAAATAAAACAAAGCAAACAAGCATACACAACTAAGCACAAGTACTATCAGGCATGTTGGATGACTAGTTCTGGGACACAAAAACCACTCACATTACACGTATAAACATATTGAACAGAGCTAATTGAGTCCTACAAACACAGTTACTGACTGGCATGAGCAGCAGTTCCATAAGCAAACCACGTATTTCTACTGGCAATTGGATTAGATAGTCCACTAAGAAGAAGATCTATGTTTTGGGGGCATATACTGTATATTTTGATGAATAAATTATTTATCACAGTATTACATTTCTGTATCCTACCATAATTTCCAAAGAATTCCTGAAATGCAATGCACTGTAGTAGTATTAAGCAATGAGCACTCAGTCACAACAACAGGAATGAGACAATAGCATTGTCATTGAAAATAGTCCTGGATGTGTTATTCAGAGTCACTCCTTTGTCGGCATCCTCAAAGCAGACACCAGGTGTTGCTGAGGTGATCTGGAGAATGCAAATATCCCCAACAAATGCTTCAGATGTGAGTATTATCCATTTGTCATAGAATATGTTCATTACCCACTGCTCTGGTCCTAAAATTAGTGTCAGAACAAGACATCCTTGCTGGGTGATGAATTTATTTGTTGCACTTGTTTCCAAAGAATTGCAGATTGAAGGCGCAGACGTCTCCTCCTCTTGAACCCCCACCATCCACCACTCTGCATTCACTTCCCACACGTCCTTCACATCTCTCTGCCTCTGCTCTATATTTTTCTTTGGAGAAATATTAGTCAACAAGCCAGACAGCGTAAGCTCCAACCATGTCGCAAAGGACACCACCCTCCAGATGGTGTGTTAATATTGTGCTCACTATCAAGGTGTTTCATCTCATAATACAAGGAGGATGTCTGCTGCAAAGTACACACACTTCTATAACCTTGTCTGTTAGCAAAAGACACCCACAAAACTAAAAATGAAGTGGCACGTCATTGTTTCAAAACAGACATAAATCTGTGTCACTTTGGTTTACATTCCAAAAGGTTTGAGCTAATAATGATGTATTAAACATCATGAGTAGGAGATGACTAGTAAGTAGATAGTTTAGAAAAACATTGCCCATTCCCTCGTCATTAAGTGTTAGTTATCAATTTGTAACATATTATGTCCAAAAGTTCTGTTTGTGGTTAGGTCATAGCATAGCTCATGAATTGTGTACAACTTAGTGCTAATTACACTGCTTAGTGAGACACATACACTTTTTGGGCAAAAATCAATTCTTGTTCGTTTAAGAGTCTAGTGGATGTCCAGTGATGATGAAAAGTGCTTAATGGCACCATCTAATGGTACTGGAAACTGATACAGTATTCGGAAAAGCAAAATAAAGTGTTTTTTATGAATAACGTATTCGGACAAAAAAATTGTATTCGGGAACTTTGCCCCCCGCCACGTTACACACGTGGTTAGGACACTCGCTCTGCAATTAGAAAGTCGTGGATCGATCCTCCAGACTGCTAGGAACTTATGATGTACCCTGAGTAAGTACCGTTCCCACACACCACTCCCTGGAACATGCCCTAGACACTGCTCCCCGAACACTGCTCCCCGGTACCATCCCCACACACTGCTCTCCAGGTGCAGAATTCATGGCTGCCTGCTGCTTCACTTTGTTAAGGGGGTTTAAATGCAGTGTGTGCAGTGGTGTGTTCATGTGTGACCGATTGATCACTTTCACTTTTAGATCACTACAAAACCAAACCCCTTAATTTTACCCCTTAATATAACCTTATTTTTTACCTTAATTTCCAGGAGAGTAAGGAAAATTAAGTGGAAAAGTGCACAGATTATGGCTGATTAAGGGGTAAAACTACTGAATTTTTCCCTAATAAATTTGCCCCTTAAATAACTGAGCCTCCTGAAGAAAATGTCTTATGTTTAGGATTAAGGGGTTTCACACTCACACCTTAAATCCACTTTTAATATTAAGGGAACGGTTTACAAATTAAGGGCCACTTAATTCAAATTAAGGTGTGTGGCATATTTTCAGGGGTAAATTAAGCTACAGTTAAGCACATTTTACGTACATTGTGTTTCATAGTGGATATTCTGCCTCCCCCGCCCCTCCCCCATCACACGCTCAAGTTTAGGAGTAGATTCAGGGCGGCAGGCATTCTTTGCGTCCTGCATTAGGATTTTTCCTTGAATTCAAATAATTTTCTCTTTTAACAAATACAAATACAGTTACGAATAGTGGCCGCTCTGCACACCCCTACTGATTACTATACATCTGCCGAGGCTGCTGTGTCATGATGATAAAAAATTGCTAAAATGCTCCTACATCTTTTTACAGACACATTCTGTTCAGTGGTTTCCACAGGAAAATCAAGGTATTTCCCTTTTCTGTGCTTTTATTGCCTACAAAATCAGATATTGTCTACAAAGTGGTACATGCTAATTGCGACAATTATGGGCTTCCTGAATTTAAACCACAGTTTATAAGCATTAATCCAAATTTCTTCATGGATTGTGAAAGTTTTTTGCTTCTCTGATTGTTTTGTTTATTTAACCTCTATTCCTGTGCCTTGCTTAATTATTTAGAGGCCAAATACAATGTCAGAGGCTGAATAGCCACACAAATTCTATGCTACTTTCTTTAGAACTACATAGTGCAAACTCCTATTTTAACTCCCACACATATATTTCTAATGAGGGATAGGAACTAAAAATAGGTTCACATATACAATAATCATTACCATAAGTAATAGCATTGCGCTGGGTCTTATTTGGGTGAGGTTCTCCACATGGGAAATCAATAACCTTGTATTAGTGCAGGAGATCAAAACATATATTTCACTTAAAAAGATTTTGGCTGGTCTATGACAACAATCCTTTTGTGATGCTTTATTATCAACTGTAAAGTTTCTCCTGTGAAATTAATCTAAGAGATTGGCAAACCTATGAATATGTAAATGGCATAGTGGTCTTAGAGTCTTAGAAATTGCTTTTTTTTCATTTTCACTCATTTGTAAGCCTTATAACTATACAGATAATTGGCACACTGTAAGAAAATTAACACAATACTTTAATATTATAACCTCCCTCTCTCCAAGGGCGGCTTGCAACAAGATACTATTTGGCACCCTCACCAGGCAATTCTAATGGGATCAAACATTTTTGGACAGCCGTCCGACCATTATGTCAGATCCATTTCAATGCTCAGTGGAGCATGTGAACAAATAGATCTATATAGCAAAAAAAGTAAAAAGAAAGGCCCTTCTGCAGGGTGGAGTTATTGCTCCGGAGCTCCGCAGCATTGTGATTTTATGCTCAGCACACATAAAAAGCAACCCACAAAGGGAGAAAGATAGAGCCAGAGAAAGGAAAAGAGAGACAGAGAGAGAGAGAGAGAGAGAAAGAGAAAGAAAGAGAGAGAGAACACGCTTCACTCTCCCCATTCCTAGGCGCTGCCACATCTAAACTGTGTTCAGGGGTACTTTCATTCAGCCTGAAGACCCCTATCCCTCCTTTCAGTAGTGGGTGAAACACCTCAATGACTTCTTTCACACCTTTTGCCCTGCTGTCACAGTGTGAATACCAGGTCTGCTCTGCCATTTCGATAGACCTTTATCTGGATAGCACAAAGTATGCAGTGCGTGGGTGTCTTTTGTCCCTGCATTGAAGCATCAGGCGAATGGCTTTCTTTGATTTGTCCTTACAATCTGCCTTATAAGAGATGGCTTTCGGCTTTCTTTTGGGTGGGTTCTGAAGGTTTTGCCTTGCAGTCCAGGCATGAAAATCTCTTTGAAGTGCCATAGGTTAGCAGATGCTAATATTTGTTGGCTATAAACAATGACAGAATGCTGAAGTGAACTTGCTAAAATGCTGATATTTTTGGATGAGGTGACAAGTAAACAATGGCTAGGAATTAACAAGCTATCTTGTCTGGGTATCAAGACAAATTATAACTTGTCATTTTTTCTTAAGGCCAGTTGAGCACACGATCTGTGACTACATGCAGATTTTAGGTTACAGAAATATAACATGAACAGAGAATATGAATAAAGTAAAAAAAGAAAACACATATGTGTATATATATATATATATGTGTGTTTGTATATATGTATATATATACATATGCTTCATCATTTCAGTTGCCACATAACCAACATTAGAGACACCTGTGGTTGGTTCATCTGCACCTTCCAATGCACAAAATCAAGGACAAATAAAAGGCAAATGAAAGTGTCACATTTTTACCTTCCAGAAAAGCCAAAATGACCAAAATTTATACAAGTGTGCAAATTAATGTATTCATGTCTAAATAAATTCCTTTGAATTTTTAGTGTATAATATTTTTAAATGTTCTAGTCTGTTTGTGTCAATAGGCTTTAGAAACTTGCTTTAAAAATATGCTAATAATTTGTTACTTCACAGTTACTAATACCCGCAATGAGAAATAGCCTGCATCTGATTTTAATTACAAGATATATTTTGTGTAATTAAATGTAGAGTGGTACTTAGTATTTATACAGAAAATAAAACTGTGTGTACAGTACAGGGATGAGCGAGTACAGCATTATCTGTATCTATTAACCAAATGAATTATCTATATCTGTATCTGTACTCGGACTGGGCGGGGCCTATCGTGGAAGTGGGCGGGGTTTAACCAGGAAGTGGGTCGGGTTGTCTTGAAATGGGCAGGGCTTTAACCTGTATGTTATTTTATATGTATTCATCATAAATTGTTATATTTATTGCTGATCCAGTTCAGTGGTTTTATTCACAATAACAAACTAACTATATACAGAACAAGTTTTGCAACAATGAATACAAAACATGTGGTTGCAATTATGAAGTAAAATGTAATGAACAAGAGTTCATTCATCTCAACATTACTCTCTTTTTTTTTTTTTACCACATCACCACATTGGGGTTTTCAGTGTACTTCCATGCACTTATTGCGGGGGTTTACAATATTACAATTAATGCTGAATTTGTTGCTCCCTTTATCATAATGAGTGCTTAAACTCTACATTCATATATTAAGACAATCTTTAAAATGGGTAAAGCCCTTTAAATCTGAAAGGAAACTGTAGTTGACTTGGAGAAAAGAAAAAGTGTTAGTTGTATATTTTGAGCACAGCTGTACAGATAGAGGGACTGTAGTGGAAGTAGCAGTCTAACATAGCAACTTCCATGCTCAGTGTCTGATGAAAAAGAGGTTTTCTTAAGGGAACCAGACAGCAATCTTCTTTCTCCCTAGCGAGTTGTAGAGGACAGGATCAGACTTTATATAGATTGTAATTGTTTCTCCTCCTTCCATCTCTTTTTTTCTTTTTGGGCAGGGATTCAGCGACACAAGGTCATTGCTCTTAGACAGCTCCAAACCTGCTTTATTGTTTCCCCAGGTCACAGGGGCCGACACATATCACAGCTATTATTCTGCTCTAACAAATGGCTGTCCGCTGCTTTGACGTATGGTTCTCTTTTTGAGCCGCTTCCATAATACCCTTGACAGATTTTTCTCTCCCCCTTCTCTTTTTCTGATGATCTATCCTTCTCTCTCTCTCTCTCTCTCTCCCTCTCTCTCTATCGCTCTCTCTCTCTTTCTCTCTCTCTCTCACCCACACACACACACACACACAAACACACTCACACACTCACATATGTCGATCTTTTTAAAACTGTAAATTATATGATGGCATGATTGATAATTACACTTCTGACTAAGAATCAACTTTAAAACATAACAAGCTATATAAAATGATGAATTACTCAATAAATCTTCTTGAAATCCCTTTTCATGTCAAGTTGGCATAAGAGGTGCATGTAAAAACTTTCATATTATAAATCATAATTTGCTGAATTTGCATCCAATGGACAAAATCTTTCATTCATTAAATGGAAGTTTTACCCCTGGCTAGGATTTCCACTTGGACCAAACTGCCAGCAGAAGGGACATTGTATGGCTAGGTCTTTAATGAGCTTCTTGCAGTAAAGTTGAACCATAGATTGGCTCACTGTTCACTTCCCAATTCACTTTCTCATGGTTTTCCATAAGAATGTGGGCTTTATTATCTATTGCAGGTAACAGGTTTCACATGGATTACACAGTGGGGCAAACATTTGGAATCCTGCGGTATGTGTGCCAAGGTTGGGCCCCTCTGAGGATGCACTTGGGCGGGTTTATTTAGCTCCCTGCGGCTAGCTTTGAGCTCATTACTGAAAGCCCAAAACCGTACCTCAGCTGGTGAATTATTTATGCAACTGCCGTGCGGTCAGGGGCTTGCATGCTTCACAGTGTGTGCAGGTTTTTAATTAAACAGAGCCACTCACCCTTAGACAGGCCACTAGGACAGGCAAGCTTACAGGGGTGATCTAGTCAAATGTTCCACACATTTTCAGGACACTGCTGTTGACAAGGGAATAGCAGCAAGGCACAAGAGGCTTGTATCATGTGCTCACAGTGGGTCCAAAGCAGAATAATGGACTGAAATACAGAAAGGAACAGGTCTCAAAGCTTAATTTGAGAGATTAATTCACAGCAGGCTGATATACAGGAAATAGGTTGACCTATACAGTCGGATTTATCCATGCTCCACCTACTAAAGTACAGCATTACCACAAAATGTTAACTCGACAAAGAGTAAATATATACCAGTGGACATTAATTATATCAGCAAAGCAAGCATTAATCATAATTTTCCACATGCAACAAAGAATGGCACTTGGCAAAAAGGTGTGTGGTTATAACACGTTCTAACTACAGAGGTCAGCTTCCACAGCTTGAAGTGTTTAGGGCTGCTGCCATTACTAGTTCACGCCACATCACTTCATTAGCATATAGCAGAACACTGGTGCTTCTCTCATTTATAATGACATGGGGAGTTAATGAATGGTCCTCATACAGAGTCATTTAACTTTACAGTCCTTGCTGTGCTGTGCACAGGGGATGAGATACCCTCTTAGTGCACATTATCTCTCAGATGTAAATAGAGGTTTTGCATCAGCAGAAGCTTGATTGGCACTGACAATGACTCATTTGACTCGTTTGAGCTCCTAGTCCTCTCATTAGAAGTAAAAAAAAACAAGCACTGTTAGCAGAAATATATAAATAAATGCAAAAAGGGCAACAAGTGATTAAATGTTTATATATTTAATTACTAAATACCCCCACAGATATTGGCAAACATGTGAGATGTTTAGACTTGGAACATGGTGAAATATTTTTTTATATTTCGAAACTCTCATCTCATAGGTGTTTTAAGTCACTGTGAGTGTTTTACCAATTATGGGCAAAGCGCTGGGAGTGAAGACCGCTGGTTTGTCTGTGCTGTTCAGACGAATGAGACAGAATTTGGATGGGGGAAGGGAGAGGTTTGGGAGAGCTATATGTGTGATCTTACACCCAATAATATGCATCTAGAATAGTCTAGTTAGGCAACTTTTAGTCTTGAAAATCTTAAAGGTGTCATCAGTTCAAGTAAAATGTCCATAAAAAAGTAAAAAATCAAAAAAATTTTGTAAACATGCTGACTCGCTGCTACATCTGGTCCATCTCAGTCACACCCCAAATGCAGCCCATCACCTGAATACTAGGTGTACATGGCTCTGGGCACGAAGTGATGTCATGGTTGTGTTTGGTTTTTGGGTGTCTGGGCAACCAAGGTTAGAGAATGGGATTCATTAGATCCTTAGCTGGGTTGCTAGGTACCTAACAACATATCCACCTGTCTTGTGTTAGCATTGATTACTACATGTTAATGTGTTGATTGTCTCTGTAGTAGGATTGGCTGTATGTGTGTGCTTGTGTGTTTAAAATGCTAGCCGAGCAACAGAATCTTTGTTTAGTCACCCATTCACTACTGTGGGTCCTGGTCTGGGTATGTCTTGTTAGAAACAAATCAAGTTACACCTGTTTGAATGTGTTTGTTACACACTAGAAGAGAAAGTTTTTCAAAGACTCTTGAAAGACTGTTGTGTGATTCCTGCCTCCCCTCTTAGTGGCAGTAAGAGAGCCAGTGACAAATACTGCTTGATCTGGAATTAACAGCTCAAGCCTGGTACTCTAGTGGTGACTCTCTTCTATGCCTCTTTCCTCTGTTTGCAGGTGTGTCTACTAACTTGTGCACTGCGAGCGAACTCTGCGAAGTGAGGAGCAATTAGTAA
Organism: Ladigesia roloffi; assembly: GCA_037577295.1. Classification (NCBI taxonomy): domain Eukaryota; kingdom Metazoa; phylum Chordata; class Actinopteri; order Characiformes; family Alestidae; genus Ladigesia; species Ladigesia roloffi. The sequence goes on along the minus strand of JBBKCR010000022.1, from coordinate 9,078,385 downwards.
TGGTCATTGGTCTACAGTGAGCTTGCTGGAACGTCTAGAGAAGAGTCAACATCTGCGGCAGAGTCCCCTTTTCAGAGCTTGTTTGTTGATTTTGCATTGAGTGAAGATCCTCTGGATGTTTGTACAGTACAGGTCTCAGAAATCCTCAGAAATGTTCTCCTTGGTTCACACCAGTCTTTCAATGACTGCTATCAATGACTGAGATTTTAAAATTGGCAAGAGTGGCTGCTCAGTCCTTCTTTTTAATCTTTCTGGATCTATCAGCAGTTTTCAATACAGCTGATCACACCATACTCTTATCCATACATTTCAGATAAAGTTAATTTCTGGTTCCTCTTTTCGGTTTGTTCATTCAAGGTATCATGGTTGGGTCAAACATCTCCAGCCCAATGTCCCCCAAGGCTCAGTAATGGGGCCTCTAATTTTTGCAGTTTACACCACCTCATTGGGCTTGAATGCTGACTCTAGTTTCTCTTATCAAACAGCTGTACTCGTCCAGATGGCCACACCATCTTGGCATGCATCTCTTGTCTGGTCTATCAGACATTTCCAAATAGATAAGGGATCACCACCTACAGCTAAAGACAGAACTTCTGGTTATCCCAGCCAAATATTCTATTAATCATTACATTAAAAATAGATTTGACACTTCACTGTGAAACCTGGGTCTTCAGATTTACAAGCGGCTATCTTTCTTTGACCCCATTGCACATGTCTCTTGGTCATGTCATTTAACTTTATATAATATCCGGAAAATCAGTACAAATGTGACTCAGTATGCCACCTAAATCCTGGTACAAGTCATGGTTATCTCTCACCTCAATTACTGCAATAAGTCTTACAGCTGGTTTAGAATGCAGCAGCTAGGCTGGTTTTTAACTTAACCAAACTGTCTCATGTTACCCCACTACTGATTGACCTACACTGGCTACCCATGGCTGCCTGAATTAAGTTCAAGTCACTAACTCTTGCCTGCAGAGTGACATCTGGGTCTGGACACAGCCACCTTAATCCCCTCATTTAGACTTATGTTCCTACTCGTTTCCACTGGTTTTCAGTGGAAAATCACCAGGTTTCCCCATCTCTACACACAAAGCAATCCCAGTCCAGGGTCTTCTCTTTTGTGACCAAATAGACCCTTGAGATTGTGACAAGACCAAGACATGAGACATCCAATTCTGAGAATATCATTAATCTAGACAAAGGCCCTTTATTGCAGAGACCAAAGGGCATAACTAGGCTCTCATAGTGACTGGTGGGGGTGATGAGAACCATTTTTCACTCATCACCCTCTCTGATGAGAATGGTATCATAGGCTTTGCACAGGAAGAACCAGATAGAGTGTCCAGGCCAGCGTTAGGGATTGGAAGCGGGTTACAGTTTTTGATGGTGAAATTGTTGAGCCCTTGATAGTCGACGCAAGTTTGGATGCCACCATTTTTCTTTACAAAGAAATAAAAAGCTGGAGGTCCAGATGGTACCAGGAATTGCTCCCTTGAGCATGTCCCAACTGGGTTGCAGAAACAGAGATTCTGACATGTAGATATGGGGATATGGTTTCTGGAGCTGGAGATGATGTTATAGAAGCCAAGGGTGTCCGATGATGATGGGTGCTGACTAGAGAGAGGTTACAAGGAATTGAATAGTCTCTTGTGTTCAGTGATGATGAGGGTGTTAGGAGAGGTTTAATGAGTGATGGGACTGGTGGCGAGAGCCCGACTGTCAGCTGCAGTGATTTGTATCACCTGGGATAGTGCCTCTAGGTCCATCCCCAGCTGAGCAGCATAAGCTTGGTTGATGAAGCTACCTTCTCCCCCCGAATCAGTGAAGGCTGCAATCTTGACCCGCTTGTGGTCCAACTTGATTTGGATCTGGATTGTGGGACAGCTAATGGTGTTCCATGTGATGAGTTGGGAAACTGATGGGTGCTGGTAAATGAGGTAATTTGGAGCTGGTGGAAGGCAGTAGGATATATGGGGATGGCATCAGATGCAAGCTTAATCCACTGATAGAGCTGGATCAGCTCATAGAGGGTAATGGGGAGCTCATATTAGTTTGTTCTTCAAGCGGGGAGCCAGTCCCTTATGGAAGGCTATCCGGAGTGTGGAGTCTTCACGGGCAGGCTGAACTGCAAGTGTCCTAAACTCTGGACTCTGGAGTGTAGCAGCTCATGTCTCCCTGCCACAGATGGTTTGAGTCAGTTCCAACCTCGCAGTCTGGAGAGTGGAAGATGGGGTTGAGTTGGTGGATGAACTCAGGAAAGGCATGTGCAATGTTGGGGTTTGCTCTAAGGTCAGCTGTGGTCCACATAGTTGCCTACCTGGTGAGGAAGGAGATGAGAAGGGTGATTCTCAGTAGCTCAAGGTTACTCAGAAATGATTTGTACTTCTAATCTATCCTGCTCTATTTGTTTTGGAGAGTGAAGTGAGGTTCAGGAGGGGGTGTGGATTGGGCCTCAGTCTCTAGCACATATCGCTCAGCTCATATATCTGGACTGCCTGCCTTGCAATGGCGTTGCAGAATAAGGCAAACTCCACTAGGTCCACAGAAGTAGGCTTAGTCATTTTGTCATGGGATGGCTGGTCCTGACTGCTAGCCCAGTTGAGCAAGGCTAGTAAACCCTAACGCAAGGAGTTAATGCAACAGAGCAGGTGACTACACTATTGATCTGAGAATGTTATCAACAGAGAGTAGAGATTCCCAACTGGAATCCACATTCACACACACAAACACACACACACACACACACACACACACACACACACACACACACACACACACACACACTGATGTGCAATTCCAAAAGGGTGGAAAAAACTATGAGTAACATATGTGCTTCAGTGTTTCAAAGGCTATTTAAGGGTCTTTAAAGAATCCAAACTCGGCCTCTTGTCAGCTAGTCGAAAAGTATATCAGCTCAACACATTGCTGGAATTGTGCATGTATGTCAAATGGCATTAGAGGAGAAAGAGCACATTAAAGCAGGTGGAACAAACATTAGAAGGACAGGAGTGTGATTGTTGACATTTGCAAATTATTTTGTCAGTACGCCTCAATTTGCAGAAGGACACAGTTGTGTCATATTAGCTGTATGCAAATGCTGGCAATCACACTACTGTTCCTCTAAGGTTTCTTTTCTTACACTTGTTTTTATATGGTGTACTGTAGCTACACCATATAAGCTTGAGTGTATGGAAACATGATTTTCTTATGACTCTCTCTCATTTACACACGTGCATGTGCCAGACACATGTGTAAAATTTCCATATGAGAGATCTAATGAGCATTATATCACAAACCTGTATCCTGTACCGTGATTCCATACCCAGCAGTAATCTACATAGCCTTAATGTAACACCAGATGAGACCCACTCATCTAGCCACTCCAGAGTAATAACCTTATTGAACAAAGTGAAGAGATGGCTCTTGCAGTGGGCAGCATGGCATTTGGATAAAGTCTGGGTGGTCCATGCAATCACATTAATGTTCTTCTAATGCTCTATTTGTTTATTGTTTATTGATTGTTTATTGATAAGCAAACAATCCAGTGCTGTTAGTTTTGAAAGAAGCATTTGTTTCTGATTTCTTTCCTCCTATTTTCTGTCATGGTTGTTGAGCTTAGCTCCTCCTGGTTCAGGGGTAAATTCACAGTAAGATCAAAATCCTCCAGACATCAAAAGTCTGGGTACACACTGTAGAGACCTTGAGCCTCACATTAGGCAATCACACTTTGCATTTTTGTGTGGAAATGCATTCTAGTCCCTATGAGCATGTATACATGTGTATTCATCCAAGGTTAACAAACTCCTCCCACGTTACAAAGCCCATAAAGGAGATGGAGTGAGGGTAAATGGAGATTGGGAGTCAAATGCTTGCAAGCGTGCTAAATTATCTGCGGAAATCAACACTGTCCTCATTAATTACACAATAGGCTGTTAGTCATTTTCTGTCTCCCCTCTTTGCTGCACACACACACACACACACACACACACACACGTGCAGTGATGAAGAGGGCCTCCGGATAAAAGAAGGATCTGTCTTTGACTCTGACATTGCTGCTGAAACAAACGCTGATAATGTAGTGAGTGACTCATGTTCACCTTCAATCCTCCTACTATTGATTATGTGGGCGAGTCTCCACCCCACCCACCGCACCCCGTGCGGGGACATTTGTTGCTGGTAGCATTTAATTTATTTACCTCATTGAAAGAAAAGAGACAAGCTATATATTATTTTGCATATGGTGCGTTTCGTAGTGCTTGTAGGTTATTTATTGTGTTTGTGGAATTGTGTCTTAGTGCTGTTTGATATATTATCTATATTTTCACAATGATATTGGTGATACACTATCATACTGTACTTCAGCTTCAGGATTATTAAAAGATTTAAAAAATTGTCATTTTTATATTTAACATCTTTCTGCATCCTAAGGGATTTGCCCCATGATTTTGATCTGTTTCGTTGTGTGGGAAAGCTTTTTTGAACCAGGGAGCATCCTTGATCCTCCTGAAAATGACGGTCTAGAATTTGCTTCAATTAGACTGTTCAGTTGGAATTACTTTCTAATGCATGGAAGGAGATGGAGAATACCTGCACTTACAGTCATGTTGTAAACACATGTCATGTTTGCCATTGCTTTAAGACACAGAATACAAAAAACTATAAAAGTATCTTAGTGTGACAAAGGCCCCATTTAGAAGGAATTAAATGGTTATGAGTTCCTGAGTAATTTTACAAGTGATCTGTCTGAACCATTAAAGCTGTCTTTTAACTATTCATCCCCTCATTAGGGATTTCATTGGCATCCAGATGTTCAAATATAAAATATATATGTATTAATGCATATCAGAATTTTACAGTCACTTTTAAGTTAAGCTTTTTTTAGTTAAGATTTTGCCATATTCTCAAGCAGAACAAGCAGACGTAAGCACACAGACTATACATTATTTCCCAGCAGAGGTGGATTACTCCTGGCCTGCCAATGGTTTGACATTTACAATATGCATTTTATTATTGGAACTGATCTGAGAATTAGTGCTGGTATTGCAAGCCTGCACAAACCTGGGCAATACAGGCAAGCATCGACCCTCCCTGCTTTGCCCTGACCTTTATTTAACACACACAAATCCTGCACACTGAGCCCCACAACAGGGGAAAATGGACTTGACAGTGACATATGGCAGCGAATGGCTAACGTGCATAATTGAGGGCATTAAAAAATGGGAGGCCTCCAATGCAAGCTCTCGGGCACAGATTCTTCTCTCTCTCCAAGCATAGGGGGAATACGGGAGCTCACTTCAAACCCACTCTTTAATTATTAGCACACGTCAAGATATCATCACCAATCAAGCTGAAAGAATCCTTGATGAATTCACCTTCATTAATTACCATGGAGAGAAAGGAGACGTCTATCAAAGATCAGTTCCTTCCTCAAAATTGTGTTTTTTAACAAATAAAGAAGGTGAGGAAATTAGCAGAGAAAAAAATGAGGGTCCCAGGAGTTTGTAAGAGGCAACTATGACAGGCTAAAATGAAGTCTTTTATAGTGCCGTCAAATAAAGAAACCAAAAATTCTTGCTCCTAAAAGCCCCCATAAGTAAACTTCTCTGCTGCAGACTTTTCAAAGTTACTTAGTGAAAGACTTCCAGCTATGTTTCTGGAAAAAAAAAACAAACAAACACATCGAATGCAAATCCCTGATAGCCTGGTGCAGGGGGGTTAATGAATTGTGAGCAAAAATCCAGCAAACAAACAGAACTGTTTACTTTATAAGCTTTCAAACAAATGCATGAGGTGCTCTGATGCAATAGACAGAAAACACTAGTCACAGCGAAAAAAATGCAGTCGTATTATAATTCCGAAGCTTTCCTCAGAAACATTGGCTTCCCCATAGCGACGATTAAGCTGCTGAGATAACCAGCAAAGATCATAGAGCAACTAGCAAATGCCGCCTATGTTCCACAACCAAGATGATGTCATGATCCCGCAACCCCACCACCTCTCCCACCTGTCTTACTGTGGACATTCAGGTCGATCTATTAAAGGGAGTGAACTGGTAATAGGTCTTAGCATAAAAGACATAAATCTATTGGGATATAATTTTCCAGCATGTTCTGAGCCATGAGGTGTGTGAGGCAATCCTTTTGTGGTTCAGTCCATCCTGAAGGAAAATATATGCAACTGGTCGAAATGATTTACAAACATATGATAGATCTTGAAGGACAGGTAGGCTAGAGAATGCTTCTCTAACTGGCCTTCAGATAATAAAAGCAAAATTATATTAAAAAACGAATGATTGCACGGTTAATCAAGAATTGCCACCAACTATACAGTAAATGTGATGACTTGGAACTTCAACTATACATCTACTTTCAAATGATCTAAACATTCTGTCATAATTTAAAGAAATGGCCCCTTTGAATGTATGGCTCAATAAAGAGATCAATGCGCTGCTTGTGTATTCATAGCCCAACAGGCCACTGTCCCTCACTGCCCCCATACCCTCAGATATTTATCCGCAAAGCATCACAGGGGACAAAAAAAGTAATTTAATAATTAACAAGAGTATACACGAACGGCAAAGAAAATAAATGATGGTGGTAAAAAGGAGGACAATGAGTCGACATTAACAATCAGGTCCGCGGGTGACTAACGAGCTAGCCCCAAAACGTTTTAATTAGCAGCCCACTGGACGGCAGGGTGATTAATGAGCACAATTTTATTTTAGCTTTGCTCTGAATTAATACCAAATTGACATTTAATGAAAATTACTTACCACCATCAGAATTAAATCTGTTTTCAGCCCTGAGAACAATAGTCTGCTGAGTAAATGATCTGGTCGTCATTAAAACTGGTAAAGAAGTAAGAATGTACTAATGTATGTAAATCATGACAAATATTTTGGAGATTTTTGGTTCAGCTTATACTATATAGTGGCTCACACTGACTGTAAACTAATTCACTTGTTTAGGTCCACAGTTTTGAATGCCAAATTGGGCATATCTACATATATTACATGCATATATTGCTTCACTCACTAATTACACAGTAATTTTTGAGACTGACACTTCATGTGGAACTACAGTAAGATGCAGACCTGCGGATATTGTGGTCCTGAAATGCTTTCCTTTTGAACTCTCATTTAATATCCCTGCTGGCAACTGAGTAAAAATACAGTACTGGATTTTGCTTGGTGAGGGTTGCCTCATGCTACTGGGTCACCTGTTGTCTGTACGGATGTGACTGCAGAGCAATGCTCTAGTCTTGTGTGAGGCCAGTGTGAGAGGCTTGCAATGAGTGGAAGACACTACAGACGGTACCACGAATCAATATTTCAGTGAATCTGCAGATCAAAAGACTGAGCCTTTCTATTCCAAGCAGTGCTCATGCTTTTTTAACTGTGGGCCATGTATTTGTCTTCCAGCTACCAGCTTTCCCATCACTCTGCTCTCTTGCCAGGGTCTTACTCTTAGTCCCCTTAGCCAGCTTTGGCCACATCTCTCTTCTCTTCTCTTCTCTTCTCTTCTCTTCTCTTCTCTTCTCTTCTCTTCTCTTCTCTTTTCTTCTCTCCTCTTTGCTTCTCATCTCTTCTCTTATC
>JBBKCR010000022.1:9032333-9058402 GCA_037577295.1 Ladigesia roloffi | reverse complement strand
AGGTGCACACAGAACCAGACTTAAATATGTTTACAAACGAGGACATAAACCAGGACCAGGTGCAACTCATAAGACACGTGACAACAAATCTAAACCAAACACGTCAAAATAGAAGTCCCCTTAACCAAACGACAGAAACTGAAAACCCAAACACAAAAGACGGTGGCCAAAAACCGCCACTGTCACAAGAACAAATTTATGGTTAATGTTTGAATCTTTAAATCGGTCCATCAGAAAAGCATTTCTGGGTTACAAAAGGTATTTTTTGCAGTTTGATTAAATAAAAGTCCAGTTAAATACAGTCCTGTATAGTTTGGTAAGGCTTTAAAATAAGATACCATTCATTTACATGATTTCATATGTTTGTGAATGTGTGTGAATGTTATTTCTTACAAGCACTTAATACAATTAAATTTTTTTTTTTTCCTACTGTTACTGTGGTCAAACCTCCACTGCCCACGTCACCAACACGTTTGCTCTTTTCTTTTCTTTGCGTAGCCATTTCTTTGTATCCAGGGTTTCATTGTATCATTCTCTCATTCTCTGTCATTGTCATCCCTTGGTTCTCTCTCAGCAACAGACCTGTCTCTAAGGCAGATAATTCACTATCATCACTCTGCCTGCACTTTTCCTTCTTAGGGTTGGTGCTGATAATCTTCAGGTGGTCACATTTCTGACCCACCCAGATGCAAACACACACATTCTCTTTTTCCAGTGTTATAGCATGTCTCCAGCTTGTTTTTCTTAATGTTCTTTCTCTTTGAGATATTTATCCATATATGCCATCTAAAGCAATGCTTCCTTATTCAATCCACATATTTTACTCAGTGGTCACTGTTATCTACCCCTTACTCACCACTCTCTCTTTTCCTTCTATCCTTGAATTTTCCTATTACTGTCCCATAATTGTATTTCATCCCTTCTAGACTAGCTGTTTCTTCCATTGATGCTTTTCTTCTTGCCAGCCTTTTCTTTCTCTCTGTTTTTTTTTTCCTCTGGTCACTGTGGACATATCTCTCCGCCCCTGCTGTACCACTTTTTTCCCCTCCCTCCAAGGTTCCAGTGTATCTCCACCCTCTCTCTCTTTCTCTCTTCGACTCTGTCTCTGTCTGGATCTACATTTCCTTGGGTCAGTGACAGAGAACTGCAAATGGGTTCTGAACCACTGCTCTCCTGACTTTCTGTTGCTTTTTGGAGGCAGAGGGACTGCCATTGCTAGTGACATGCCTGAGCGCCCACTGCGCCTGGTGCGCTTCATTATGTCCTGGCTGCTGGATCCAGTCTCCCTCTCTCTATATCTCTCTCTCTTTTTCTCTGTCCCCTTGTCACCCCAATCCCCCCACCCCCTGCCTGCCTGTGCTGAGACAGCCCCTGCCACTGATGCACTTACACCATTGCGAGGGTTTTTAGCCTGAGCGGAGCCAGTCAGGCTGCATTTCTCCACCTCTGATCAAAGCTACATTTCTTTGTCAGCTCGGCCCCTCTTTAAGCCTGTGGCATGTTTGGGGAGGAAAACTAGCTGATGGAATTTAAAAGTATAAATGTGGATGTGAATTATCACACCTCTGTGAGGCACTGGCTGCCACATTGGTACGTCTGTGATCGTCCTGCAAGGAACAACAGTTGCTGTTCATTATTGATGGCATCCATCAGGACACAGAAAACAGGGGTGGGGAAAGTAAGGTTTTGGGGACTGCATTATCACTGCTCCAACTTGGGTGCCATCCCTGTTTTAAGCTGTTTTATTATTGCTGCCTGTTATAAAAGGTTACAGTTTAATTCATACCACAGGGCTTTCAAGTAAATAATATTTTACCTTCATCTTCTTACTTAATGTAGTATTTTCCAGATCATCTGCCGAAGTAAAGACGAGAGAAGAAATCTAGAAGACCAACTTAAACCACTTGAACAGAAATGTAGAACATTTCTGATGACTCCTGAAAATTCAGAGTTACAGATAGAGACTTTTTGAATACTGTTTTATATAAACCATTTTTTCAACAGTGCTGTAAAAGGTAGCAAGTTGTATTGAGCAGTATGCTATGGGGAATCATTACATGCAGAATGCTATGTGATATCATATCACAGGTAAACCGGATCAGATAATAGTTCTATAGTGATCACTGAACAATAGTTTTAGTGTCTCAAATAACTTGTTAAAGATGTAAAAGGTACAATAATTAGTAATGCTATTATACTCATTATTTTGTATTAAGCTGGTTTAATTAAGAGCTCAGCCTGCTGCACACTGTGCAGATGTATCCAAAGCATGCTTTTAAGCTTGAAATGTCCCATACAATGGGACCCATGTATAGGCAGCATAGAACAACACATAAAATATTAGGTTGTTATGAAGGAAAAGTGCAACAAGTTCATCAAAATGAGACCACAACCGAAAAAAAACATATTCTGGGTGTATTTCAAACAGATAAATCTAACACCAAAGTTTTGAAAGTGCTGTGTTCTTGCTGCTTTAGGGACATGCAGTATGTTCAGGGAGATGCAGTTGTTTTGGGAGGACAAATTAGCAAATAGATTGTAATGAATGAGTGGGACAAAAGGTAATTGCACCAGCATTTGACGCTGAGCAACCTCATGCTGCGTTTAAATTTCACTAGTGGGATCAAATCACTTGGGACCAGCTACAGCAAATCCCACTAATGAGACTTTATTTGCCCAAACATTAATAATTATTTATCTACAAATAACACTGGGACAGGACAAAGAGTGATCTGACGTGTAGTTACTTAAAAAATGTTTAACAATATTTCTGAAGTTTCTTATAGCACTAAAAGCCATCAATCTACATCAGATGCTCTGTGTTCTTAAGTTCCTTATGCATGGATTAATCAATGTCTTTCAAAAAAATGGGAATGATCAATGTTCAACACAATGTTCCCCCTACATTGTCTCACGCGTGTCTATGGGGTACCACATTGAATAAACATCACACCCTTGCAATGATGTTTGATTTATCTTCATTTATGCCTCTGACAGCTGCTCATCGTTTCCAATGACTTTGTTACACGTCATGCGTTTCACAGCATGCCATGGGAAGTGGAGACTGTGCACACACAATCTAAACAATGCACGTGCTTGACAGCTCCTGGCTGATCATGTCTAAATTATTTTAGTTTTATTAGAGAGATACAAATAAACACAAAAACTGCAAAAATTGTTTTCATACTAAATAGCAGGCACCTGCTATGTTGTGTGACATGCTTACAGTGTACTGATGCTTTGACGAAGGTAAGGATTGTGAGAGAGAGAGACAGAGACAGAGAGACAGAAAGAGAGAGGGGGGGGACAAGCAAGATAAGGAGAAAAAGAAAGAGAGAGAGAAAGCAGGGGTGATGAAGAAGGAAAGTGGGAAACTAAATGAGAATTAGAGTGAAAATAAGAGAAAGAAATACAGGAACAAGAAAGAAAGACAAGAAAGGGAAAGAGAAAATGATCCTGAATAAAAGGGCTGAAAAAAAGAACGAGTGAATCGATGGCAGCGCACTGATAGATGCAGGCTGGAGGGTAATTATTGGCCATTGTGTGTCTTCTGCATGGGATAGCAGGAAATGTGACAGATAATTAGGAGGTGGTAATTTCAGAGTGGGGAAAAGCACGCTTCTGCTACAGGCTACACAGTCAATGGACAGAATAAATAAGTCAATAAAATAAACAGAGCCACCGTGCTCTGAGTACATATGCACCAGTAAAATGTGGCTGACTACCTACAGGTGAAACAGGGGTGCATCATCAGTCTGCCTTTTTTCTGAGAGATGAAACATTCAAAAATAAATACATTTAAAAGAGAAGAATACGTAACCTCATGCTAAGGAACCCAGGGGCTTTGGCCAGTCTTCAACCTGAAGGATTTAAAGGGCGAGGGGGGTTTAGATGGGTACTAACCAGTGACTGAGCCATAAACACTGTTCATTTTGACAGAATATTGGGGTGCTGGTGTTGTAACTCACATATCCCAGCCCTGCACAGCTAAAGCCGGAGCTGATCTGCACCTCAATCAGGTTAGATCTACTCCGGAGACCAGCACAACCTTGCAGTCTTGCACACATTTACATAAGAATTCATGGATTCCACTGCTGTTACACCACTGTGGCTTTGACTTTAGTGTATGAGGTATGTGCACGCATGTGTGGTGTACAGTACTCTATCCTGTACTCTGAACTGTGTTGTATGTGGTGTCCTGACTGAATATTTGTAATCAAATTTGAATTCCTCTAAATCCCCAGGAATATTCATAAGGTTTGTTATTTTGGTCAATTTGAATGGCCATGTAAACTCTATTGATTGTAAGTTATAAGAGTGTAATTGTTCTCTGGATCCATTGGAATGTGCTGGTCAATACAGGGTGTAAAAAGGGATATAATAGAACACACCCTTGTCAGGAGCATATTTCTGTTCACCAGTAATCTAATTTGAATGGCTATAGTAGTGGTTATAATATGGAATTGTCTGCATGAATCAGCCCCATACTTCATATTTACACTCACTGCTTGTCTGCCAAAAGGTTAGTTGATGAGCAGCTCATAGGGAGAAATTGATCTGAAGTGGCCTCAAAGCCAGTCAAAGATTGATGGTGCTTGCACTGGCACCCAGCCCCCAACCCCCCCAAAGAAAACCTACCAATTACTCCCCAGCCCCCACCAATCCTTACCTGGAAAAAATCAGTCTTTGTGTCATTGTGTCAGAGAAAAGAAAGAAAGATTACTGGTAGTAGTATAGGTCCACTAGCTCTACTTCATGATGGAGCAGGAGAAGTTAGGAGCTGCCAGGGCGGGCAGTAAGAGACAGGAGCCTGAGTGGCTGTAGATAAAGATTTGTGTTATGTTTTAGAGACCATATAGCTGCCTAGTCACACGCCTATTAGAGGGAGAAGCTATTACTGCACTGGTGTGCCAGACCCCCAAGAGAGAGGCGCACTGTTCCTGGGTAATTCTGGGCAAACAGAAGAAGCCAGCAGTGAAATTATTTAATGATGTAAAAGGTGGTGATGATGGGGGGGTTGGGGGTTCGTGAGGGTGGGTTAGGATGGGGGCAGACAGACAGACAGACAGACAGAGAAAGAAAGAGAAAGAGAGCACAATGGACAGACAGAACAACAACAGAAGGAGAAAGAGATAGGAAGAAAGAGGACATAAGTAAAGAGAAAGGAGAAAGTAGGGAGAAATAAAAAGAAAGCGAGAGATATAAAATGTGACAACGGGAGAAACTAGAAGGGGAAGAAGAAAAAGAAAGAGCGACAAAGAGAGAGAGGCATATAAAGAAATGGAGAATGCAAGGAGAGAAATGAGTGACACACCAGAATGGTGGAATGGGATGAAAATGAAAAACAAAGGCGTGAGTCTACATAGACAGAGTGATACAAGCTCTATGTACTTTAACTATGTAGCTATAACATCCCCCAAACAGCTGCTTAAGACGTTATTGCAAACGAATAATTATGTTGAGCCATGGCGTGCCCACATTTGAAGTCTTAGTGGGAACTTAAAGGGGTAAATATGCAGATGGGCAATAGAGGAGGAACATTAAGAGAAGATGCTTTTCATGCTTGTTTTTGGCTTGCGAATGATACATTTTATGGTGTTGGTACTTAAATACTAACAGCAGTTCGCCATCTCATCCCTCCAGGCCCAACCTGAATAGTAGTTTTTCCAAGCCATAAACTTTAAACGTTAATTCTTGGAGATGCTTTTAAGGACAATTTTTACTGCATTCATGGCTCTGCATTTGACGTTAAATAGCAATAAAATCCTTCTGCAGATTATCTACAAAAAAATATATCCAGTACAGTTCTCAAAATGTTTATATCACATGAACACATACAATGAGCAGATGCTGAAAATTTCCACCGAATGAGCAAAAACACAGCAGCGGTTGGATGGTGCTGTGATGGAGGGTAGCTGAAGGCCCAAAATTAGTGGTTGATTATTCCCGTGCCAAAATCACAGCAACACAATAGAGCACAATGCAATCAGGCCTACTTTCTGATGACATTTAAGACTGATCCAGTCTTTTTCCTCAGCAGCCTTCCCCCGAATACACCAATCATCTTGACTTGTTTGGACTGCCAGTTGAGAGAAGATCAAATTAGCCTGTTTGAATTTGACTTGGAAATGAAAGGAATAAATGACAACAGGCACAATATTCCTTACGAAACTTTTCTGATTGCTCTCATTTGCATCTGCAGAGATTGAAATGGGCACTGGCTAACCTGTCAGCCGCTTTTCATGTTGAAATCATGCTGCACCTCAGCACTTCGCCTCATCTTTCCATTACCCTGGAGAAATAAGTAGAAAACAAATTCCTTCATTTTAATTTGAAGATAATTAAACACATAATGGATATCACTGTCAATGGGCTACTCATAGGCTCATTTATCGGCTATGGTGTTTTGTATGCTAGTCAAATTAAAGGGCTAGAAATGCACTTGTTGCTAATTTATTTTGCCATTTTGAGGGTTGGCCAAAGCAATCTGTCAAGAAAACATGCTTCATTTCTCTCTGATTTATGTATTTGTTTCTTTCTATGTCCTTTTTGGACAAACTGGAGATTCTGCAGTGATTTAACATGAAAAAACAAGGGTGAGGCAACTGTCTCCGTCTTTCATTTTTTTTCAGGTAGTATTGCATAATCGCTAAGAGTCTTTCAGTTGAGAGCACCTGAGAGAACCACCCTACACACTTACTTGTCTAATTTAAATGAGACAGTTCTGCTCACCTCTGCATAATAACACATACGAATTGGAAAAATTAGACCAGCAAGGTATGAATACCATTTAGTCTAATTGCATGATGCTCACTGCCTTGTTTAGCCCAATTTGCATCATGGGCCTTCACTACCTCATAACTCATAATGATCATACATCGTACTGCTCATAATCTTTCACATCCCCTTCAAGGAGAAAATAACATCTTTCAAAATATTTCAACTGCAATTGAATGCATTAACAAAGGCATGGTGCTTTTGTTGCATCAGATTTTTTTTCAGCACTTGACAGGATGAGCCTCCAGAAAGGAAATGATCTCCATTGTAGACTAGTAAAATTTTACTATCCCCATAATATGCCCTTCAACCAGGGGAAGGTGGCGTTTAGCTTTGTGCCCTTAATGGTAGCATAAAAGCCACACATTTGTCTACTGCTTTGATGGATGGGTTTGTCTTATAGCCTGCTTTATAAGTACAGTCAGCATGAGTGTAAACTAATGGAAGAACACACCTCAGGTGCAGAAACTTCATTTGTAAAAAAAAAAAGATATCTATATATTAGTTACAGACTAAGTGTGGACTGCCAAAAGTGCTGATAGTCATTTAAGGGCTGTACTTGGGCAAAATGCTACTTAGCTGCACTATAGCCATAGAAGGAAATGCAGCCATTGCTTTAGAATAATAGGGGCAGAAAAACCCAACATTTTTGTGCCAAATTTTAGTTTTGTGTTAAACAATATTTTCATGGACAGATGTAACTGATACAACTCATTTTTGCTAGCTTGTGGGTTACATTTTTGATGTACTGTACCACATGACCAAGACAAGTGTTTATTTATGTATTTTTTCAAAATAAAAGATCTTTCACAATCTAATTAATCAGAAAAATATCTTGAATTCCTGTGTGGGGCAGTACCAAATGATAGAATGATAACATCCTGTGGTTGCTGACCTGGCAAAAATATCATATCATTAAGTTGTAACATGTCAGTGTGCTATGTGGTTAGCGCAATTGTTTCCTTATCATTGCAGCTCTAACAGAATGATGTCTTGAGGAGCTAAAGTCAATTACTTTTACTTGGCAATTATACGGTGTGATGGTTTGCGAGTTGTTACTTTGACATAATGTACTCAGGTTTCTTTTACAGATATTATAAATTAGACCTTTCACACATGCAAACACACACATACACACACACATACACACACACACACACATGCAAGATCTTCACCACATGTGAAATGTATTTTCATGCATTCTAAAGCAATAATGTGACCACACACTGTAGACTGACATACATGCAATTAGGGGGACATTAAAATTGTAATTTTGAAGGGTGAAGTTTGAAAGTTTTTTTCTGCAATAGGATATAGGCATGTTTTCAGAGAAAGATGTAGCCTGAAAGAAAAAGGCACCCTCAGAAGCCTACAATTAAGCAGCAAATCACAATGTACTCAGTGGTGTCCCACTTGTGTTTTAAGAAATACCGCAGCGCACAAAAATCAAGGTAGTAGTAATTTAGCCAATGTCCTGCTTGTAGGTGGATAGAACACCACTAAGTAGTGTGGTAAGATCAGTCGGTTCTGCCCTTTTTATGTAAATGTTAATAAAAGTACTAGCAATATTTTAAGACACTGTGGTACTGAAGGTTGAAATGGTCTATGCTTCATGATCTTGTTTATGGACATTCCTGGGTAGGGATGTGTATCGTTAAGGTTTTAATGGTATTACTACTTTTATCGATACCGCTTATCGATTTGGTACTTTATCAGTACTTTTATTGTGTTTTTTTTTATTAAAAACTAATTGAGAACAGAATAAAAACACTTTAACCCTAATTCTAACCCGAATCAAAAACAGTTGCACTTACTACAAATGAACTTTTAGGTGAGCTCTGCTTTATAATTTCTTTGTTTATAATAATTTTTCTATATTATTATTATTATTTGTAAATGCAATACTATAGCATAATCATTTTAATGTTTAATATTTATTTAGGCAACTGCATAAAATACTCAAACTATTTAGCCTATATGTCAGCTGTTTTGAACTGAATGTGTGTTTATTAAATTATTAACACTGATTTAGAGCCCTTATGTGATGTTTATGTTATTATTTTAACATAGCATACATACCTGAGGAGGCAGATAATGAAGTAGAAGCTAGCATGTCTCTATATGCACATAATGCAATTTGGCTGGAAGTTTTATTAAATTTCTTGTGTTTCCACCTTTACGAGCAAAAATCTTGTTGAACTTGTTGCAGCGAGCATTGTCCGTGTCCACAGGGGTGAAATGTTGCAGTACTTTGGCTCGTTTGGCTCTCTCCACCATCATCACTCCATAAGCATGAGCTCTTTTGCCTTGTGTGTGCTCGAGCCCTCTCGTCTCTCGTATTGTGTGCGTGAGCCCTCTCATCTCTCGTATTGTATGCGTGAGCCCTCTTGTCTCTCGTATTGTGTGCGTGTGCCCTCTCATCTCTCGTCTTGTGTGTGTTCGAGCTCTCTCGTCTCTCGTGTGTGTGTGTGTGTGCCCTCTCGTCTGTCGTCTTGTGTGTGTTCGAGCTCTCTCGTCTCTCGTGTGTGTGTGTGTGTGCCCTCTTGTCTGTCGTCTTGTGTGCGCGTGAGCCCTCTCCTTTCTCCAGTACTGACAGCAGAATCGTTTCCGTTAAAGCTTATTGATACTTCGGTCTTTTATAATTAAGCACCGTGGTCGAGTAAGAACCGGGTTTCGGTACTCATCCGTAGTCCTGGGTTGAGATTAGTATTGGTACATTTACATACTTCACTGCATGGATGTGTTTTGCTGGCTACAAATGATGAGCAAAATAAGGGCCAGAAAGCATTTGTCCACTTACTTGTTGTCTTGTGAGAGTGCTAGAGAAGGCAGAATGCTAATAGAAAAATGCAGGAATTTGTTTAGTAATGAAGAAGATTGACTTCAAAGGTTCTAAGTAATATTTTCATAATTAGAGCCCTACAAGATGAACTTCAGATGTGTTAGACTAAGTAGTTTGTGAATGATGTGTGTGTCAATTAGAAGACAATGTTATAGGCCAAAATGTTCACCATGAACACTGTGTATTCTAAGAACTGCTACTGGAGATTAGTTACTCTACACATTTTATTGATGATGTATATTACTGTTTTTATGATTTAAATAATCATGTTTTTTTTTTCACACAAATCCTGACAATGAAGCCATGAAATGCTGTAGTCGGGTAGTTACAAAATGGGTAAACCTATGTCCTTAATGTGGGCAAGCTTAACATTTCTGATGGCAAAGCTTAGCGTATCTAATTAATCAGCCTTTCAGCTTCTTGTCTCAAAGAAACAGATCCTATGTGCCCTTTAAAACCAGAGGGGTAACATAATGGAAAATGATCACATCAATCAATTCATTTACCCCCTATATCTGCCCTGGATTAATAGGATTTGAACCTTTACATTTACTCACATCACATCATATTGTATACTCCAGCAAATAGTACTGCCCAAAGTCATTCTATCGGGCTTGTTTATTAAAGTGTTCACTGGGCACAATATTTAATCCAATTTTTCCTAATAAATGTTGTTGATCACGACAAGACATACTGGGTGGCTGTGGTTTATTAATTAATTAATTAATTTATTTATTATTAAGATTTGCAGTGGAGCTGAAAAAGTATATTCTTCTTCTTATTAATATTTTTTGTTTGGATTTTTTCTGCTGACAAAAAATTCTTGCATGTTTGGATGGTTAGTGGGCGGAGCTGCCCAGAATACCTGTAGTCATCCTGACAGGGGATCTGAATGTTAGTTGCCTACCATTATTGAGAAGCCTATTATTGACCTCCTGTTTTTTGAGTGGTATCCTTGATTTTGAGTTAATCTCTTTAGTTTTCCTCTGCTAAACACCACAGCCGTTACATTGGTATCAAAAGTGGGACGACATTTTTTTTACACTGGTAAAAAAAATGTCTGCTTCTGTAGAAGAAATCAAATAACTCAGCATGTGTGTCCAAGCAATAGAGTCAATGAGAGTCTGTACCAGCTTGCTTACATGATGGAGCCAGTAGCCAGAAGCTGGTCACAGTGAAGATGGGACAGCCAGCAACATGCGGTAGTGGATACAGCACCTGAACACGATGGTGATGATGATGACCAGCAGGTACCATGACCAAGAGCGGAGAATCCTCTGCTGTTGCTGCAGCCAGCAGCAGTGGGACCACATCGAAACTTTATTAAGCTGCCTCGTCATAGTGGACAAGAACCACCAGATAACTAGCTCATGCAAGTGCAGCTGGCTGCATAACGTAACAGCAGGTTACTCTTACCCTGCAAGGTTGAGCACTGCAGATTCTCACAGACCTCCCACCCCAGCGGTGGCGGGAGTGGCAAGGGACCAAAAGGGCAATGAAACATTATTTTGGCCACTGCACTTATGATATTGATGCCCAGGTCAAGCTGTTCAGTTGCTAGTGGACATTGGCCGAGGCCCTTAATACAGCAGAAAGGGTTGAACACGTCCTGGGCTTGAAGAGCCATACCCATGCCCGGGCTCGTCAAATAGACCGTGATGGAAGCAACGAGGATGAGGTGGCCTGCCAAGCCACGACACACCACCATGGCACAAAATCGGGGAAGCATTGCACGCCACTGCCCGGCACAAGAACTGAAGAGCCCCAATTCTGTGTTAAACAAGGGTGGGGCGGCACAATGTAGGAAATGCCATGCACAACAACACCTCCCTCTCCAGTCAAGTCATGAGTGTTCCTCAGCTGGTTCAGCCAAACTATTGAACTGTTTGTGGACTGCAGCCTTGATGGCACCAGGTGCTTGGCCCTAGTGGACACTGGGTCCCCTATTTCCCTGGTCCACACTGGTTTACCTCAGGGACAAAGACCACAGTGGGATGGCAACCAAGATTTGTATAGCTACCGTAACTGCGGAGTGTACCCAAATATGGAGCATATGTTCCCTTCAGATGCGGGAACTACTGGACATGTGTGCTGAAATATTTAAAGCTAAAGATAAGAAATGCACCCATACGTGACTGATACAGCACAACATTAATACAGGTAGTACGTGACCTGGAAGCAGGTATCACTGAGCAGACCACATAGCACTTCACATGTCTGGATTACCACCGTTTCAGTGAAGCGCAAGTTCTTCTATCCATTACCAAGGGTGGATGACACACTTGATTACATTACCGGGTCTCACAGGTTCAGCTCCCTCCACCTCCATAGTGGCTAATGGCAGGTGAAGTTGGCACAGGAGGCATTTCCAAAGACTGTGTTAAATTGATGCCTTTCTGCCTCCAGTCACATTTGAGCACCTGATGGAGAGGGTCTTGGCCAATATTCCCCGGAGCTGCTGTGTGGTTTACATGGATGACCACTCTGCAGATTATGAAGTTGCACTGGCCAACATGAGGGATGTCTTCCTGGCCATTAGTTAAGCCCATCCATGTTTCCAGTTACTGGCCAGTCCCTAACAACATCAGACATCTGAGAAGCTTAATGGAGTAGAGTCCTAGAGTAGATTTCCTACAAAACACTGCTGCAGCTGATGGTGGTGGAGCCAAACCCAGAAGCAGTGGCAATCCTCTGGCACTAAAGGTGACCAGCACCCCCAGCTTCGAGAGCCTGGACCTGGAATGACTCCAACATGACCAGAGTCAAAATGCAATCCTGATTCCATTTATTTGATAGCCTGCTTTAGCTTCTCATAATTAGTTAAAATCTGAAACATTGAAATAACCATGCCACTAAACAATAGATAAAGTCCAGACAGAGTGTTGGAGTGAAAGCACACTTGGTCCTCCAAAGAACCGGCCCTTGAAAGGCTTTAAGAGTCACAAATATGTTTTGGGGGGGTATATTCAGTTTTGTGGACTCTGACTGTTCAGCCAGAAATGCAACTCCCTTTGTTTCAGTTGTTAATAGAGTTTGGTTTTCCTCTACACTCAAAATATCAGACTGAAACAAGATTCCCAAAGCTGTTTGTGTTTCTCTCTCATTGTTTATTTCACATGTGTTTACTGAATCTGAAGGCATGAGTACTACAAGGCCATTGATCCATTCAGCAGGGCACACACAGCTGGCTCTGTGCCACTTTGTATCCAAAGGTAAACATTGTTTCAGTGGCAGTGTTTCTGATGGAATAATGTCCCTAATTATGTTCCACACTGATAGCCCCCTCAGCTCCCCTAAAGCCTCCACATAACTCTCTGCTGGGCCTTTACTTTCACTCACTGTCTCTGTCTTTCTTTTTCTCTTCCTCATCCCTCACTTCTACCCCTCTATGCCTGGAGGAACAGGGAGATGCAAGGCTCAATGTGTCTGACTGATTACTGTAATTCATATACTTTAATTAGCTGCACAAACCATTAGCCACAATTAGACTAGTACAGAATGCTTTGTGGCAGGAGCCTGCTAAGGAGGACGCTCATCTGCTAGCAGGTGGAATAAAGGAATGGAAGTAGAGAGATACAGCTAACCGAAGGAGAGAGGCAAGAGAAAGGATTCACTGGAAAAGGAAAATATGTTACTGACTGAGCAGCAATACTGAAGCTTTGAAACATTCAAAATGAGCTAATCATATAAAATATATCTGTAGACATTTAGAGTTTAGAGCAACTACTATTCCGTTTACCCATCTTTGGGTTGTTAATAATAATAATAA
Source organism: Ladigesia roloffi (assembly GCA_037577295.1). Lineage (NCBI taxonomy): Eukaryota > Metazoa > Chordata > Actinopteri > Characiformes > Alestidae > Ladigesia > Ladigesia roloffi. The sequence goes on along the minus strand of JBBKCR010000022.1, from coordinate 9,045,014 downwards.
TAATAATAATAATAATAATAATAATAATAATAATAATAATAATAATAATAAAAAAAAAACAGTCCCAGCCAAAGTTCCTGATGTCATTTGCCCCCTTCCCTTTTCAATTAAATGTCTTTTTGGCAGATCATTTCCTACAGCTGAAAAGGTGTAAATTAAAGTAAAAAATGTCCTCCTAGCTTTTATCTCATACTCAGTCCCCCACTGACTCTATTTCTCTCTTTAAAATTCTCTCTCTGTCAATTCCAAGCACAATTATTTTGAAAGTGGCATTCTTAACTTGCCTGCTACTGTTTACGGCTTAGAGCTTCAGCTATGATGAGTTGCTGGTGTTGAATCACATAGGCTTTACTTATTAGTCACACACCAACCCTGTGTCACTAATAAGTTGTGCCATGCAGCGAAAGGGGAACCCTCTTTACAGGAGTTAGGAATCTGAATCCAAAGTGCACACTCTTCTGCTCTTTCGAATTTTAAAATTCAAGCCAGACCTTTAAGGGGCAGGACCTACCTCGCTGTGGAGGGAAGTTTTTTCATGTTTGATTTAGGGCTGTCAGAGCCGGTCAGCTCAATCATCAAAAGAAGTGTAAAAGAAGTCCTCTGACTCTGAAACTCAAAGGTCCACCATGGCAGGACAAGGCACTTCATCAGGAAGATGTGGTTACAGCTATGATTGAACTTTGCATTTCTCCACAGTGGGACCTAGTGCAGGCACACTGGTACTGACTAACCACACACAGGGATAAAATGTGAAATGCTGTTTGTAATCACATCAGTTTAACCCAAAATAATCTAAAATAGTCTTGCTCATGTAGTTATATGACATAGTTTTATCTACTAGCCCATTTCAATCCATACTGAGGCTGAGGCTGCAGAAGGAATGATAAAAGAAGACTTGCTACACTACTTATCGTGAGTTATGTTTTACGCTCATTTTACAATGAACTACATAGAATGATTTTGCAGTGAGATGTAAAATAAAAAAAAACATTCTGCTGTAAGGCAATAACAGTTGGAGCCAAGGCTACATAATTGCAGTTAGCAGATTTCTGATATACAGTCTTAGACAAGACCACACAAGGTAATAATTAGTTGTGATGATTAATAGTTTTCTTAACAATATTACAGTGCATTTTTATTAGGCATGCTCATTTTGACTAATTTTGGGGTTTTAGTATTCATAAAAGTCAGTGAATTGGATATTCTTTTAACCTTGAAGAAAACAAACACAAATAATGACTTGCTAAAGTTTTGCATGCCCATACTGTTGGTCGATGCCCTTATGTTTTTTTATCAACAGCATGAACAGGCTTTATGTACTAAACGGACTAGTGATGGCTGAGCTGGTCACCCTTGTGTGCCCCATTCCGGGCCTCCTTTTGTATGTGCAGCTCCACCAGCAATGTGTCTGGGACTGATCCAGTCCTCTGGATCCACTCGGATGCCAAAGTTTGCTCCTGAAATTAGACCTGTAATTTGCACAATTCACTGATCTGCCAGACACCAGGAATGTTGCTACTATGATCCAGTAACTCGGGTGGGCGCAGGATTTGGCTTTAGCGGTTTGGAGGTGTGTCGATTTGGTGATTGCAGACTTATCTAAGTTTGTCTGTTGCTGAAAGACCCAGCCCAGGGGCAGTCAAGCGATGACCAACTCCAAAAAGGGAGGTCAGTAAGTAATGAACAATGTCATCATGAAATGAATCATGAGACTGAATGAAATGAGGTGGCACTCATGGTGGCTTATTGTAATTTTGTCCAGAATTTTAGATTGAGCTGTTAAAATGCTGGCCTCAATTTGGATGTTGTCTTTTAGCTGGCCGCCTGCCACTTAAACCTGCATCTGACCTCCTAGTCTACTCAACAGTGTCACTCCAGTTTCACCACTGGCAAATCTGCTCATGCAGCTGGGAGCTTCTCTTCAGAGCCGTCAGGAGCTTGAAGACTGGTAAAACCTGGAACACTGTTTGTATTTTGGAAGAGCTGAGAAGTGCCCTGTCTATTAAAGCAAACAATTTGTTTCCATGCCTTCGGCTATGCTACCAGTAAAATGATTTGATATTTGACTGTGATGCTTCTGTCTCTCTGTTCAGCTAGGCTTGAAACGTCATTTCCAAATCAGTTGTTTCATCTCTGTCCATACTTTGCTCTAACACATTCGGTTACCAGGATAATACTGTGACAATGTCAGTAGTACTCCTGGTTCTCAAGCCATAGCCCCAGTTCAGATGGTCATTTCCCCACCCTCAAAACATATCAGTTCCTGGTCATTCCTCAAACTCAACAATAGTTTGTATTATGTTTGTCTTGGATAAGGCACCATGGGTGGCTGCCTTGTTACCTCAATCTCTCAGTTGTTTGTACATTTTCACTCAGGACACATAACATTTTCAAGAGATCAACTGCTAAACATCAGGTATTCATCTCAAAATAGTCTTTGTCCTTCATTTCAAACCTGGAAGATTGGAGATTTTAGATGGAAGAGCAGTGGTTTTCTGTCGTGTTTGGCAGACACAGACAAGGAAAGTGTACGAGTGCACAGGTGAAACTATGTCAGCCTGGATTCCTCACTGCGCTCCTTTCCATTCACCTGGTGAACCTCTGCTTCCTTCCAAACAAAGTGGACAAGCTGCTGTTTATCCACAACGTGTACAGCATAATGGAGTGCTTGAGGAAAACAAGGGCAGTGGAATCAGCTTCTACATTTCTGCAGCCCAAACCTAGACATTTCATAAACTACAAAGTGTTTTATTCACTGTGGGAGGTTTTTTCCTGCATATTTTTCAGAGTATATATTCCCCCTCAGGCCAATGCATGCAACACATTGTGCACACCTTGCACACTGACCAGATTACCACTCTAAAAAGAAAAAAATCATACTCCCTTCTTTTTATACTCTGAAATATAAACACAGATAAACCACAAATGTCCTAAATAAACCACAAACTTGCTTACTGCCCCACCATGTTACACTGGACCACTCTTACACCATGTTAAAACATGCCTATTTTTGGTTCCCCCAGCCACTTTAATACTGAGGACTGCTTGGTATACCTTATTTCAGTTTAACATGCCAAACCTGTGGTCAAAATTGTTAAGAAGTGGATCAATGCAGCAAACAGGACATGCAGGGTTGTTTTTACTGCACTGACTTGGAATGTTTTTGAAGTTACATCTGATAATCTGGATGAGCTGACATACTGTGACATCATGCATCAGTTTATTTGAAGAGTTGTATGTGCAACAACAGTGCACCATGGCTCTCACCCGAACTACAACATCTTTGCCATGTCAATGAGGATGCCTACAGAGGTGGGGACAGGTCAAAACAATACCATCAGCATGCTGACACAGGAGATCAAATTGGTGTAAAAGAGGCTATTCTGAGAAGCTGAAGAAATGTTTCTCAGCTGAGGACCCTGTGTCATTGTGGAGAGGTCTGCAAGATGTCAGCTGCAGATAAACCCCACCCCGAGCTGAAGCAAACTAAGATGAGTACACCCCCCCCTACCATCCCCCTGGAACTCAGAATACAAGAGAGAAGGTTAAGATGGCTGTTCCAGAGACAGAAAACCCAGAAAGCATGAGGACCAGACTGTGTATTCCCCTTGATTGCTCAAAACCTGTGCTGATCAGCTGGCCCGTCTCAACTATCTTCAATAGACCCATGAAGCTGTGTGAAGTCCCCAAGAAACCCACCATTATAGGGCGAAATGACTACAGACCTTTCACTTTGATGTCTGTGGTCATGAAATTCATGAAATCATTAGTAAAGCTTGGTTCTAACCCACCTGAAGAACATTACAGTACACCAGCTGGACCCTTTGCAGTTTGCCTCTCCTCCAAACTCTTGTGGCCTTGTACCTGTCAGTGGACAATCAGCTTCCTAACATACAGGAAGTAGCAAGGGAGGTTGGGGGAGTTCACTTCCGAAACATGGTCCCTCAGTGTTGGTGCACCACAAGGACCTGTCCTCTCTCCACTGCTCTTCTCCCTCTACACCAATGACTGCACCTCCAAAAACTCAGCTGTTAAACTGCTGAAGAGGACACCAGTGTCTCTGGACTCATTCAGGATGGTGATGAGTCAGCATATCGACAGGAATTTAGTGGATGGTACTCTGGTGCAGTCAGGGGTGCCGCCAGAAAACTTGGGCCCCATGAAAGATTAGAATTTTGGGCAACATTATTATTAAGATAATATTACTAGCCCCTAACAGGGCTCCATGTCAGTGCTGGGCCCCTAGAATCATTCTAAATGGTTCTGCTGTCGGTACTGGAGAAATGTAAAAAGTGGACAGGAGAGAGTTCTCACGCGCACACACAAGAGGAGAGGGCTCTCGCTCTCTCTCTCACGCGTGCTCTCTCTCTCTCTCGCTCTCTCTCTCTCGCTCTCTCTCTCGCTCTTTTGTGCTCTCTCGCTCTCTCTCTCACACTCTCTCTCGTGCTCTCTCTCTCTCCCTCGTGCACTCTCTCTCTTGCGGGCTCTCGCTCGATTTCTCTCTCCCTCTCTCTGTCACACTTGCACACGCACACACACACAAACAATGGCCATTAAACATGATTATTCTTATAAGGAATATGAGGATAGATAAATCTACTGATCAGTATCTTGTAAAGTACAGAGACTAGACATTAAGAAACAGTTTTGATGTGGGTTGTATTCTAGCAATATGCTAAGCTAGGATAGTGAAATTAATGTGTGTCATCTTGAATATATTGATTAAGAATAAGATACACAAGACGAGAATGAAATGAAATCACTTTTATTTCATTCATAACCAGAATTTACTCTTTTCTGGCATGTACAAAGCAATGAAATATTTACTTAGCATCCCATGGTTAGCTGCTGTGGACACAGATACAGTGATGTCAGATGCCATGGGAACTGATTCCACCAGTGGGCAAGGGCTCACAGGAAGGCTTTTCATTGACTGCATTCAACAGTCTACATGTCTGTGCAGTAATTAATGCATAGCTTGCACCTAAAGGGACTAAGACACTATTGAGTAGTAGCGGAGTAGGGCTAGATATTAACAGGGTCAGATATTATTACTGAATGCGGCAATCTATATTCTCAAATTGCTTGGTATATCAGGATATACCTAGCATTGCTGTTTTAATGTAAATATTTTAGTTCTCTCTCTGTATACTGCCATTTAGAAAGCTGTATGCAGGCTTTAATGGCATTCTGGTTAACATAAAATAAACATAATACAAAATTGTGATTTGAAAAAGGGGATATTTTTTAATCAAAATTAAATAATAGATAATTATTGCTAAACAGATACATGTTGTTGTGAATTCAATAATTACCTACAGAACCATAAATAAACAGTCCGATATTTACACCTCTTGTGCAAAGTGGCAGTGGCAATGTGAAAAATAAGAAATATTTGTAAAATAATGTAAATGAGGCGTGATCCTGTGGATCAGCAGCACAGAACAAGCTTTCTGCTCTGAATCTTTCATAACATTTCTGCCTCTGTGGATGATTTGAATTAAAACACATGCTAAATATTTTAGTGAGACAGTTTAGTCCCTGGACAGATCACAGGGTTTGGCTAGTGATTACATCTGCTGGTTGATCGTGTCAGTCTCCATCAGCGTCAAAGAAGGCACCCCCCACTCTTCGCCTGTCTAGAGTGGGCTTCTGAAAGGCAAACAGTGCTGAAAGCCTGTGTGTGTGTGTGTGTGTGTGTGTGCATCTTTAGAGTTCCTCTTGCTGCTGGGCTGCACTGGGCTAGGTGCTGAACCAGCGCAAGCCCTGGGAGATTCATCACACAAAGAGGTCCATGTCAGCCTCCTTTGGCCCCCCACATATCCAGCCGGCACCAACAGAAGAGCTCCCTATTCTCCGCTTCTCCATCATGCCAGCAGCACACTTCATCTTCCCACCCTGAAGGACAAGGGTTTAATAACACAACTGAGGGGTGGTGGCCCACAATATAGTGCCCCTGATTATATGGATTTTAAAGGTGCTGACAAAATGAACAGCTCATACACACACATGCTTCCTATCAGACACAAATGCACACTGGGCTAATGGGGTGAAAACATTGCACAGAAGTATGCAAGAGAATGAACCTTCCCCAGTGAGCATTTTTTAAGTTTCAAGATATCAACACCTTGAGACAAAATATTATATACAAATATTATTAACCCTTAAACCCTAACACACATATATGGACTATCAATTCCTTACTGACTTACATGTAACTTACAGAGGACTTTTATCATATGTACTGATTCATTTTGTGGGTTTTTTGCTGGTTGGAATATCTTTCCATTGATTTCACCAGGAAAGACATGGTTTTAAAAATGCTGTATTTTAGCAAGTTTTTTATTTTAAAAGAGTCAAACCCAGAAAATAAGGAATATTGGAGTAAATGTATAAAAGTGAATGGGTATTGTCCCAAATACAAATATTTTTTAAAGTATTTGTCTGAATACCGTATTTAGAAAAAACAAGTTATTTGTGCTATTCTGAATATCGTATTCGTGTTCGACCCCACCCCTAACTGTAGTAATTGAAAATATTGTGTGATATCACGGTACCACACTTTTTTGTCCATATCAGTGAAAAATCCACTAATAAAGTTCTGGACATTGTATAGAGACTGATAATTTGGAAGTCATCACCTGACTTAACTATGTTCTCAAATATTTGCATCTTGGTCTGGCACCTAGACCATACTCATACTGATATTTGCGAAAAATTGTGATGTAAAGTAGTCTAACTGACTGGCAGTTACGGATCTTCCATGATCAAAGCAGTTGCCTCGGCAGTGGCGCTCATCGGAGCAGCTCCTGCAGATGAACATGACTCCATCTTACCCTGTTCTCACTTGGCTACATTGCAATTGTCTGGTTCACTAGAGCCTGTCGCCATGTGGGAAAGGTCTGCTCGTTGATGGACACACACCCTTGTGCATCTGGCTGATTCACTCTGCTGCAATCCACAGATCCAAACGTGCAGTTTATCTCAACTTATAACACCAGCCAGTGCTCATGGGCCAAGCCTGGGCTTTAATGCCCTAATCTCCACTCCCTGCTTTGCTCCTTCTGCTGATGCCATGGAAGGAAATAGACTAAATTCATGGGAGATATTTCAGATGCTGCTCAGAAGAGCAAAGTTTTAGAGCTGACCAAATTTTTCTCTGTGAGTAGGAGGGGTCAAGACAAGGGCTGCGTTCAGATTTCAACATGACTCACAAAGTAATTTTTAGGGAAAATCTTAGTTTTTAAATAAGTAACAACAACAACAGCAACAACAACAATTAAAAATAATAATAGTAATCTCACATGAAATTATTTATTTGCTTGTTTACTGGCTATGTCAAGCAAGTTCGCGCTCTGTTGTACCACTTCACAACACATTCATGATTTTAGAATGATAAATATGAACAGATTTAGCATCTAGAAATGGTTAGAGTATATGAAATTAATAAGGGTGCTTGCAAATATGTGGTTCAGTTCATTTGGTCCAGAACAAAGGCAACAAATGATACATTGTAGAATTTTTCTGCAGTTTTTCACACAACACTTGAGTACCCTTGTTCGGACCAGATGAAACGAACCAAAATGAGTCATGTGACAAATTCAACATCATTCATTGGCCAGATTTGCCAATGAATATTATTCCCACACTTGGATACTGCTGGTGGAGTTTTTTGTCTAAACCCTGCACAGTTCTACTGATCAATTAAAATTCTTAATTTTATTTTTTGCTTTTCATGACAAGGACTGATGCTATTTTAGTCAAGTTGGTGAAACCTGAAAAATATTTTAATATAGCTAAATTTTATAACATTTTGTGAGTGTAAACAGGAGGTGGTCAATTTTGGCCATGAAGTGTGAGTTTTATTAACTTTGCTTTCCCTGCGAAAAAAAACAATGCATAATAATCAGTGTTGTTGTTAATCAGTTCCATATCTCAGACTGTACTATTGGTAACACAAGAAAATCCAGCAGCATTGAGAATATTGGAAATTGACACTTTTGAGGTTCTAACAATTGCATAGTGCAAACAAACTGGTGTTTGAAGAATTAGAAAATAAAAAAAGAATGGAAATGTTATACTTATGACAAATACAGATGTTAATTAAACACTTTATGCAGTAAAAATAGCAAAAAAGCATCTGTTGGTAGACATTTTTGGCCACGAGGACGCTGAAAGTGCAGCAAAAACGAGGAGGGCCAGAGGGTTAAATCCACTCTCCCCGAGGTGTTTGGAAAGTTGGGACCTTATATGGTCATAAGACCAAATTTCGATTAGTCTCCGCACCTCCTCACAGCTCCAGATTTGTACACAAGCCGGCATGGCTAACAAAGTGCTAACTGTAAACAAATACGTCCCATCATCCCATAACTGATTACGGCAGCTGGATTAGTGCAAGAAGGCACAGTACTTTTTGCAGTTGGGTCTGCTCTAGTCCGGATCGAACAAACAAACCGCTCCAGGGAATTATTTTGAAAGCGTCTTGATCCCACCTCTTCAAGGAGGTCTTGGTGTGCTTTTTTGGTCCACTTTTGGTGAGGACTCAGGAAAGATTGTTGCATTCTCACATGCACAAACGGACCGCACCAAATGGGAAAACAAACTCTAGTGTAATTTAATCAAACTAAACGAGGTACGTGTGAAAGCACCCTAAGAGGGAAAATCTTTTTATATGTTTAATGCAGATGACACTAACTAAAAAAGTATGTAAAACTGAACCTTTTTGTGGGTAATATGTTAGTATCTTTATGCAAGTCCAAGAGAGATTCTAGAGGGCCCATCAAAAAAGGGATGTTGGCCCTTCTGCACCCTGTGAACATGTGTGACTTCCCCTCTCTTTATTTACTGTTCCATATCCCTCTCCTCTTGCCATCACATGGTGTTGTTCTGTTCTATTAAAATAATAATGTGCTCCAGAGCATGACAGCTTTAACAGAAATTTACCAAAAAATATTGTCCAATATAAACAGACACGGTACAGTTTTCCTTCCAGTTTTCTGCAAGTTAATATATCTAAACATGTGTCTTTATATGTCTTTGCAATCCATAATTGGGTACCGGCTTTGCCTCATCTTACTCCTCCATCCACCATCTCTTGCCACAGGGCATGTGAACAAAGTCAGGGATTTTATGAGGTAACTCTCAGAGAGTGTTTTAGCTCCAGGCACTCTTTCAAATAGCTCGGAGCAATCAGGGTAAGTGAGCTAGCATAGTGGCGTGCCGTTCACCTGATGTGCGCTCTGGCTCAAAGTCCTGGCCAAACAGGAGGGATTCAGGTAGCACTCTTGCTAGTACAGGTGGCCCAAGGCAAGGAGAGGCCTAGAGTTTTCAATCCTTCCCCTAAACCCCTTTGAAGAAGTTGCTGTGACAGTACCTGCAGTTTAAGAAGGCCGGGGAAGGTGGCGGAACATTGTGCATCATGGCTTCAAAAAGTTACGCGGGAGAAACTCATTTTGAGAATAGCTCGGGTTTAGAGGTCTCTGTGAGGAAATGTGTAGCAGAAGGAGTCTTCATCTACCCACAGGGATAACAAGGTGAAAAAAAATACACACACATGTTCAATACATGTTTCTACTGCTATTTGTGCTACTATTACCATGACTACCATCACCATTACTACATCTAATTCTATTACTACTACTGCTGCTACTGCTTTTACTGCTACCATCACCAACCTCCACCACGACTAATTCTACTATTACTAGTTACTACTAGCTATTAATACTATTACTAGCTACTACTAATAATATGAGGCAGGTGAATAAGTAAAAATGGTTATACTTCAGTGAAATAATGAAAAATTAAAGTGAATATAGATTGCAACATACAAGTACTCAGGATCTCTGTAGAGCAATTGCAATGAAACATGTTGTACATCCACAATCTGCCAGCATTGAAACTGAAGCTTATTGAATCATGTGGTTTTGCTTCTGGGTTCAGTCCAAACAAAAATGTTCCGTCTGGAATTCTAGTCTAAGCAACAGCAAAACACATAGGAAAAAAAGAAAATACATCCAAAAAATTAGAAACTCAATGTAAACAGACATCACATTTATGCTTGTGTAGAAGTAATAATAATCTCATTTGAAAAGACTGAAGAAAAGAACAAACATATTAAAATATAGCTTAATATACAACCAGTTATGTGTCAAATCAGTGTAAAAACAACCAATATGTTAGAGCTTTGAGGAAGGGATTACTATCTAATATTTCCAGATGATTTGAAGGAACTGTTTCTCACACACACACACACACTTCACCAGTTTCCGCACACCATTCATGGTGTTTTATTCCATGTAATTTTCCAGTGTAACCCATCTAAGATCTCACAGGCTTTTACAGTTTAATGAAAAATCTTGTGGCAGTAACTGTCAAATGTTTTGCTACTTTAAGAACTGTATAACAATGCTATGTGGCCATGTGAGCAATTTTGTCACAGTTCTTAATAAAAATAAGACAAAATTTAAAATAAGGCCCAAGTACGGGTAATGCAACAATTGAGGAGAAGAAGAAACATAAAATAAACAAAATAAAAAAAGAACAGAAAGATAATGAGAAAATCCTTAGAGGTAGGGGTGTCAAAAGACCCGGTACTTCGGTACCAAGTCGATACTAAAAAAAATGTTACGGTATATTTGTTTTAAGATCTTTCCTTCCTATTTCAATAAATCTCAGATTAGAAACAAGTCAAATTATCTGTCCATGCTATAAGATATTTACACTTGATTACATTTCTGCTTTTAAATAGGAAAATTGAAATATCTTAAAACAATCGATATTCATACAAATCTGCACTTATCATATATTGTCAAAACAAGATTAAGAAGTGGCTAGATTAATGCAAGTCTTGACAAGTCTTTAAGATATTTTAATTTTCCTGTTTAAAAATAAAATCAAATGTAAAATCTTACTGCACGGACAGATAATTTGACTTCTTTCTAGTCTGAGATTTCTTGAAATAGGAAGGAAAGATGTTAAAACAATCTAAATAATCTTACAAATCTGCTCTTATGTAGTATGTTATTCTCAAAACAAGATAAAGAGACTTTTACGCTCAAAATAAGACTGCTCAGGATTTTTTGCAGTGTACTGTCATGGGCTGTGTGTAGAGGGGAAAGGGGAAAGACACACAAAGCAGTACTATATACAGGATGTAATGGAAACAAAGAATAAACAAAAGAATCACTTAACAGAAATGAAAAACACAAACCTTGACTCAAAAAGAGAAACACAAGACAAGAAGTATAAGAAAACAAGGAAAATACTACGAAACCAAGACCCGTGATCCTCAAAAGAACAAAGAAAATCACACATAGCTTTCCACTAGGCTTCACGACTGGATAGTGTAGATACAGGCAGTATATGTAGATTGTGCACAACTTTGGATAAAAACGGAGGAACACGAGCCTGCAGAACAGATAAAAGAAAACAGATTAACATGGAAACCACAGACAACATGGGGAGTGAAGACAAATACAGACTCAAGGACACTGGGACCGGCTGGGGTTTAAATAATGGGAGGGAACGAGACACAGGTGGAAATAATGGAAAACAAGGAACAGGTGAAACTAATTACTGGGACCCGATACAAATGGGGCAAAAACACTAGGTAGGGGACAATGGACCTAAACAGAAACAGGACATAAATAAAGGGATGAAGGGAAAAACGAATATTCAAGAGAGGGAGAACGGGTTCTACGATGTGGGGACGAGGTGGCCGTCACAGGTACCAGGTTTTCTGAAGGTGGTACCGTGAACCCGGTCAATCCAGTTCTTGCTGCGCTATTGGTTGCGTCTTCTTCATAAAAGCACAGAGACATGGCAACCAGCGATGCTGCTCTGTATCCACTGGTTGAAAAGAAAGGAAAAAAGAGCGGCCGATGACAAGGGCGACATCACTGATCACCAGAAACCAATATGTCAAAAGGAGGATCCTTATAATACGTCTTCTTTTTCCCAGACATGTCCTGTTTTTGAGACCTGCATCCCACATCCGGCTGGAATATTAGAATCCTTCAGGATTTTGAGCTGCCTAAACATTTGTCATGTTACGTGCATCTCTCATAACCTAAAAGTCCAGAATGGCCGTCGGCCCAAGATGCACATGGCCAGCATCTAACAACCCAAGGACCACGGCCCGAGCTGGTAAAGAAAATCTGCGCTAAGAACTTTTCTTCACAAACCCAAATCTGGACACCCTGGAGATGAGTGAACCTGCAACTGATCTAACATCTGATAGTACCGTCACCTTCCACTGGATATGTTATGTGCCAATTTTGCATCATGAGCTATATTTACACGACCAAATCCATATTTCCAGTTATTTTGTTGTGAGTAACTTAAAAGTAATGCAATGGTAGTGTAATGCCTTACATTTTAAATACAGTAATATTGTAATGTAACAAATTACTTTGCAATGACAGTAACAAGTAATAAATAATACATTACAGTTTTTAAGTAACTTGCCCAACACTGTTAATTAGTGTGCGTGAATGTTATTTTATACAAGCAATTAATACCTTTTTAAATTAAGAAGAATAGCTGCTGTATAACATTTGTTTACTGTCATGTTAAAGGGAAAATGTTTATGATATACTTAATATAAGTCATCTTATCTAAATTTATTATTAAAGCTGAGGTTTGTTATTTACTGAAAATTTACATATACAATTAATTTAAATT
>JBBKCR010000022.1:8976935-8987605 GCA_037577295.1 Ladigesia roloffi | reverse complement strand
GGAGCGGAGTTTTTACTCCCGAACGCAAGGGCGTACCTGGGGAAGGAGGTTCTACTCCCGAACACGATGGCGTACCGGTGGGAGCGGAGGTTCTACTCCCGAATGTGAGGGCATATCGCGGGGAGCGGAGGTTCTACTCCCAAACACGAGGGCGTACCGTGGGGAGGCGGAGGTTCTACTACCGAACGCGAGGGCGTACCGGGGAGAGCGGAGGTTTTACTCCCGAACGCGAGGGTGTACTGGGGAGGCAGAGGTTCTACTACCGAACGCGAGGGCGTACCGTGGGGAGCGGAGGTTTTACTCCCGAACGCGAGGGTGTACTGGGGAGGCGGAGGTCCTACTACCGAACGCGAGGGTATACCAGGAGGAGCGGAGGTTCACCTCCCGTAAGCGAGGGGTTCCCGGGAAGGCGGAGGTTCTACTCCTGAATGTGAGGCTGTACCGGGGAGGCAGAGTATCTTCTCCCATATGCGAGGCTGTACCAGGGGGAGGCGGAGTTTGTACCCTGTAACACGAGCATGTGACCAGAGCAGAAGCGGGGTTTTTAAGTATTTGTCCGAATACGGTATTTGTAAAAAAACACATTATTTGTGCCTTTCCGAATACCATATTTGTATTTGGCTCCACCCCTAATATCAACCCCACACCAATCAGCCGAAACATTATATCCACCTGCGTAATATTATTGGTCTTGCACTAATGTGGGAGACTAAGAAAACACCTTGAACTAATTTTCATGTTCCTCAAACCATTTATGAACATTTTTTGACAGAGAGTGTATTATCCTTTTAAATGAGGGATATTCATCAGGAAAAACTTTTGCTGTGAAGGGGTCTACTTGGTTTGTCAAAACCTTTATCAATTCTTAACTACAGGGGACAGTCTCCCTGGAGGAGCTTGGGATTAAGGGTCTTGCTCAGGGACCCAGTGGTGGTGCTGGGGGTAGGATTCAAGCCCAAGACACAAGTGTCCTACCCACCCAACTTTAGAAGCTCACTACCCAAGGCATCAAACTGCCCCTGTGAGCTTACCTTACTCCGTAATGCATACTGTTACCATCTCTTCACTCTACACTTTTGAGAGAGAACAAGGATCTGCATCAATACACTGACTCATTTGTAGATGCAGCCTCATAAACAGCCAGTTGTGATGCACTGTGAGTTTGGGCTTTTGTGGCTCTTCTATAGAATTAGACAAAATAGGCTTTTGCTACCTATGAGCATCAGTAGGCCTTGAGTGCTTATTAACCTGTCAACAGTTCACCAACTGCTGAATCACTTTTGCCAGGTTCTAACCACTGCATACTGATAACTGATTAATAAAATTGATTTAAGCTTTCATTATTTTGGTTTATAAGTGAAAGCAAAACATCATAAAAAAGTGTTTGTATATGGGATATTTCTGAATGTGTGTTAGGAAGTTGCTTTCTTTTAGTTTGAGATCATTACAATGCAGACTGTAAAGAACAATACAAACACTTAATACTATTTGACAACTGAGGAAAAATAAGGATGAAAACCAGATTTTACAAAATGGCTCCTGCCAAAACAAATTAAACAGTATTATTTCTCAGACTTATGGCTGTATGCACTCAAACTAAACAGGTATTATTCAAAAATTGTTTTGTATGAGCTGCCATAATTGTTCAAAAGTTATTATCTATTCATGAAACATTCACCTTTAGCTAGAGGCAGCAGAGCAAATAGTCCATTTCATCGCTTAAGCTTTCTGAAATCCGATGCTAATGGCAAACTAAAAGCATTTATGATACTAGAAACCGTTAAGCTCTCTGTTTTGGTTACATATCATTAATTTATGCAGCTTATGCAGCAACATATTTACTGAGACGAGTCAGGTTAAGTGCATCTGCAGTATCCTGCTGTGCCAATGCCGAAATGGAGAAGGACCCAGAGCTTTGGTGCCTTTGGTGTGATATTAAAGCTACTCAGACCTCCACATCATGCCACACATTGTCCCTCTGTGTAGTCACTGTGTCATTATTTGTAAAGGGCTCTAAAATCACATGTAATCCAGCTGTATTCTAAGGCAAATTCAATGTGAACTTTTTTTTTTTAACAATGTGTTGTGTTTTGTTCATTACAACAAACGTTCTTCTAATATTCTAATTTGTTATATAGAAAACAACACACCGTCAGCAAGTGCACTGTTACATGTCATCTCTCTGTTACACTCTACATAGTTGGATCTGTGGACATTGATTTGTGGATGGCTATGTCGTTCTACTGCCTCACTGATGGGTGTCTATCTTCCATTTGGGAATTTCCAGAGATGTCCCGCCTCCGGCCTTCTGCTTATTGGCTAATTAGCTAAGCAAGCTGTGATTTGATGCCTGGAGTCCCATCTTCCCATTATTAAGAGCTGAAAGAAAGTGACTGGCCAGAGGAGAAGTAGAGACCTTCCCACACTGAAAGACCCACCTTTACGGACTATAATTCAGCAGAGAGCAGCAGAGGGCCCCCCAGCCGATCCCAGTGCTTCCCAGCCTGCGGGCCTGGAGTACTACCAGCACATTTGGCCGGGGCTGCATTTGGTGCACCAACTGACCTGCCAAGCGCTAGCTGAGGCTTGCTTCAAGCAATGTTGCGTCTACAGTGTGCGGTCTCGCGGCTGGGACTTTGAGGCAGGGGAGAAAGTGTGGGTGCACAGCCCCATGCAGAAGAGGGGGCTGTTCCCCCAAATCATGTTGCATTGGGAGGGTCAGTGCATGGTTCTGGAAAGACAGGGGGAGGTGGTGTACCGGATCCGGCTGAGCAGAAGAGTGCGTGTGGTGGTCCTCCACCATGACCGCCTCGTGCCCTACCAAACCTGTGATGAGACTGAGGAGGGGGCCCAGGCTGAGGACGAGGCCCTTCAACTCCTGCTGAGGGTGATGCTGGGGGCCGGCCGCGAAGGCATTGCCGCTGACCCCGGCACTTCACAGACTTTGTTTTGGACGATGTGACAGCTAAGGGGGGGCACTGTAATGGAGTTTCTGGGATGTTGCTCTGGATATAGGCCAGCACCACTCTCTCAAAACACTTTGCAATGTTAGGAGTGAGTGCAACTGGTCTGTAGTCATTAGGGCATGTGACTGGGGTTTTCTTGGTGATGGCAAAGAAAGAATTTAATTGCACAAAGAAATGTAATCTGTACTTTACACATGGCATAAAACTTTTTGATTCTTTGAATCTCTTCACCCGCGGTCACATTCCAAAATGTTCGTTTGTGGAGTTTGTGGACATATACGCACATTCTTTCGTCAAGTTTTTTTCTATAGAATTTTTTTATAGAATGCGTAAAAAGAGTCGTGTGCATATTTTAGGTCCGTTTTGTGTGTACGCAGTGGTTATAAATGAGACCCCTGGTCTTTGTGGGTCTACCCCACTAGTAGTAAGGCCCAACTCCAAGGCTCTAATTTTCCCTGGTATCCTGGATATAGGAAGGGTGTGGATGGGTTTATTGTTCTTTTTAATAAAGTGTATTGAATATTACAAAGCTTTTGATGGATTGAATCACGTCTCCTGCCTCTTGAGTAACAAACGCGCATTCCTTGTTTTTTGTAGTCAATGGCTTTATAAGTCCTTGTGTGAAATTCCCGAAATGGTGTAGTCGTTTGAGTTTATTTTGAATATCTACCAGCACACAAAAAAAAATAAACGTTACTATAAGGTGCCTCCCTTGCGCCACAGTCAACACAACAAAAACCCACCAATCACACCAAAAAAACACTGATTATTCAAGCACATATAAATATTTTTACGATAAAAATCATATTCACACCATTTGAAATGCTACTTTTTCCAGTAATCATATTTCTAAGGTTTAAATAACTACACATGATTACTATCAGCTTTTTACACCATAATGCTTAAAAATTAGTCATTTCCATTTTTTCACATTTCGCATCTACATACTATTCCATTGAATGCTAGTGCCAGTAGAAGGGTCCTTTATGTTCCCCTTAGAGTGTTTCACACTGTTTCATGCAGGCCATACAGCCTAACAAAAGAAACAGCTAATGTATTGGGCCCTCAGCCTGCGACTTGTTCGCTCGCTCTTCAGCGATGTCACCCTAATGGATTTAGCAAAGATCACGCAGGCATTTATTACCACGTGTAATTGAACGCGATGATTATCGTTGTTGTGTAATGTGATTTTAATGCGGCACAATGGTTATGTATAAGGCCTAATGACTTGCCTCCAAGGGTTACAGCTTGCAAGGGAAAAAAGAATCAGATTTAGGTCCCCCCCAATTTTCTCTTGACATATAAATAAAGAGGTTTAATTAAAGCTTTCCTTCGGCAGCTCGATTCGGCAAATAATCATCCATTTTATGAGCTTTCTTTTCGAGATTTGGAGGTTGTTTGACACAAACATGCTCAGAGCATATGTTCAGAGTTCTATTTTCAAAGCCGAAGTGGAAATTGATGGTTATTAATGTTTTTTGGCCTACTGCACCTTTAACCTAGACCATGGTTCTGCCATGGTATGGTTAAGGCTGAATGAATACATATGCTCTGCCTATGAACAAGGGCATGCTCTGGAAATTCCAGCTACTTGTTCCCTCCTCAATTCCCATTTAGGGCAGGCACATATTGGACAACAAATGCCTGGCTTTGCATAACATGTCCATTAAGACTGCTTTTCGCAAGCTAACTCAGGCGAAATGGGTTTAAATTGGCATCGCTGGGACCATCACCTGTTATTATAGTTCAGCATTATCGACCTTTGATTTTAGTATGCAGCAGACTGCACAGAAAGGCCAGCTTTTCCAAATGGCCCTTTGAATGGCAGTTCATTGTAGAAGCCCATTATACAGCTGCTAAAAAGAAAAGGAGGCATTCATACAGACACATACAGCACATGCTCACTTACTAAGCAACAGAGGCACTCCAAACATGCTCCCAAAGCACATGCAAACCAAACAATGCACAAATACACACACACTTCCCACTTTCTGTTTAACACAAGCATATGACATGCCCTTCTCAATCCTACTCCTTCTCACCATCCAATTACAGGACAGAAAGTAAGAACAGGGGGGGGGACAAAATAATGAAAGGGAGATAAGGAAAGAGCTCAAGTAAGGAGAGGGAGAGAATACATTTATAAAAGTAAATAAAAATTGAGAGAATGTAAGAGTGAAAGACACAAAGAAAGGATGAGTAAAACAGAGAGAGAGAGAGAGAGAGAGAGAGAGAGAGAGAGAGAGAGAGAGAGAGAGAGAGAGAGAGAGAAACAGCGTGAGAGTGAGAGAAAGTGCCAGGGGAGAGCCTAAGCTTTACTTGACATTATTAGTTTTGCATTTGGGCTCAGTGCCCAGAGTAACGGTATGGATTTTTGCCTTACTTCTCTATAATTGGATGAGTTAAATTTCTCCATTCATTTCATGAGCATGTGACCTTATGACCCTGGCAACTTCTGTGTTTTATTAGCACTCTCATCCCCTGTTAATCCTTTCCCCAAAGACCTTCCATCCCACACCTTCTGGCTGCCAGAGGAGATTTTAACCCTATACTTTACTCTTCATGACATATCATTCTGATAACCACTGATTACCTTACATTCTAATCCCCTTTCTCTTCATTTTTCTTTTTAATGCGAAACAAGATGAGGCTCACTTAGCTCATCACTTTTCAATCTATGAAAAACAGTGTACTTAAAATGTGCTTAAACCTACCTTAATTTACCCCCAGAATGTATACACAGGTACCATTTCTCATTCCATAACTACAGAGGGCAGTTTCCCTGGAGCAACTTGGCATTAAGGGTCTTTCTCAGAAACCCAGTTATGGTATGCTGAAGGATTCAAACCCATAAATCCCATGGTCAAGAGGCAAGTATCCTACCAAGTAGGCAACCACCAAACTGTTAATTTACAAAATTCACCTCTTAATTTTACCTTACAATTAGATTTAAGCAGCGATGGGAATAACAGCACTATAACTAAACAGCATTACTAACGGTGATACTTTTTTCAGTAACAAGTAATCAAACCATTTACTGTTTCCCCCGTTACAGCGCCATTACTGTTACTGACAATAAAATGCATGTTACTATAACTGAGAACACTGAAGTGGTTTTTACGAAAGCAGCTTCTCTCTCAGCCATAAGACTCCCCTTTCTTTGGGGTGTATGTGTGGACACATAACCAGTGATGATGATTGGTGTGTCTGTACACGTGGTGTAACTGAGGCCTTGTCCACACATACACGGGTATTTTTGAAAACTGAGGTTTTTCTACGCATTTTAGCCTTTCGTCCACACATAAACTGCGTTTTAGGTCAGTAAAAACTGAGGTTTTTGAAAACTCCGGCCATAGTGGGGATTTTTGAAAAATCCGTTTTTGCGTTTACTTGTGGACGAGAAAAACGAAGATTAAAAAATACGGACCGCCTTGCTACATACTGAGCGCCAATCAGATGACATCTCATTATGCGCAGTGTTTACATTAAATTGTCTACAATGCCCGGCGTTAACAAATTACGTTTTGGCATGCTTATACTCATGCACGGAGTTACTGTCCATCCGATATGAAGGACATAGATATCAGCGTCAGCTTCGGATTCTTCTTGAGGTGAAATCTTGCGTGGAGCCCCAGACCGAGGTCGATTGATGGTCATTTTGTGCTCCTTCCATTTTTGAACAATTGCAACAATTGTGACCTTCTCTCCCAGCTCCTTGCTAATGATTTTCTAGCCCATTCCAGCCTTGTGCAGGTCTACAATTTGTCTCTGACATCCTTGAACAGCTCTTTGGTCTTTCCCATATTGGGGAGTTTGGAGTCTGCTCGATTGATTCTGTGGACAGGTGTTCTTTATACATTTGACTAGTTAAGACAGGTGTCTTTAAAGAGGGTGACTAATTGAGTAGGAGTCTCTAACCACTCTGTGTGTGCCAGAACTCTTCATGGTTGGTAGGGGTTCAAATACTTATTTCACTGAAATGCAAATCAGTTTCTATCTTGTATTTAAAATGATTTTTTAAATTCTCCATTTGATGTGCTATCTGTCACTGTTGAAATAAACCTACCATTTGTAATGGGATAATATATTTCACCTGCCTTCAATTTTAACGTTGTGAATAATCAGTGTAAAATGTCTCTGTCATAACATAATCATATTTTTCTGAATTTTAACAGCATGTACAGCTGGTCATGTTGTATGAAAAAGTAAGTAAGTAAGTAAGTAAGTAAGCGTGATAATAAATATATAAAGAAATATATATACTGACTTACACTTTATGGATTGAAACAGCTCTGTAGAAGTTTCCTTTAACTTTTTTTGTAATCTCACTGCAGTTTACAAGACAAGACAACACATGTTTAACATGTTAAAAAGCCCAATGCGTTTATATAATGGCAGTCACAGTGCAGAAACAAGCAGTCCTCTGGATTAAGTTTCTTAGAAATATGTTTAAAATAAGGTAATTCCCCAGGCCAGGCAAAATAATAGTATTGAATCACAGGTTTAAAATTAGGGTGCTAACAATGTGAAACTTCACAGTACTTAGACTCATCTTTATTCATAGAGCTCAGTGACTCATGGACATCTAACAGGCATTTTCTACACTGTGTGTGTCAATCATTGCATTCCCAAATCCCATGACATGCAGACCCTTTGTCAACTGTTCTACTTTATGTCAGTTATTGGAAAGAACTTCTAAATCAACTTTAAACCAACTGACACTCACACACCACTTATCACATTCTGTATATAAATGTGCATTAAAACATTTACGTGGTCTGGTTGTTTCCCCTGAAAAGTTTCACATATTTAAATTAAGCTAAATGTGAGCTAAGGAATCATATAACACCACATATCTTACCAATGCACTCAGCATAGTTTAATGAATGAAAGATTAGGGCAAATTTTATGAGCCAACCTGCATTGATAGGAGGCCCTACAGCGTTCCTTACTCTGTCGTTATAATTTCTATTATTTTATTCACCAAGAGAAGTAGCGTCAGCCAGGAACATGGCGCCTGGTGAGGACGATATCTTACTCAATGTACCTCAGAGGTACCTAGCGGTCTTCAGGACCCACCCACAACTTTCTGATAGCAGGGCGAGTGCCCTAACCATGCACGCGTGAGACAAGGGGACGGGGTTAAATATTTGTCAGAATGCCATATTCGTATAATTCGTATAAATACTGTGTTAGATTTGGCTCCACTCCTAATATATATATGGGGTGAGGGTGGGGCCAAATCCAAATCCGGTAGTCGGAAAGGCACAAATAACGTGTTTTTTATGAATAGGGCATTCAAGTTTCAGGTTAATTTTATAGTTAGCGCAGGGTCACCATATCAATGAAATGCAATTGACGCGAGAAGACAAGTCACTCAGCAATATAGCAAACAAACAATAAAAGTTAAAACGTAAAATATGTAAAAGTTAAAGAGTAAAATATACAAAAAAAATTAAGCACTATAAGTTACAAATTCCAAAATAGAAGCATGAGTATACATGTATAAGTACAGCATTGTTGCATGTAAAATAAGGTGACAGGACAGTAAATTGATATTTAAGTACAATCTTAGCATTTTTTTTATTAATAAAAATGAGTGCAAAAGTGCAAAGTGTATCTGAGTCTGTTTTGTATTGAATAGTTGTTTGTGCATCCAGTGAAGTGTGGTATGTGTTCAAGTGTTGTAGTTGAGGTGACAAATGGCTTGATGGTTAAAGTTATTTTTAAGTCTTGTAGTCCGAGCAGACAGACTCCTGTAGCGTCTGCCTGATGGTAACATGAAGAACAGATGGTGTGCTGGGTGACTGGTCCTTGAGTATGTTGTGTGCTTTGCAAAGGCACCGCTGGAGGTAAATGGTACCTCCTGAATGGTAGGGAGACTCATTCCTGTGATGTGCTCTGTGGCCTTCACCATTGTCTGTAGAGATTTCCAGGCTGCTTGTAGAGCAACTCCCATACCAAACTGTAATGCAGCCTGTCAGTAAGCTCTCAGTCACGCTCCTGTAGAAATTTGTGGTGAAGTTTGCATTCATGCCAAACTTCCTCAGGCTCCTCAGGAAATACAATTGCTGGCGAGCTTTCCTGATTACAGTGTCTGTCTGAAAGGTCCAGGAGAGATCGTCTGTGATGTTAACTCTCGGGAATCTGAAGTTTCTGACCCTCTTGACCTCAACACTGTTGATGTGAATTGGCTGGTGTACCCTGACTGTTGGTTTCAGGTAGTCTAATATGATTTCTTTTGTTTTGCTGACATTGAGAGTGAGGTTATTATCCAGAAAGCAGTTGTGCAGTGCCATCAGCTTCTCTCAATAGGCCATTTCATTATTGTATGTGATGAGGCCTATGAAACTTAATGATGATATTGGACCTGTGTTTAGCAACATGTCATGTGTAAACAGGGAGTACAGGAGGGGACTAAGCACACATCCCTGTGGCGTTCCTGTGTTTAAGATGAGTGATGAGGAAGTGTGCCTACCAACTCTCACCACCTGGGGCCTGTTTGTGAGGAAGTTGTGGATCCAACAGCAGATGGACTGCCCAGCCCTAGGTCAGCGAGCTTCGAGGCAAGTTTTGAAGGAATGACCATGTTGAATGCTGAGCTGTAATCGATGAAGAGCATTCTAGCATATGTATCCCCCTTTTCCCAGTGAGTGAGAGCAGTGTGCATTGCCAAGACCATGGCATCCTCTGTGGCTCTGTTTGTGCAAAATCAAACTGTAGGTCCAGCGTGTTAGCGAGGGAGGAGCAGATGTGATTTTTGACCAGCCATTCAAGGCACATCATGATCACTGATGTCAGTGTAACAGGGCGGTAGTCATTCATGCAGGAGACTCCTGCTTTCTTCGGGATTGGAATGATGGTGGATGTTTTGAAGGAAGCAGGGACCAATGACTGCCCCAATGAGAGGTTGAAGATGCAGGTGAACACCCCTGCGAGCTGGTCGGCACACATTCTGAGGACCCGGCCTGGGATGCCGTGTAGTCCTGGAGCTTTGTAGGGATTGACCTTCTTGAAGGACCATTTTGAGTGTCAGAGATCCAGCCTCACTGCCCATCTGAGTATAAAGGACCTGCTCTTTGTTGTCTGCATCAAAACGAGCATAGAAGTTGTTTAGCTCATCTGCAAGAGAAACAGTGGGCTGAACAATGTCTGTGTTCTCCTTTTTGTAGATCATTTCCGTAGGATGTCTGCACCGACGAGAGCTCAGATTCATCTTAGCACAAACACTATTATTTATTTTTGCTTCTTGCTTTTTTTGTGCATGTGGCTCAATCATTCAGACAAAAACGTAAAAAAAAAATTGTGTTAGGGAACCCCCCTCTCCCCCATCACACACTCATGTGGTTAGGGCACTGACCATACGATCAGAAAGTCGTGGGTCTATTCTGAAGACTGCTGGGTACCTCAGAGATACCCTGATTAAGGTACAATCTCCACAAGCTGTTCCCCGGTAAACACCCCACACATTGATCCACTGGTATCGCCTCCACACCCTGCGCCCCGGGCAGAGAGTTCATGGCTGCCGCTGCTTCACTTGGTGAATGGATTTAAATGCAGAGGAGGAATTGCATACTGTAAACACTGTACAGTGGTGTGTTCATGTGTGATGATTGATCACTTTCACTTTTAGATATTACGCTTCCCTGCCCCCTGCCCCCATCACACGCTCAAGTTCAGGAGTAGAATCGGGGGTGGAGGGTG
>JBBKCR010000022.1:8943345-8968908 GCA_037577295.1 Ladigesia roloffi | reverse complement strand
GGAACATCTGCAAGATAGTTGGGAAGAACTATCTGCAGAATGAACAATGAGACATTGAACAATGAGCTTGAATTTCAATACAACAAAACTGGGGTGTTTGACAAATACTTTGTATACAGTATATATGGATGTGGATATAAAGCATGATATGGCTAATAGCAAATCCCATGGTAGTTGAATGTCATAGCAAGACAAACTATGATGAAATGAAATCTAAATTAATGACTCAGTAGGAGCACAGCTTCTCAATCAAAGTTCTACTTGATGTTTATGACTTTGTGAATTGCAAAAGCATTCTGGTCTGCTCTGGAAATTCCAAAGTTTGAGGCCAACAACAAGGTCAATTCTACCATGAGCTTCATATTTGGCCTTTTGTTACAGGGCTGGTTGTGATGACTGGCAGTCAATCGATCCATATCTAAGCATATATTTCAGAAGAACAGGTTAGGAGAGGCAGGCCTCCACACATAACTGGCTCAGAATGACAGCTGGGGCCTTCCATCAGTCCTCAGTCGGACTCTTTCATGCACTTAGCCACTGAGCAATGTAGCAGGTTCCCATAAAGGCCAAGTGACAAAGTATCGAGCGTCTAAATCTCCCCAGGCTGACTTAAAACCCCACTCAACTTAAAAACCTACTCAATTACTTGTATGTTGATGGTGCACACAGGAGATCAGCCCACTCTCCAGGGCTTAAGGTGGTGGTGCTGGTAAAGCTTGACAGTTGGTGACAAAAGCTTTCTAACAGCTGAGAGAATAACTTGCTAATGACTGCTTTCTGTCCCAGCCACCAGTGTTTTAATGCTAATAATCATTTGCAGAGTGGCCCTGCTTAGAACAGTAATTCATGCAGAAGTGAATTAAATATATTTAAAACCATGTCCCACAAGGAAAGCCTTAAAGTTGCAAACTGTCGCACATCAGAAATTATGCTGTGGCACTTAATGCATTTTATATCAGTCATAATCCTGGTGTTCCATGCTAATTAGTTAGCACTGCCAGCATGCATATTTCTCTTCATCATCTGGTTTCATGTCATTCTTCTCAGCATTGAGGGCTAACAATTACTTCCCCTTCTTGTCCCCTATCCATCAATGTTTACTTTAGACAGGTGAGGCGACAAAGAAATCACCTCAGGCAGCAGACAAAAAAATCCTGTTCTTGAACGATTAGTTCATTTTGAACGAACTTTAATATGACTCAGGAACAACGAGTCGTCTTGTACGAATGAATTGTTCCTATAGTTTCTGTATTGGAATTATTGAGTCTCAAACCCGAAGACTTGAGAGATGAACTAATCAACGACTCAAACCCGAAGACTCGAGAGATGAACTAATCAATTCTTGGTGAGTGTATCATAGATTAAAGACACAGGAATAAAATGAATGAAACTTTTCTGTTACTTAGTATTATAGTTTTGTCTTGTTTGTAGTATGATCAACGTTTGTGTAAGCAGTAGATATGTTAGGGAAGTAACACGTAACATTTTAATTATATTTTGTTAAAATGAACAAAATGACTCGAATGACTCGATAAAAGATTTGTTCATTTTGCTGAACTAGACTCAAAGATCCAAGTCGGTAAAATTATCTGAACTTCCCATCACTACTGGTTACCTGGGTTAAACACCTTGCATGTTAGCTTATTTAGAGAAAATGGGGTGGTGGTGGTTGAGTGGGGCCATCCTGAAAAATCTTTTGTTTTCCTGGATATATATTTCCACAATCTCCTAATTTCCTATATTTAAGAATTAACCACTACATTATCTATTACATCCCTGCATAACACTGCCATCTGAAAGTTACTTTAAAGATCATATTAACATATAAATACAGTATAAAAATGTAAATGTAATGTTTTTTTGGATGGGAAAATGTTGTATAGAATACTCTTGATGATTATGTGGATACGCTGTGAATGTATTTCTAAGAATGTTCCGCTGGTAACACTTGCAGGTTGATGACTTAAATGACCAAAACTTTAATTAATGTAAATGACATTATAGAGCAATTATTAATATTTTAATGGGTTTCCCACAGTGAGTTTAAAATTGTTAAATACTGTTCAATTGCTTAATATGTACAGATAATTGTAAAAAAAATATGGGCTTACTGGTTTTGTTAGAGCATATAAGCTTTAAGGTTTGTGATGGCAAGGGGCAATGGCTCCAAATGTATCTTGGGCATTGTTTAGACAGTTGAATAGGAAGTTAGGGTCAAATCAATTAATGGGAGTCCAACTGTTAGTTAATCAAACATTGAATAATATTGATAAGAGACAATGGCAGTTCATAATCCTAGCAAATTTGACTGATTTTGGATGTAAATTTCAATCTAGATTTCTCTGCAGGCTATAGGCTATAGTCACTGTGTAGAATTCAAACTTTGCTGAAAAAGTACTGAAAAATTGTCATTAGAAAAGCCCTGAGGGGAATTCACCCTAATTAGTTAAAGCTTCTGTGCATGTTTAGCCCCAGATTGTTCATTTTTGTCCAGAGAATTTTTTGTTTCATGAATGAATAAAAAGAATGATAAATCCTTAAACTACTTCGACTGTTTCGTAAACACTGTTCAAACTTGTCTTTCTTCATATGAGTTTTTTTTTTCAATGTCTTCTTGTTCATTAGATACTACCTGGTACACTTTTTTATGTCATTAAGTTATGACATTTAGTTTAAGAAGGGCTGTTTTATTTATGTTTGCATATCTTGTAACAAAACATTTTACTTATAATACATAAAAATAAACTTCAAAAATAAGATTGTGTATGTTTGTGTGGCATAACTTTGCCCCATAACATCAATCACTCAATCTCATTACTGTTGTTAATACTACCAAACAAAATAAAATCATGGTGGTCAAGAGTTTTCCCTAAAACAAGTTTCCAATTTGAGCTTGTTTTCATTAGTTTAATTTTGCTTTAAACAGACCCTCATCATTTTTTCTCAGTTTTCAACCCATTACATGTTAATTTGTTACTAATTTTTTTTTTTATATTTAAATGTACTTTTCTGTGTGAAGTAAAAACATAAATCTCTACTCTGAGAGAGAGGATGATATTGATTGTACCATATTGTCTGTTTTTAGAAACACATAGACCATTATGGACAAAGACTAAAGGTTTTCAATGTTCAACCTTCAAATCATCAACATTCTACTAAGCAAAATGGGCCTGAAATAAGCATATTCCCATGATGCTTGCCCACAAGCTGGTTTGAATGTCTTTGTGTACGCTCAGTACAGCAAGTCCTTGAATACACCCATGGTTGTGAAAATAAGTCCCAGCTGGGTCCAATTAGGGGACAACCAGAAGCGCTCTTGCTGTTGCCTTTCTCTCACCAGGCCACAGGGACTCATCAGACTTTCATTTGTCTCATTTGTGGAGACACACAACAGTACTATATGCTATACACAGCAGCCTAATTTCAGCTTTCAGCACCGAATTATTCCTCACCCCTGGCACACTCACACCCTTCTTAGAAGTGCCGGACTAGAGCATTGCCTCAATTCACACAAGACACACAAAGTTATCCATTACAATGAAGTTTATCCCAAAGAATGTTGATCTCCCCCTTTCAAACAGAGCATTGTAATTACAATCATGGTTTAAACAGCATATAACACATTAGCATTGATACAGTGCTTCCACTGCCAATGAGTGAGATTATGACCATAGCTTCCTGTAGACAGTAAATACCAGCATCCCCTCTCATGGACCCTCCACATGAGCTCATTCTGTTCACCAATCTTGTGATATATTTGGATGAGCTATTCATGCACTGCCTACAAATGTGTTCATTTACTGCAATTTTTAGGTTGGACAAGCCATATAAAACCCTGGCGATATTTTTTTTTATATTAAAAAGGAGTTCATTTTAAATAATTTATATTTTGTACGTGAAAGGTCATGGAAAGATCAGAAATAACTGCTTAAAAGTTCATATCTTGTATATCACTGAATTTTCTTAAGGGAAAAACATTTTTATTGTTGTAAAATATATAAACAATGTTGAATATAAACAATGTTGAAGTTCCAAAATGCCTTCCACTCTCTTGTCAATTCACATATGGCAACTAAGTGTTTTGTTTTCCCTCTTGTGAAAACTGATGTCACAACAATGAACAAATGTACATATATAATAATCCCACACTTCTTGTAGGGGTTACGTTTCAAGAGCACCCTCATATAGTGAAAAAAAATATATTTTTTACCTATATGAGCACCCATACATAGGTAAAAAAAAATCTGAAAATTAGTGTGCAATTTTCACTTTTTCTAGGTCCAACCATGGGCTGTCCAGCGAGTTTGGTTTACTCCACTTTGAAACATACAGCAGTCTATTCAATAAAAAGTAGTGATAAAAAATTGGTAATTGCAGGTCACCATTGTATTTAGATTTCTGTTGGGTTTTAAGAATTATTCTTGGTGGTTTATTACTCCATAGAAATTTCAAAATGTTTGAGTCTAGTGATTTAAACCAAGCGTTGGATGGTTTGCTTGGGATCAGTGAGAATAAGTAGTTTATTTATGGTAAGATTATCATTTTGATGGTGGCAACTCTTCCCATGAGTGTTATAGGTAAAGTTTTCCAACATGTAAGATCATCTACAATTGTTTATAGTACAGGAATATGATTCAACTGTACTAACGGGTGGAAAAGTTTATGCCTAGACATTTACTATTACCTGACTTCAGTGGGGTAGACAAGGTGTTAGAAAGTTGCAATTCAGAGACAGAACTGTTGATTTACTCCAATTGATGGAGTAGATGAGAGCTTGTCTATAAATGTGATTGATTTAGGGAGAGGGATTTTTGAGTTCCTGAGGAAAAGTAATACATCATCAGCATATAAGCTTATCTTGTGATCTATATTTTTAGTTTGAATTCCCATAATGTCCCTATTTTGATGCAGTGCTGCCGCTAGTGGTTCGATGAAAATAACAAAAAGTGAGGGGGAAAGTGGACAGCCCTGTCTGGCTCCCCTCTCTAGGTTGAAACTTGCGATAATATTATTTGTCCTAACACAAGCATTTGGATAAACTATATAAAGTTTTGATCCAGTCTATGAAAAATTACCCAATTCCAAAATTTTGTAACACTGTTAATAAAAATTTACAGCTTACCCAGTCGAATGCTTTCTTAGCATCTAAAGATACAACTACAGTTTCTAGTTTGTTAAGTGAGCAATAATCGATTACATTTATTAGCCTGCATGTGTGTGGATGAGTGTCTACCCTTGTTTGGTCCGAGTGTATTATGAATGGAGATATTTTTTTCAATTCTGCTGGCGAGGACTCTACAAATTATTTTAATATCTACATTAATAAGTGAGATTGGGCGATACCTAGAGGGGAGTGTGGGATCTTTGCCTGGTTTAAGGAAAAGACTGATAATAGCAGAGATCATGCTTGGGGGTATTTTGTGTTCGCTCTGGATTTGAGTTATCATTCTAAAGTACGTAGGTGCTAACGTGGCCCAGAATTCTCTATAAAATTCTGGGCTGGAGCCTTACTATTTGGGAAATGTTGTACGGCTTCATCAAGTTCAGAAATTGAAAAGGGTGAATCTAAAGCCGCCACCTGGTCTTCCTTTAATTTATGTAAATTTATGCTATTAAGACATTTTTCAATACAAGCATCAGATGGATCAATCTGTGGAGTATAATGCTTCATATAAGTCTTTAAAAGATGTGTTTATGTATTGTTGATCATGAATAGTTTCAGCAGTTGAGTCTTTGATGGAATAAATAGTTGTTTTTTCTTTATTTAACTTTAATTGGTTTGCTAGGAATGATCCAGATTTATCCCCATGTTCATAGTTCTCCAAACGAAGCTTCTGTATCAGAAATTGAGTTGTTTTATTTATTATCTCATTTAAATCTAGTTTTAGTTTCCTTATATTACTGATGATATGTGTCTGAGGGGAGATAGCATAAGTGAATTCTAGTGATTAAATTTTTTGTTCCAATTCTATTTTAAGCCTATTTTCCTTTTTCTTCCTATGTAAACAGTAAGATATTATTTTGCCCCGCATTACAGCTTTCCCTGCTTCCCACAGAATACATGCTGATGTTCCTGGCAAGTCATTATTTTCTAAATATGTTGCCCATTCTTTTTTGAAATAATTAATGAAATCTTGTTCTTTTAGCAACGATGTGTTAAATCTCCAGCTTCTGCCTCTTTTCTGTGATAGGGAGATAGAAACCTGTGCATGATCACTGATAACAATAGGGTGTATCTGTGCATCTCTAATATCAGTCATAATAGAGTTGCTGACTAAAAAGCAGTCTAATCGGGAGTATGAGTGGTACACTAGTGAAAAGAAGGTATAGCCCCTGAGTGTAGGATGATGAGAGCGGCAAGCATCGCAAAGACCAAAATTACCCATGTATTGTTTAAAAATATCAGTAGACTGCCAGTGCCTGTGATGAGCCTGTCAGTATCTGGATCAAATATCAGGTTAGGTCTCCTCCTATTATAAGTGTGCGGTCAGAGTGCCCAGAAAGTGCTCTGAAAAAGGTGTGAAAAAAGGAGGGGTCATCAACCTTTGGCCCATAAATATTAGCAATACAGAGCTGAATATTTTCAGTAGATAAGTTATTATAAATCTACCTTCTGGGTCTGTTATAGTGTTACTAGCGGTGAAATGTATTTTCCTATGAATCATAATGGCTACTCCTCTTTGTTTTGAGTTGTAGATAAATAAACTTTAAAATGTATGTTTCCAAAAATTACATTTTTTCTTAATAAATTTGAAATTAATGCTAAAAAAACCATAATGCCCAGGTTATTATGGGGATTTCCGTGTATAATTATCATGAATAAACACCCTAAACTCTGGGTTTAAATGAATATGTTATGATATAAGAAAACTTTACAAAGGCTTACTATCATTGGTTATGCATTTGAAGATCAGTGCAATTTTCAATATATATTTAATTTCAGCTATTGCAAGAGTGTTTTGCCATGTTATATGTAAATTAGTCTTTTTAATGTGTGGGGAAAAGGGAGGTTGAAAATGCTCATTTAAAAAGAATTACAATTGTTTTGGTACATTAAACAACACATAATTTCATAAATTGAAAAATATGTTCCTTTTAAGTTTGACATGTTACTTTCCATTATGTAGTAAAATAATTTTATATTATATTAGATTTTCGCAAATGTCTTGTAAAGCTAGTTCAGCCTGCCCACAGTTGCTACAAAATAAACCCCTTTTGTGGGTGAACCATGGTCAAATTTGCTCCAGTTAAAAAACTCATATTTTGATTGGGCTGCCAGTGAGCCACAAGGCAAACGACCCCCTGTCCCAGATCCTGTCACCTGGTCCACTCTGGATGCCCTTGCCTGTGTGTCTGGTCTGGGTTCAGAGCATTTAGTTTACTTACTTTGAAAAAATTAAGCAGACCAGCAATTCCAAGCAGAGCATGTAACAGCCTCAAGATCACTAGCTCCAGATTAGGTGAGTAATCCTGCATTCAAGGAGAAGCAACGGCTTTGAGTGAGATTCCGCATGTGGCCAGCACTGAGGGGTCCCAAGGTAACTCTTGTCCTGAAAATTACACACAAATCCCAGAGAAAACTTTGGGTCTTGAAAATGTATAGAAGTAAACTTGCCCTTTCTAATCTACCTATGGAATTTAAAATATCTGTGTTTAAAATTTTTTCATTGTTATTATGAATCATGGGCTGAATATTGATCAAGGTTAATGCACCGTCCTTGCACTGCACTGCAGAATAAATGCATGAAACATTTATACCCAGGCCTCAGACAGAGTTAAGAATACAGATAAATAAATGGATACATTCACCCACAGGACTTATTTGTCACATATATAATTGAATGCAAGCACATGCACCATGCACCTTGAATAATGCATGAACAGACTCAAGCATCTCCCAAATGAATGAAATACAGTGCAGCATTCAGGAAATCCCAATAAATTAGAGAGCATCAGGTCATCCGGGATTCTGCTACTCACATTATGATCCATGAGGTGAAACTATAAAATGTGCCATATTGCATTAATTACTGGGAATGCAGTGGTCATAATGAAAGGAAAATTGATTTGCATTTTAAACCTCAGTTGAGCCGTAAATAATGAACTCGGAACTATCCCTTCAGAAAACATGTTAGCATTTAAAAACTTTTTGACCTTCTAAGAAGGCCTGGCTTCTGCTATCTCCATCTATAAGTGTAAAATTATCAAGTATCCCATTGCCTGCACACATACTCTGTAGGAGCAGGAGTGTGTTGAATGGTGAGTGTACCACTCTGCAGGGGGCCCATCCATCTCTTCCACTGAATAAGGTCAAATACTACCTAACATACATTAATGCAAACGACCTGAAGGCCTTTGATTTATAGTGAGCAGATAAATCACAGCTCCTCACAGTACATATAAACCAGACTGCAAAAACATTTACATCTGCAAATATTTATGGTTCATTTTGCATTTCAGGGCAGCCTGAAAATAATTTCTTTTTTCAAGTTTGCACTTAAAAATGATAAAAAGAAAAAAAAGAAAACAGTTTTTTTGGGAGGATATTTTTATCCTTCACTGCTCTAGCTCTCTTCATCCTCCCCATACCTCTCTTTTTCTCTTTGAGTCGACTTGTTGTATTTGATTAGTTTTTATTCCAGCAGCCGTCTGCCTATATGTCTGTGGTCAGAGAAGAGGGCACGTTTTGGATCACTTCTTTATTCAAACGCAGCCAAAGGGGTCAAGGAGGCAGATCTGTCATCTCCAATGTATTAAACTGCAAAAGTGTGCCGCATCTACAATATATGAACTACAGATCAACGGAAATGAAAAATGCTGGATGGGAAATTCACCCCTTCACTGCTGGAATGAAATCTAGCCCCAGAGATGAAAAAGAAGTTTAGCTAGACTGTGCTGTTTTTCCATCATGTTTTTTTTCCTGAATTTCTCCCAGGAGAGCATCAACATGATATTCATTGGTCCTTGTGAGGAGACAGCTCTAAATAGGTGAATTCAGGCACGATATACTTGAACAGATTGAAAGGGACTTTTCCTTCTATTGCAACATTGACCTGCTGCAGCCATGGTGAATAACCTACTGTCTGGTAAATCGATCAGAGCACAATGCAACACAATGTCATGCACGTGATTTGTGAATGGCCATGAAGGTCAGCAGAAATTTTTAATGCCCCTTCCTGACCTCTTTCTCTTTTTTTCTGAGTTCCATTCTGCTTCACTCTACAAATTGTGAAACCATTTGGCAACAGACAACCCATTTGTACTCAGAGGTGTGACCAGAACATCATGTGTGGGTGGGCATCATGTCTGGGGGAGTGGCAGGAATAATAACCTATTGTGAAATACAATTAACAGAATGAAAGTTTTTTTATTTTTTGAACAAATAGAGAACTACATTTAAAAAGGTAAATATAGTAAAATTTCACATGGTTCATTACAGTCCAGTTGTAGCATTTTTGTTCATCATAAAGAAGGATCCATGAATGTGTTGTAAATTAAAAAATATTATTTACAATAAAATGTTTTAATTCTATCAAATAAATGAACATACAAAATTTACATTAATTATTAAATGTAAATATGATCATAATGGTACTGTTTATAACAAGTATTCAAACACTTGTTGAAGATTTTAAATTTCTGAAATGGAATATCATTATAGCAATATTTATTACAAAAAAGCACCATTCAAATCATGTATAGGTCAACTTGAAACAAAGATTCCAAACTTTCGAGTGGAAGTGGATCTGTCCAACACTGCATGAGAAATGTTTTCCTTATGGTTGGGCCACCTGCTCTCTGTGTCCACTTCAAAGCCAAGATGTGGTTGAAAGTGTATGCGGATGAATAAATACCCTGTCTGTGGAAGGCAAAGACCCCTCATGCTGACACTGGGGTTGCATACATAAAACAAGCACTCCAGAGGGAGATTAATAACCGGCAGATCCAGTGGCGGATAATCCAGACAGCCCAATGTGACTTTAAAACCTAAATGAATAGTGCATGGAGCTGGGTCAAGGGCAAGGCAGCGCAGGTTAAAGAGTTTCTTATCAATCAGTGAGTGTGAGGAATCTGTTTGAACAAGCAGATGGCTCCTGCTGGACCTGAAGCAGCCACGTGTATAGGGAGGATTTCACCAGAAGAATTGAAAATGGATGTTGGTGTCGTGGGTCTGTCCTGCGTGGACGGAAGAAGATACGACCAGCCAGTCTCTCTCATGATTTTAACTATTTTATTGACCAGACAGCAATGAGGTACAGGAAATAATGCTCCACACCACGCCTGAGGACCGAAGGTCTTAAATACAGAGTGTAATTATTGGCTAAGGATCCTCAGGTGTGGGTGGAGTATGATTGGTTTAGTAGTGGCTCCTTAAAGTCGCAGAGAGGAACTGTGACAGTTGGTGTAAGAGAGCAATGGTATAAAATATTGTAATGATCTTGAGGCCGAGGAAAAGGATGGAGCATTCGCGAGAGCTGGTGAACTCAAGGGAGGAATCCTCCACAACCTTTATTAAGAGCTATAAACAGCAGGGGCTTGTAATGGATGCGAACATGCAGCACAGCAAGCTTTAACAAACAGACAAACCCAGCCCAAGGTACACAGATCAACCATGATTCACACTAATGGTAGACAGTGTACCTCTACTCGAAAACAACCCCAACACTACTTAAAACACACAAACACTCCAAAATACACAAAATAAACACATTTACATCCGAACTGTGAGTGCAGTCCTTTTCGTCAGCCGCACAAATGTTGACCAACTCATCTAAAATGCTCATGGGAGTTTTACTTACTCAAAAAGGTTCTGAGGGCAGAAAGAAATTTGATTGGTTCAGAGAAATAACAAATCCAATCGTAGAGGGGGCGGGTCTAAAGAAGCTAAACAATAGGCTGAAAAAAGACCTCTGCAGCAGTATTGGTGAAGGAATCTGGTGAAGATTTTTCACTGCTCTAATTCCAAAGGTAAGACTGTTTAACATTTATTTGGTTAACAGGATTTACTTTTCATAAACTAGTTTGAGGCAATTAACATGTTATTATTATTTTGCTAAGAGCTGGTTAGCATTAGCTTAAAAAGCCAACCATGTAAATGCTGATGTTATGACGATTGCATGAGATGCATGACTTATATTTTCATATTTTATAACCACATATGCTGGTGCACGTTACTTTTGAAACTCAGAGTGAGCTGTCTAAAGGGAGATATTATATTTTTGATTTTGTCAACAGCCATCACTTGAGGTCAGCTTTGGTATTTTAACCGGCTATTTTTCTACATTAATATGATCTCTTATTAGCGGTGAAGTGTTCTGAAGGTCTCAGGGAAGGAAGAGCAGTAATTAGGATTTTAATGTAGTTTAATGCAGCTGCATTATATGGCTGTAATTTTTTGTGAACTACTCACTGCTCTCAGGGCAGGAGTACTCAGTTGCCTCATATGACTGTTATTTTTAGTGAACTACACACTGCTCTCAGGGCAGGAGTACTCAGTTACTTTGTAATACCAAACCTGACCTCAAATGATGGCTGCTGACAAAATTAAAAATATAATATCTCCCTTTAGACAGCTTACTCTGACTTTCAAAATTAACGTGCACCAGCATATGTGGTTTTAAAATATCATGCATCACATGCAATCGTCATAATATAGCATTTCCATGTATGGCTTTTTAAGATAATGCTAACCAGCTCTTAGCAAAATAATAACATGCTCATTGCCTCAAACTAGTTCATGAATAGAAAATCCTGTTAACTAAATAAATGTTTACCAGTCTTACCTTTGGAATAAGAGCAGTGAAAAATATTTGCCAGATTGCTTCACCACTGCTGCAGAGATCTTTTTTCAAACTTCCGACTTTTGATTAGCTTCTTGGTCCCACCTCCTCTGTTCGTTTAGACCTGCCCCTTGCCCTCAGAAACTTTTTGAGTAAGTTAAACTCTCACAAGCGACTAAAAGCTGGCGAAGTTTCTGCCTTTGATTTCCGTTTAACCCTATGCAACTACACTCGAATAACTGTTTGACCGCTGGTTTGGTGATGAACCTGGCTGTGACACACCCCTGACCGAGGCTCCTGGTTGCACACCTGCCCCCTCGGCCACCGAA
Source organism: Ladigesia roloffi (assembly GCA_037577295.1). Lineage (NCBI taxonomy): Eukaryota > Metazoa > Chordata > Actinopteri > Characiformes > Alestidae > Ladigesia > Ladigesia roloffi. Next base: position 8,956,799 of record JBBKCR010000022.1, on the reverse strand, counting down.
ACGCTCTGCCCATTGCGGTCCCCTCTATGGAGCGGAAGGTGGTTGGCCCCAACCTGTACGGTCAACCTGACCACATCCACAAACTCCCCCAGATGCTGCATCAGGTCCAGCCCCACGATGCATTTATCCTGGATGGGTCCCTCTAGGAATGGATGTTCAAATGCACAACCGCCTATCGCCCACACACAGTTCTCCAGCCCTGCATGACCACACGCTGCCCCGTGACCGTGGTGATCTTCCAGTCCTTGCTCGTGTTTGACCCAGGCCTGCCTTGGGAGTCCTTTTCACGCAGAAGTCCATCTCGAATCAGTGAAATGGTGGACCCTGCGTCCACCAAGGCCCTGCACACTACACTGTCCACTGAACAGTCCAGGTATAATCCTGCATGTCCCAGACGTGCGCTTTAACCATCAGGGTGGGAAAAGTAGACAGAAGCGGGCAACGGCTTCCCCTCAACTCTGTGAGCAGTGCATGATGGGAGAGCCCTCCCCATCCAACTTTGTTACAATACCTTGAGATGGGGTGCACACAATCTCATTCTCTCTGGAGATCCATTCTTGGCCAGATGTTTTTGGAATAATGCAAAATCAATGGCGTTCACCATAGCATGCTGAAACAAAGGGAACATGCCTCACTTTCTGTTCTTATCCATGCCCAATCACATGCTATCAAGGGCTTTTTAAATGAATGGTGAGTATCAGGCGAACAAAAGTTAAGAGGCCACAAGCGCCAGGCATGGGGCAACACAGGCGAAGAGCAGGGGCTTTAATTAAAAGGATTATATGGTGGTGCTGCACACCAGGGGGAGGCTGTCCATGGCCTGAGATTGAGTACGGCAATGAAACCCATCACAGGCATCGGAGGGAAGCAGATGGAGAATTAGAAAAGGCTGAAAAGACTGCCAAAGAATAGTGCAGAAAAGTATGGGAAACAAAGAAAAGAAAAGAGAATGTGCATGAGGAAATAAGTCCCTTTCAATAGGTTCTTGAATTGACCAGAGAGCGCACACAGACATAATGTAGAAATGTAACTAATTTTACATATGTACCTTTATAAAGAGTTTAAAATGTTATATCACTTCATCATCTGCCATAACTGCTGGAGAAGGACAAACAGTAAAGATGATTATATTCAAAGAATATGTAGGCAAACAGACAAGGCAAAATAATAGAGATACTGTAAAGCAGGCATCACCAAATAGCGGACTGTGGTCCGGATCTGGACCGAGTGAATGTTCTGTCCGGAAACGTGACCAGTCTGGAAAATTCACGAGATTGAATCATTTTTAATGGACCTTTTTTTGTACGGTCGTGGCTGTAGACAGCGGGGGCTGCTACTCCAGTTAATACAACAACAGCTTCACTCGTTAGTTTACTAGTGATGGAAAGTTTGTCTTATTTCAAAGAGCCGTCTCTTCTGGCACGGATCCCAAAGGGGAGCCGGTGTTGTGCCAAAAAGTGATCATCTGCCAGAACTTGATTGCCGTCCACTGGGAGCGCGATCAGCTGCTTAAAGCTGTTGCGCTTAGATTAACTTGCTTGATATCATTCAGGAGGGTTATATTTGACACATTATACTGCTAACACACCCTTATAACTGCTAAAATATCTTGAAAATGAACATTAAATATTATAATATGTGATTTTCAAGCCGTGATAACAGCTTATAACTTGTGACTGTCACATGTTATGAGCTGCAATCACTTTTTGGCAGCCTAAATACTCCATGTTCTCAGTTTTAATGTTCCTTTAAATGTATTTCCGCAGTTATAAGGGACTGTTTGCATTACAATGTGTCACATTTAACTCGCAAAACTACTTGTAGATACTGACCCAAAACCCGACCTGAGGAAAAAAACAAACAGTTTACCACATGTTTTGATTGATAAAGGAATGTGTTTTGTAACTTAAATGTATTTGCCTGGGACTCCTTCTATTTATGGTAAAAGAGTTAGTTGTGCACTCAGTTCATTTTCTGCATTGGAAATGAACAATACATTTTGAGCAAACTATATGACACTGTAGACATAGGGGAAGGCTATAAGACACAAGATGGACTTCAGTTCGGATCTTCTACTGGGACGAAATGTAATAACTGGACCTCAAGGACTTTTACTTGAATACCCCTGCTATAATGGTTTAACAGAAAATTTCCTGAGATGTAGAAGACAAACGATGAGGCAGGACAACAGCATGTCTCTGTTATTGAAATCCCTGCAGTAATAAAGAAATTCACAATGGTGCAGAGGAACTTGCTAATCAATGCTGCCCCTGCTAGCCTGGAATAAAAAAACGCATATTTTCCCACCAAAAACAATGGATTCCAGTCCAAAACCAAAAGCCTGATAATAAAGAATGAACAAATACATACAAATGTTACACTTTTGTGGACATCACACTAGGGAGTCAATAATACCACTGGTTTACATATGAGTATTTTTATTTGTTTACTTGCCAATGCCTTGTATTGATAGCAATATTACTTAGAATAGTGTCCATGCAAGTGCAAGTAATTTAGCGGTTTTATTTTCTCTTCTACAGACTATGGAAAACCTATAATAAGACTAACTAGTATAGTTCATACTAAAATTATTAACAGAAGTCTCATCTAAAGCAAAAATAAACCATTCACTCTGGTTTTAAGAAAAAACTGAGTCCCTTTCAAGTTTACTCATAATGTGAAAAAGTCCCCTTTCTGTGGTCCACTTTTTGACCACTTCGAGAGGACTGAGTCTGGTTCTCTAAAGAGGACTATATGTGAAAACACCTTTAAAGAAAGTATCATGTACACATAGACGTGCGTTAAGGTTGGTTGCTGTGGTCTTGCACTAGAATTAGCAAATCTGTGTACTTAGCACTGTGATGTGTCTTCAGATGGTTAATCAAATTGCTAGTGTTAAACAAATCCTGTTGTTGTCTTTTATATTAAAATATTTCCAAATTGCTGACATTGCTTACGCCGTCTATTGAAAAAAACCTCATTGCTTGAGGTCAAAATATCTAATGCCAAGTCGTTGTCTCCCCTTAAACACTGAAGTCAGGAAGGACAACACATCACATCTGCCCAGTGTGATCAGTTGATGTAGTGAAATGGAATATTGGAATATGGTATCAGTGCATGCTATTGCCAATTAATATACTAATACAAGTATGAGTATTTTAAAGAAATATTGGCTTGATACCCAATACTAGTATCAGTATCGGTGCAACCCTACTTCACACATTCCCCGGCAGATAGGAATGAGTCTCACGATTACTAATCAACATTTCTCACTTTAACTGAACCTCCTCTGCTAATACTTCAAGATGGTGGAGTAAAGGTGTAAATTATGTACATAAAAGGAGTAAAGGGTAGGATATGGACTTAGTTGGGGTGTTGGTGTTATGTAAGCGACGAGTGTTTGTAAGGATTGAGTAGTGTGAGGTAAGCTGAATGCAGGAACATGTGTGTTCAGGTTTACTGAGTTAACTCTAGCTTGTGTTGTCAGTGTGGGTTGACCAAATTCTCATTTGTGAGGATCTGCCTTGGTCATAGACTCCGTCAGTTCGATGACAATTCTCAGATTTGCATATTTAGATTTATTATTCATTTTTAGGGATAAGATTTGTCTCAGGTAAGTAGCCCATCATAACTCTCAAACTGGTGAAGGGTTATGGATGGGGTCTCTGCCAGGTGTCTTTGGCATCCTTCCTACGGGCAGCCTCATGTGACTACTGATGACTACTGTTCCATTCAGGGTCAGACTTACCATCTGGTGTATTGTGCATTTTTCTGGTGGTCCGACGTGCTATTTGGGGTGACAAATGTCATTATAGTGATCAGGGATGTGCACAGACCATTTGACCATTTGTGCAATTTTCCCGTTAATTTTGTTTAATTTCCTGGAAATTAAGGTAATATTAAGGGAGTTCATAATGTTCATTTATTTATATTTTTGCATATCAAAAGCAGTTTTACCAGTGTTGTGAATTACATTTTATACAAAGATGTATTGGAGAGACGGGCACAGACACATTAATTTGTATGCTGATTGTGCTTTTAATTGTCAAAATATAATGTGAGGTAATACACTCTACTCTAAGGTGCTGTGTTACACATATGCAGGTCATAAAAGGTATTTAATTTGTGCAAATCATTGTTGGAGTCATTCATGAAAAGCACAATACCAGCGTGGTGCTGACATTAGGCACGTATGTGAAGATAATAAAAAAACACGTAGGTTACGTACCATCTTATCCTCAGTCACTCAGAGTAGGATCCTGTGCCGATGTTGGATGCAGTGTAGTTTCCACTGGCATTGTTGTAGGAGATAAAAACAAAAAAAGTATAAGGAACATATTTGTAAATGAATACCGCCAGGTATTTTCGCGCGCCGGAGAAAAGCAATTACGTGTTCGTTCGTAACTTCCACAGACGTCTAGCGCGGGGTTTCGAACCGCACTTACCCACGGCAGTGTGCACTAAAGGAGGAAGTGCGCAGTGCGCACTACGCCTACATTACAGTGCACTGAGCCTAGTGCGTGATTTCAGACACACTCCTAGATTAATTAGTTGACCCCTACAAGATATGTCACTGCACCACCTTCAGGCTCCAGCTACCTGCTTCCCTCCGAGTCCAACCTGTGTTCCATCAGTCACAACTTAAACCTGTGAATGTCTGTCCTCTGTCTCCCCAGGCTCTTGCTCCTTCTCCACCAAAGATCATTGACAGTAGTCCTGCTTACACTGTTCAGTGGATCCTTGACTTGTGACACTGGGGTTGCAGCACCCAGTAGCTTATAGACTGGGAGGGCTATGGACTGGAAGAGCGGTCTTGGATTCCCGGACTGTTCATCCTGGATGAGCCCCTGATCCAGGACTTCTATCGTTGGGTATCCTCCCAGCCTGGTCCGTATGGTGCCAGTCTTGCAGGGGAGGTTCTTTCACACAAACCAGGTAACATGACATCATTAGGCACTGGATCTGACTCATGTAAGGTTAATAAACAGGAAATAAGATTTCCTCTGCACCAGACATTGGATTAATTTCATCTTGACTCAGCCCTCAACCCTACTTGACTTACAGGAGTGCTCTGGTTCTCAGAACCATTTATATACATGTCTGTGTATATGTGAGAATGTGAAATCTCTAATCTGAATTGGAGAATTCCCAGAGCAAATTGCATGGCTTACCAGGCAACTCATTTGTGTCCACGTTAGGGCTATCCACCATGCTACACCTGGGCGTGACTTTCAACAGTCATTTCTTTTTTGCCTCTGAGTCACATGCACACACATACAGCATGTCATCCCTTTTTCCAAAATTATATAGAGATTTAGCTTCATCATATGTGACCAGGTAAATTCACAATTTATTGATTACTACATTTTCATTACAACTTTTTATTAATACTACTTTGTTGGTATACACATTCATGGGAGTGCAAAGATGGGTAGTGTGCATGACCGTTCTACCCCCAAATGCCACATTTTTCCCAGCTCGCCCTTGGTTCCATTAGAATATGTGTCTGGATATGATTGTTCCTGAGGGACTCCATTTCCTTCATTGTTGGTTCGTTGAGTTTGGCTGTTATTTTTCTTCTCTCAAATGTGACATAGTGGGGAGGCACATCAACTGAAAGGTCATTCACTAGTAGTAACAGTTTGCCCTGTAGTGTCTTTGTCTTCCATTGGTCTCCAGGCTCTGGAGACACTCCATATATTGAGTGATCTAAGAACTGCTTCTTTTTTTAACGATATAAATTTTCCCAGCACCCAGCTTTACTGGTCCACCACATTCACTTAGTTTCCTACTGCCAGGCTGTAACACCACTCCTCTTGCCTTCATGTCATAGAGTGTTATGCCTTTTGAGGTAGCCTGTCTGCTATTTACACTGGTGATTTTTGTAGGATTCTGATATCTGCTTGACCCATTTCTTTGCAAAACCCTTTGGTGAGTCTGGTTCTGCATTTTCTACCAACCCAAAGAGCAAATCAGTTGGGAGGCAGAGATGACAGCCTGTTGACTTGTGCTGTGTACAACTCGTGGAACCACTACTTTTCTTTTCCAATTAGGGTCCTCAACAGGGTGAAGTTCTAGAATGAGTTCATTCTCAAGCTAATGACTTTTGTCGTGATGCATGTTTTGATGGCTATACAAAATGGAGAATTAAGTCATTAAAGAGGCACTTGGCTGCCATCTTTCCACGCTTATTCATTGTTGGGTAGGCTTGAGCAAAAATGGGAAGAAATGGGATTCTAAAATGGCTGCTGTAGCAATTCAAGGTTAGCAAGTATCTACTCAAAGCACCACCATTCTTCAACCTGTTGGTTCTAGCTGTGATTGGAGCATGCACATTTGTTGCCATCCCTGTACAGGTCAGTAAATATCTGTAATGGGTACCATAGTGGTGGCACCAAGTATTCTGCAGTAATGAAGAAATTCACAACCAAACAGAGAAACATGCTACACAATACTGCCCCAGCTGACCTGGAGTAAACACCGCTCATTTCTACACAAACACAATGGATTCCATTCCAGAACCAAGAGACGTGCAACAAAAAGCAACATGTATAAACATCAGTGTGACACTTTTGTGGACATCACAATGCCATTGGTTCTGGCAAGCTCTACAATTGGTAGGCATAAAGTTTTGGCATGTTAAGACGTGTCAGATACAGACATTCCAGAATCCCAGCAGGAGGTGCATGAGGCATACTCCTATTGAGTGAGGCCTACTCTGAGCATTTCTGTAGATAGCAAAATATGTAGATTATCCATGTTATAGGGTGTGTAAGCCAGGCAGAGCAGACACGAAAGATCAGAGCTGAGAAAGGACATACAGAAGCTAACACCTTCATGGACAGACCATCAAATCTAGGTCAACTGGGCTTAAAAAAGCCATAAAAGAAAGGGCACATGAAACTGACTGGGGACACAGGACAAACCAACACAGGGAATACAGATGACATGCCCAGTACTCCAGTGACCAGGACAGGCAGTTACACTTGACATAGGAGGGGTGGTAGGAGCCCAGTGTGTAAAATGCTTGCCTCTAAAACCCAATGACCAGTAAGCTGCAGGTTAAAACCTGACATTTGACCTGTGTGTCCTTGAGAAAGACACATAACCCTTAATTGCTCCAGGTAATAATTTGCTCTGGACAAGGGTGAATGCCACATTATTATTATTTATTTCTGTGTTATATTTTTTGTATTCAATAATAACTTAGATATCTCACAGTCATGAACAAAGAACACTGACCAAAATATATGTTTTTTTTTTTAACTCTTCAAGCAAGTATGTAGTCAAAGCACCACCATTCTTCAAAGTTTGCATTAACCCCCTTTTTAATGCATGTTTAGTGTGTACGGTGTTGAATATAACAGATGTAAACAAAATATCCATATCTAAGCATGTCACCTACTTAGAAAAATCAACAAATCAATCTATCAATCTAACATTTTTGCACACATCCATTTCAGTAATATTACATTTAGGGTTTTTTTCTGGCATTTTTATGACATGCAATTCCCTGTAGAGTTTGTCAGGTGTCCTTGTTTTGATTGTTTGAGATTTTATCTTTATTTATTTTTTTATTAATATATTATTAATATATTACAATAATGTTTAATATAGTTCATATTTATTTATTTATTAATTATTTATTATTTATTAATATATTACAATAATTTTCTTCAAAAATTATTCTTATATTCAATTCTTCTTCAACAAAATGTGTGTTATTTTACTGAAAACAAAACTGTGGTGTATATTCTTGCACTAAAAAAGAAAATAAACATGCCCTAACCTACAGGGTGTAAAACTAGCATTTTTATTGCATAAGCAGATCGTTGTATGCCACATACTGTCTATTTTAATGTCTATTGTCATGAACCGTAGTTTACAAGCTAAACTGGTAAAACATATTCTTTCCATGCCTCTCAGATGGCTGATTAGGCAATGGATTCAACAGTAAAACATTTATCTTAGCTATTTATCTTAACCAAGGCTGATATACAATTCAGCACTATTTGATGCTAACATCTCTATGTGCCTGTGTGAAGCACACATAGCAGAAGCTATCCAGCCTATCCACTCCACCATGGACATTAAACTGTGGTACTTCTGACACCGGTAAAAGACCCAGCATGAGTTCAGAAAATGGTGTGTTTTTGTTTTTATGGAGACATGGCACAGTGACAGCTTCCTGAAAATGGCTACTCAAGTGGATAGCCTGTTATCACTTTGCATGAACAGAAGCGCTGCTCTGTAGCACTAAACATGAGGAGGGGTCTTGAATGGTGGGGGAATTCTGTGCTGGTCTGTAATTACTGCTTACCACTGTTGCAGTATGTGATTGTTAATGAAAACACCTTTGGTATCTGGTGGAATTAACCACAATGATCATATCTGCAGTGCACATTCCACCCAGCACTAATGCTGGCTGAACCTTTCGGAGCAGTAAGTGAGCTCCAAAACTCATACTCAGATGGACTTCAGTGCCACAGGAGATTTCACCATGTAAACCTTATTGGACATAAAAGAAAATAAATAAAATGTAAAGAAATAAAACATAGAGAAATATAAAGAACAGAATTCTAAACTCCATCAGTATGTGGACTACAAGAGGGGTGTATATTCTGGATTGTGTTTGCACAAACATCCCCGCCCCCATCTCAGCTACTCAGACCACATATCTTTTATGTCGACCACAGCATATAAACCACTCACCAGACATAAAAACCCGTTCTGAAGCAAGTTCTACAGCTTGTTGAGATTGTTTTGAGCATACTGATAAAGGCTGCAACCCACAGCCATTCTGACAACCTGTAGAATTACATGGCATCAGTGTTTGGCTACTTCACCAAGTTCATCATTTACATTATTTTCAAGACCATCACCACATGACTTGATCATAAGCTGTAGATGACTGCAGAGGTAGAAATGCTACCCATGACACCAGCTTCAGATCCGGTGATAATGCTGTCGCTCATTAATGTGCATCAATGGACAGCTCACAGCCGATGACACGGAAATGGTGGGTTTGATTACCTGGACCGATGTGGTGTTGTACAGAGAGAAGATGCAATAGCTAACAGATGGGTGTAGAGCCAACCACAATAAATGTTTTAGAATTCACAATCAGCTTCTGGTGAACAAAAATGAAGATTCTCTTGAACTCTCCCATTCTCTCTGCACCCTGTGTACTTTTATCCAATATGCACTTATGTAACCTTGTGGTGTTCTGATTTTATTTCTGTGTCACACATGACCCTGGAGAAATTCTCTGTGTACGGTGTATATCGCTCAAATCACTACTGGTTGAATTTTGAATTTCCCATATAAAATGACTGAGTCTTCAGTAAAGAATTTGATACTTTAGCTTCATTAAACTGCAGGAAAATCCTATACCTTGTATATCATAATAGTATTACCCTTCTCAAGCATACAACATTTCCTTCAGGATCAATAATGTTTTCTGATTCTACAGTATAAAGGATAGTTAATAAAAATGAATTTGTGATTTTTCATTTGATTGAATTCTATAAATTTAATGCAATGTTGTTTTGTCCTCTCCTTGTCCCCAAGGAAGACAAATGAGTCCACAAACGTCTTGAGTTTTCTTTAATTTCCCTTCAACACCAAACAAAAGCTCACACTTATTAAACTAATAACCCGCAAAAACCCAGTGCACAAAAACCCAAAAGCCTATTGCCCCCTGATTTCACCTGCAAGACAGCCAGGGAAAAAAGAACAGAAACAGACTGAACTTAGAACACAAGCTCAGAACGTCAGCCTCGTTTAGAACAGTTTGTGACGAGAAAGCAGATGAAACTATCACATTAAAATTATGATATAATGTGATTTCAAACATTAATAAAAGAATGTGAAAAAACATGCCCTAACCTACAGGGTGTAAAACTAGCATTTTTATTGCATAAGCAGATCGTTGTATGCCACATACTGTCTATTTTAATGTCTATTGTCATGAACCGTAGTTTACAAGCTAAACTGGTAAAACATATTCTTTCCATGCCTCTCAGATGGCTGATTAGGCAATGGATTCAACAGTAAAACATTTATCTTAGCTATTTATCTTAACCAAGGCTGATATACAATTCAGCACTATTTGATGCTAACATCTCTATGTGCCTGTGTGAAGCACACATAGCAGAAGCTATCCAGCCTATCCACTCCACCATGGACATTAAACTGTGGTACTTCTGACACCGGTAAAAGACCCAGCATGAGTTCAGAAAATGGTGTGTTTTTGTTTTTATGGAGACATGGCACAGTGACAGCTTCCTGAAAATGGCTACTCAAGTGGATAGCCTGTTATCACTTTGCATGAACAGAAGCGCTGCTCTGTAGCACTAAACATGAGGAGGGGTCTTGAATGGTGGGGGAATTCTGTGCTGGTCTGTAATTACTGCTTACCACTGTTGCAGTATGTGATTGTTAATGAAAACACCTTTGGTATCTGGTGGAATTAACCACAATGATCATATCTGCAGTGCACATTCCACCCAGCACTAATGCTGGCTGAACCTTTCGGAGCAGTAAGTGAGCTCCAAAACTCATACTCAGATGGACTTCAGTGCCACAGGAGATTTCACCATGTAAACCTTATTGGACATAAAAGAAAATAAATAAAATGTAAAGAAATAAAACATAGAGAAATATAAAGAACAGAATTCTAAACTCCATCAGTATGTGGACTACAAGAGGGGTGTATATTCTGGATTGTGTTTGCACAAACATCCCCGCCCCCATCTCAGCTACTCAGACCACATATCTTTTATGTCGACCACAGCATATAAACCACTCACCAGACATAAAAACCCGTTCTGAAGCAAGTTCTACAGCTTGTTGAGATTGTTTTGAGCATACTGATAAAGGCTGCAACCCACAGCCATTCTGACAACCTGTAGAATTACATGGCATCAGTGTTTGGCTACTTCACCAAGTTCATCATTTACATTATTTTCAAGACCATCACCACATGACTTGATCATAAGCTGTAGATGACTGCAGAGGTAGAAATGCTACCCATGACACCAGCTTCAGATCCGGTGATAATGCTGTCGCTCATTAATGTGCATCAATGGACAGCTCACAGCCGATGACACGGAAATGGTGGGTTTGATTACCTGGACCGATGTGGTGTTGTACAGAGAGAAGATGCAATAGCTAACAGATGGGTGTAGAGCCAACCACAATAAATGTTTTAGAATTCACAATCAGCTTCTGGTGAACAAAAATGAAGATTCTCTTGAACTCTCCCATTCTCTCTGCACCCTGTGTACTTTTATCCAATATGCACTTATGTAACCTTGTGGTGTTCTGATTTTATTTCTGTGTCACACATGACCCTGGAGAAATTCTCTGTGTACGGTGTATATCGCTCAAATCACTACTGGTTGAATTTTGAATTTCCCATATAAAATGACTGAGTCTTCAGTAAAGAATTTGATACTTTAGCTTCATTAAACTGCAGGAAAATCCTATACCTTGTATATCATAATAGTATTACCCTTCTCAAGCATACAACATTTCCTTCAGGATCAATAATGTTTTCTGATTCTACAGTATAAAGGATAGTTAATAAAAATGAATTTGTGATTTTTCATTTGATTGAATTCTATAAATTTAATGCAATGTTGTTTTGTCCTCTCCTTGTCCCCAAGGAAGACAAATGAGTCCACAAACGTCTTGAGTTTTCTTTAATTTCCCTTCAACACCAAACAAAAGCTCACACTTATTAAACTAATAACCCGCAAAAACCCAGTGCACAAAAACCCAAAAGCCTATTGCCCCCTGATTTCACCTGCAAGACAGCCAGGGAAAAAAGAACAGAAACAGACTGAACTTAGAACACAAGCTCAGAACGTCAGCCTCGTTTAGAACAGTTTGTGACGAGAAAGCAGATGAAACTATCACATTAAAATTATGATATAATGTGATTTCAAACATTAATAAAAGAATGTGAAAAAACATAGATTTTTTGGTGCTTACATATAAGTATAATAATAATTACAATAATATAATATTCAATAATATAATAATCCATTTATGCAGGGCCCTGATGGTCCAAAGCCTGACATGACCAGTCCCCAGGACAAATAAGTTTGAGAAACGTGGCTCTAGAGGACCACATGTGGTTACCAAGCTGCCAAAGTTTCAGTGCTGTCTTAGACTGCAGTTCTCTAAACAGTTTGACAGTGTCAGATTTTTTTTGTTGAAATAAAAATGTCCTGTCAAACTAACTGTTAATTTTCAATGCCACAGATTTATTACTGAGAGAAATAAGGTATGCAAACTTTGCATACTATTTGCAAGCCATGCCTCCGATTATGGAGTGGTTTATTTAAAAAAAAGAGCTGACATCATTTATTTGAAAAACTATTTTTCCTCTGTGACCATAACTTTTAAAAGATGTGGAGAGTGACCACTCTTGAGGGAAGAATGATCCTGACTTTTAACTATCTATCCCTCATTGCCCCTCACTCTATAACCAAATTGAACCATCTCTTGTGTTTAATTGTAAGGTTTAAAATACAAGGACACAGGGCAAAAAGTGTAAAAATTTGCGTGATCTGACTTATGTTGCACATATGTTGCAGGAAATAACACACCATCAATTCAGCTTTCTAATATTTAAAGTGGCATTTTATTCATCTCTATTCCAATTATTTGTATAATAATATGCAAACAAGGTCACTAACAGTGAGGGTGAAAACAGCTTTTTTAATATTTTGAAATCACTATAAACATCTTAATTACTTGTTCATCTAATAAAAATATCAGAATGTTCTATAACTACACTTCAAATGACTGGCATTAAATACACTCTATTAAGAGCATCTCCAAAGTCTGGGTAATATTTAGAACGTTTTATGGTCTGGCAAAAATTGTAATTCATGCCTCTGCAAAAAAATAAATAAATAAATAAAAATTCATCCATGATCCCAGAAACCTGCCTGAAACCTCATGAATCTCATAATTGAATGCTGGTCCTCCATCTAAGCATATTGAGAACCTTTTACTTTCTGTAAGGCTCTGAGGAATGGTTTCAGGTGCAGTCGGTGAAAAACTCTCCAAAAGTTCCCCACAGTTGCTGGCAGAGAGTCTGTGCATAGCCTTTAGAGAGGGCTTCGCTGGGAGAGGGCCAGTGTGCTTGAGGAGGTATGAAATGAATTTCATTTCCTATTTTTTATCCCTTTTCCTCATTTGCCCACAGTTTCTGAGTGAGGCTCGTCAGCTCAAGATATGTGTCCCACCATTACAGGGCTAATCCATCCATGACAGCATTCAATTTCCTCCGGGGAATTTTTTCGAATCCCTCAGAAGGTATCGTCCTGTCTTGGGAGATTATTTAGGTATATCTACATATCTTGGAACTGCACAGCTGACAGGAAGTTCATCAGGCCTCAGACTGGCAGAAAAGGGAAAGGGTAAAGCAGAAAAAAAAC
>JBBKCR010000022.1:8932209-8943245 GCA_037577295.1 Ladigesia roloffi | reverse complement strand
GCACACAGAACCAGACTTAAATACGTTCACAAACGAGGACAAACAAGGACCAGGTGCAACTCAAATCACGTGACAAGTAAATCAAACCAAAACACTTCAAAATAGAAGTACCCTTTAACCCAAACAGACAGACACTGAACTTCCAACAAAAAGAACGGTGGCCAAAAATCCACCACCGACACACTTTAGTTGCTAACAATGCATTCTGATACATTTCAACAGCCCTTATTAGAAAACACACTGTGCACACAGCCTGAATTAAAGCAAAAATTAATTGACCATCTGGAAATGATTACACCTTCTTTGGAATCAATGTGTTGCTTTTCATTTCCATCCAAAGCCATTATTGTATCCAATTTTCTAGTACATTGCATGCATTGCCTCTGCCTTTACTTGAATGTGGAACCAACTAGTTTAACTTTTATCAAAAGTAAAGATTACCCACCGTTTGTACTCTATAATACAGTTCATACTGTCATGAAGCGTGGCTTAGAAAGGGAAGGGGAGGACAGAATGGGTGCATTGTCCACACACCTACGCCCCCTTTTATAATTTTTGAACACCTGCTCCCCTCTTAGGTCTCTTATGCAACACTTAGTGAGTTTAATGATACACATGAGACACATGCTACTGATTCAGAGTCAACTAAGTTTGGAGATAATAGAATAATAGAATAATAACAGAAATTCAGACAGAGATTTAAGCTTTGGAGCAATTTAGGATGATTACATTTTGGTTATGGTTTTGTTACTTGCCTAATTCTGTTCATATATATTTTCTCTTTGCTCCAAACAGACTCCAGGCGATAGATACAAGGTCGGTTAGGACTATAGACTGGGCCTAATTCAAAACTAAGCATTACATTTCTATATGATGATACTGTGCTTGGTTTTAATGCAGTAAGAAGGAAGAAAAAATGCACATGCTTTCCTTTAGGTTATTCGGTATAAAACTCTCCCCACCGAAGATGAGCATTTTCAGAACTATTGACATTGCACTCTTTTAGCAATCATGTCCTACTGGACATATTTATTACTGATTATTGATTTAGCCATTGTAGTTGTGCTCCTTTGCATCAGCATGCAGTGGCAGGGCATGGATGTAAACCATGACGACTCATAGTGCAAGCACCAGAACAAAAGCCATACACTCCTAGTTCAAAAACATAAAAATCAATTACTTGGATTTAATTCGGTGTTTTGTACCATGTATTGGTAAAATGCCAAATGGAGGTATATTCTAATTTTCTTTTCCACTAAGCATGAACATCAGGTTAACATCAACAGCAATCGTTATCTCTCTTGATGCTATTTATCTATGTGTATTCAACCCAATCACTTTGAACATCTTACTGAAAAGGATTCACAAATAAGGGATTAAAGGGATTCTGCCACACACAAGCAACACAATTAGAAAAGGGAAACATAGCATATATTGCTCACATATAGAACATTTTGCATGTAAGAACTACAGCAAAGATTTGCATATTCATAGCAGGTGGTAAATGATGTATAGGAGCAGTCTTAGCTTGTGGGAGTTTTACTTATACCCCTTTCCAACTGCACTGGTCCCCTTGATGGTTCCGTTCCCAATTTTGGAACTAGTGCCGCGCTTTTCCACAGAAAAGTAATTGGTGCCGGTGCCCTAAAACGACCACCGAACCGGAACCTAAACTCCGCTGGTCTACCAGTGAGAACCCGTGACGTCATGAGCGGTGGGCAGAGTTATTGTTGTAATCATTGTCTATGTCGATCTGTTTTAACATTAATAACCTGCTGAATAAAATCTCTGGAGTCTCTGGAAACTGAAATAAATCCTCAAATATTGGAGGATAACCAGAATGCTCAAACTGTAATCGGCGATGTCTGTTTCTTTTAAGTGGGCGTGGCCTGTGATGTATCATCATGCAAGTCCCGCTGAGCTCCTGTGTGATGGAAATGTGGGCTGGTTCTAGGTTGGTTTTGGTTGGTTCCCAATTCAGCACTAGCTGGGTACTGGAATCGGCACTTGGCACCAGCACCAGTGCAGTGGAAATTAGATATTATTCAAAAAGGTTCTGAGGTCAGAAATAATTTTTTTATTGGTTCA
This sequence comes from Ladigesia roloffi, assembly GCA_037577295.1. Lineage (NCBI taxonomy): Eukaryota > Metazoa > Chordata > Actinopteri > Characiformes > Alestidae > Ladigesia > Ladigesia roloffi. The sequence continues at coordinate 8,941,157 of JBBKCR010000022.1, read as the reverse complement.
GAGAACTAACCAATCAAATCGTAGAGGGGGTGGGTCTAAAAGTACGGAGCAGGCGCGACCAAGAAGCTATACAATAGGCGGGAATTTGAAAAAAGATCTCTGCAGCAGTATTGGTGAAGGAATCTGGCGAAAATTTTTCGCTGCTGTTATTCCAAAGGTAAGACAGTTTAACAAGTATTGGGTTAACAGGGTTTACTTTTCATAAACTAGTTTGAGGCAATTAGCATGATGCATGACTTATATTTAAAAAAATTATAACCACATATGCTGGTGCACATTACTTTTGAAACTCAGAGTAAGCTTTCTAAAGTGAGGTATTATATTTTCATTTTGTCAGCAGCTATCACTTGAGGTCAGGTTTTGTATTTTAACCGGCTATTTTTCTATGTAAATATGATCTCTTATTAGAGGTGTAGGGTTCTGAAGGTCTCAGGGAAGTAAGACCTTGTTGCGAGCAGTAATTAGGATTTTATTTTATTTTACATACTGCTCTCAGGACAGGAGTTCTCAGTTGCTTTGTATGGTTGTTATTTTTAGTGAACTACATACTGCTCTCAGGGCAGGAGTACTCAGTTGCATTGTATGGCTGTTATTTTTAGTGAATTACATACTGCTCTCAGGGCTGGAGTACTCAGTTGCATTGTATGGCTGTTATGTAGTGATGGGCTGTTCTTTAATGTGACTCGGGAACAATGAGTTATCTTGTACGAGTGATTTGTTCAGTCACGCATGCGCATTTGCGGTACATCCTATAGTTTCTGCATTGGAATTATTGAGTCTCAAACCCGAAGACTCGATAGATGATCTAATCTGTTGTCTTTCCGGCTCACGCTGCATAGGTTAACATTACAGGTCTGTCACATGATAAACGTATGACTCAAACCCCATGACTCGACAGATGTACTAATCAATTCTTAATCCGGCTCAGCCTGCATAGGGATCTTTGAGTCTCGTTCAGCAAAATGAATAATTTTTTTTTCGAGTCATTTGAGTCATTTTGTTCAGTGTTCCTTCCCTTACTTATCTTCTGTCTTCCTTCCCTGAGACCTTCAGAACTCTACACCACTAATAAGAGATCATATTTATGTAGAAAAATAGCCGGTTAAAATACCAAACCTGACCTCAAGTGATTACGGGGCTGTCACGTGATGAATGTACGACTCAAACCCGAAGATTAGAGAGATGAGCTAATCAACGACTCAAACCCGAAGACTCAAGAAATTAACTAATGAACGACTCAAACCCGAAGACTCGAGATAAGAACTAATAAATTCTCTTTTCAGCTCAGCCTGCATTGGTTAGCTAAATGGGCCGTTAGGTGATGATTAAACGACTGAAACCCGAAAACTTGTCAGATAAGGGGCAAGGTGAGTGTATCATAGATTAAAGACACAGGTAAACAATGAATTAAACTTTTCTGTTCCTTATAGCATTATAGTTTTGTCTTGTTTGTAGTATGATCAACGTTTGTGTAAGCAGAAGATATTTTAGGAAAGTAACACGTAACATTTTAATTATATTTTGCTAAAATGAAGAAAATGAGTCAAATGACTCGAAAAAAGATTCGTTCATTTTGCTGAACGAGACTCAAAGATCCGAGTAGGTAAAATTATCTGAACTTCCCATCACTACTGTTATGCTTAGTGATCTACATGCTGCTCTCAGGGTAGAACTGCTCAGTTGCATTATATGGCTGTTATTTTTAGTGAACTACATGCTGCTCTCAGGGCAGGAGTACTCTGTGTAATTCATCTCATTGTTATTTTTATTTATTAAAAACAAAACACATAACTTATTTTTAGTGTATTGTATTGTGTTTTATTATTATCACGCAAACAGCCTTCATAGCCTATAAATAAAATATGTTTTATTTGTTTTACAGCTCCATGACTTGAAAGGCCATTTTTTGGACAAATGAATGGTAAGTTTGAAATGTATTTGTTTAATTGTGTACCATGTATATTGAGCAAACAATAAAAGTAAAAAGAAAAAGGATGTCTTACAGTGATAACACCAAAGCTCTTTGATGCATATTAGCAACGTATAGGCCTGTTCTTTGCAAACAGCTTTTATTATGTAATTTTAATGTACAGTATTAACACAGACAAACAAACACATCAATATATACTACAAGGTATAGTTAAAAAGTAAATAATTAACAATAAAACGTTTTACCCATCCAGTTTTACAAATCATGATGTCTGGAATACTGCATGGAAGCTTTGGAATTACTGGACCATATCCAGTTTACATCGAAAGCTTTGAATCTCTTGTGGAGTATCTGATTAGGTAACATTTCTTTTTTCTCATAATAAACTATTAATAAATAAATATGTATATAAATAAACTTTAATAAATTGTAATTTCTTTGAATAAAATTGGCAAAAAATCAACTGTAAGGCTTCCAGAACACCAGCTTTAGTTTTCAGTATTCTTCTCACTTTTTGCAGTTCACTCCTCTTCTAAAACACTAGTTTTGAAAACTTGACTTAATTCATTTTGATAAAACATTCTTTGTCAAAACACGTTTACTGGTGAGCTACTCTCACTGTTCGTATTGATACTTCAGTGCTTTTTCTTAATTGTTTCTCTTTCTCTGTTGTTTGGTTGATGCCTGCCTCCATAGATCATGGATGCATTGTTCCATTTGTTCACCATGGTAATAGATTATTAATTTATTTTAAAACATTTTCAACTGTATATTGTCTTCCTTGTGTGCTGTGTCATCCTACGCATTATCTGTGGTAACACAAATCTAACACATCTGAGTGTAGGTGTGGTTAAATAGTTTTATCATACATTGTAAATATATAGTCAAGTCATGTGACCTTTATTTATACAATGCTTTTAACAATACAGAATTGTGACAAAGCGGCTGTACAGTATTAAATAGGAAATAATGAATCAGTTATGCTAAAGTGTAACAGATACACATACGGCTCTGAGTCTTGCCTCCTCCGTTCTTTTAGACTCGCCCCTCGATTTGATTGGTTATTTCTATGAACCATCAAATTTCTTTCTGCCCTCAGAAACTTTTTGAGTAAGTAAAGCTCCCACGAGCGCAGTCTGAACAGTAGCAAATGTGACAGCTGTGTAGGAGTTGATTAAGACATTGTAGCATAAATGAGGCCCAGATTAGCCCTGAATCGATCCACTGTCCTGAAGTACCAACACTGTATCTGACAAAGGCAGGTCCACAAGGTCATAATTTTTCATCAAACATACACTGTGTTATGGTTATTAAAAAAACTGGTTTACCAAAGAACAGTTTCACTCAAGTGAGAACTACATACCAAAGTGAATGGCTTTTTTAAGGTGTATGCCACACGTAGGTGGAAATGGGTGAACAATTAATAGCTGTTGAAATTATTGCCTTTTAGAATTTTTATCGGCTAAAACTGTATTTTCCCAAATTTCCCATATTGTTCAGGCCCTAGGGCAAATTTGCTGGATTCAATTATATTCCTTATGTGCCATAAGATAAGCATGTCTAGACTTTATTTCACAGATAATGTTTTTCATGGTGGTTAAGGAATGAAGTGAATTATTAAGGTAATTGATTATTGCTTTCTGTGAAACTGTTTTTAATTCTGTTTTCAAATCTCAGTGCAATCAGACTGCTAGCTTCTCGCTTACTTTCCTTAACATTATTGTGAGAGAACATTATCCTGAAGCTGTTTTCCTGCGTTTAGCATTATGCGCTGGTCTGAATATGTATTGTGTTTTGGGCTACTGCAATTAAATTTAGCATGGTTCAACAACAGATTAAAATTACTGAACACTTCTGACTGCACAGAAGACATCTTGCCTTTAAATCACTACACAGAAAAAGAGCTCGGATTGAGCACGTACAACAACTTGCCAACAGCCAACATGTTAAAATAAACATATTTTCTGTGTGATATATTGGTGATTCCTGCCATCTGTTTACCTCAAGCTGGCAGAGTCCACCTGGTAGTTGGGTCGGAATTAGGTCAGATCACATTTCCATTATAAACAACCTACACCAGAGTAAGTTTGGGACTGGGCTGAAGCATCTAATATCAAAGATCTTTGTGTGGTTGTTTTTGTTCACATCCAAGTGTGATAACTGGGTTCACACCTGCCCATATTAATTGTACAATGGGAGACAATGAACCAGAGTCCAATTTAACCAGACTAAATCTATGAAGAAACAGCTTTTGTAATATTCTTATTTTCAACATTGATATGGATTAAATTATGTAAGTTTTACCATAGTTTCTGAATATTTGTCTATAAGTATATTTGTCTATAAGAATATTTGTCTTGTTGATAAGATCATCTTTGATAAGAATTTTGATTAATACATGGAATTTAATTTTAAAACAGGTTCTGAATATATAATTCAGTCAGACCTTGTCATGGCACTAGCATAATAAATACTCTCTGTCTCTCTGGCATGAAAAAAAAGACACCAACCACATAGCCATGAGCACAGAGGGAACTGGAATGGACTCTGTAAAAACATTATGTAAGTTGACTACTCTAACATGAATTAAGTTGGCTACTATTTTGGTTTTGTTTCCTCACTGCGCTACAGTATTAACTGGAGCTGATATCTATGTATAAGCTACAGCAGTCTCCCAGTCCAAGTGGCCCAGGCCACATTTGTTGTGTTTGTGTGAAAGTCTTAATTAAAAAATTGTATAATAAACAAAGTCTATATAAATATACAGAGTAATTATAATTATTAAACAAGGAAATTAACTGGAATGTTGTTTGTGGCAATAATTCAAAACGTGTTGCTCATTATGATGGGGGGGGGGTATAGGCTGTGTAGGCTAGGAGCAACAGCAGTGGTGGCAGTAGGTGGAGAGTTTGGCTGGCTGTAAATGATGTAACCTCAATCTATTTTCCTGAAACGTCAATTCTGGCACGCCTCAGGAAGTGCTCCTGCCTCATTAATCCACTGATATTCTCTGAGGATGGCCCCCATGCCGCAAGCTATGCTCAGATAGAAACTGCATTAAAGAGCCCTGAGCTTCGATCCAAAAGTACAAGCTGAAAAAAGAAGAAACAAAAGACAGACCCTGTTATGGTAAGATAGGTTTAGATAGATAGGGGACAATGTAATGTGACAACACACTTTACAGACTTGATCTGGATACAATGAAGTGTAGTTGTCCAGAGAGGCATCTAATAAAATAAAATAAAGCAAACCAGTAGAGTTAATATCCATGACAGTAAGTATTGCCTCCATTAGGCCATTTGTTTTTAAGTGTACAGTAATTAACTGAGAAGCATCATATATCTGCAAGTAATGGATTATATGGAAGGACACCACATTGTAGCAATGAACATTAAGTAAATGCTACATTACAAGCACTTTAGTCTACATGGAGTCCAGTAGTGTATAAATGACAGGCTGCATGATTCCCTAAAGTCTCCTAAAGGAATACTAAAGAACAATGTTGCAAAGCTGATCACATCTTAAATACACTAAAAGAGAAATCAAATGTGTAGAAAGAACCTCTTAAAAACTATTTTAATAAGTCTGTATAGAATACAATCATGGAAAAAAAGCCAAAAATCTCTGAAAATGACAAAAGTTAAAAGGATTTTTGAATGATACACATACAGCATCAGTAGTGTATACAAAGCTTAGAAACACAGTCCTCACTCATGTAAGAAAAACTTTAGTGTAGCACTATTCTGCATGTGGCAGCAGCACTATTCCACATCTGGCATCTCATAATAACTCAACTGAATTGGTTTTTATCATAGTGCAGCTCAGGTGTTGACTGTGTTCCTTTATTATCTATGAAAATATAAAAATAATATTCATTTCTAATCTGCACACTGAGGAGTAAAATGATTTTGTTGTGCATACCCAGGATACAACCATCTTTAGTGATTCTTTCAGCTTCTGACGGTCAACTAAAAGTTGACAGATATATATTGAATGAAACCTGATATATATGGAATGAAATCGGATAATTCTATGTATAGTCCTGGTAAATTGTGTCTACCTTAAATAAATAAAAAAATAATTGTCTTTTATTTCTGTTGAATGAAAAGCGCAATATAAATGCAATGAACATGAAATTATGGACTGGCACTGCTTTGGTCAAATTCACAGGGTCTCTTCTGTATGGCACAAGATGAAAAAATATGCAAAGATATATATTACCAGACTAGATGACCAGCTGCATTGTACAACAATGTTACTGGCATATTATGAGAGGCACAGCTAAGGAGAGAGGTAGTGGAAAAAATGCCACTTGCAGGTTCAGCATGGGGCTGTACGGATCACTGTACATTCAAAACCAGATCTCGAGGGATTAAATTTCATAGGTAAGTGCTGAACAATTGTTTTGATTACATTTGCCTATTATAAAATGCATTCCTTTGTTCAATCAGCCTTCAAACAATGTTTTGGCTAAACATAGGCACTAATCTTTTAGATTGCTGGCTATGAATACACACCCCGCCGTTGTAGAGCATTAAAATAAGAGTTCATACAAACCGAAAAACTTGACAACTAAACCAACTCACCCTACAGCTGAAAGTTACAAAAGAAATGTTTAATTTTGAAGGGGCTTTTGCACATTTTGTTCGTGACAAACATCAGTCCTGGTGTGGGTTCAGGAGTTTACTTCTAATATGTGATTTTCATATCGTACAATCATAGAGTTTTTCTTTCTTTATTATAATGTAATTTTTTGAGAAATCTCTGGATTGTGAAGCCATCAGAGGGAGAGATGTGTTTGTCAATTTAGTCATAACTGTGTTAAACATTTCTGCAAGTAACAGAAGCCAAACTATGTTTTTAAGGCCTTGTGTTAGTGTACATTTTACAATAGTTTGTATGATATTACTTTGTAGAGTTCAGCTTTAGAAGCTCCAGTTTTAAAAACAGGCAGACGTCACACACCAAGGATATTCTGGCTAATCAACTGCATTTGGTGTATGGACATAGCTGTGTGCCTTGAACTGAACTATTGCAACAAAAGCATTTTCATGTTCCCTGCAGATGTCCGTCACTTTAAACAACACACAGTCAAGGTTGTTTTCAGCAGGGCAGAGCAGGGGTGGAGGCTGGAGGCTCCTTTAGAACTTTCTCTGCAGCACAGCCATCGCAAGCTGACTGTTATAAATACAGGGTTCTAATGGTAACTTTATGATGTTGCCTGTGTGAGTCTATGAGGCTCCTGGGGCCACTTGCCTCCAGCCGTTCTCTCGCTCCCCTCCCCGCCTCTCGTCTCGCTCTCCCTCTCTCTCTCCTCCCTGAATTTACGGCCTGGCTGGAGAAAGACAGGAGCAGTAAATTTTCCTTTCGCGTTGAATAATTCATGACGCGGACTATAACGCATAAATAACAGATGAGGCCTCTGGTTTAAAAGATAAAAGCTAGAAAAGTGTCGGGCTAATTGACCATGATGGCCATGTAATAGTGAAATATTTGATTGTGTTTTTGGTAAGGGTAATGCAGAAATGTGTGTGTTTCTGCCTGCACAAATGAATTCATGAGCAGTATGTCCAGAACAGAACACACAAAAGCACAGTGTTCAGTTTAACTATGCAATTTAAATATGGTGCAAATACGTTGCAATCTTCTCAATGCTGTATACTGATTTTATAGAAGTGTGCTCTAATATACACATTTCATGGATGATTTTTTTTCATTGTTTTGTCTGATTTTCTTATTTTGTACTGATTTGATGAATATTGAGATAAAACAAGGCCATTAATATAGTGTACAGACTACCAAGACAGGGTAAGATATGTACATGGGATTCACTTATGTCCTGCATTCCCATTAGGCAAGCAATAAGCAATGTGTCAGGTGGAGTGTCCTCCTCTCTTTGTCCCTCTATTGCCTCTTACTACGCCGTTCACTCTCGTGTGACCTCCTCCCTGTGATGTGGCCTAATCACTGCAACCCGAAGCAAGCTACATCCCCGTCCATTTGACCTCCAGCTTCGAGAAGAGAGAATAGATCTGGCCCTGAGCCAGGCTCTACTTTGAGGGCAAGGAGGGCAAAACAGCAAGAGTGGATGGGGGGCGGGGACCGAAACAGAAAGAGAGAGAGTGATATCTGCAACATTAATAGATGTTTATCTGACTCTCACCATCACCCAGAAAAACACCATGAGCAGCATGTCCACCAAGATAAATAAAGAAGGGAAAAAAGTGGCACACAGGGTCTTCGGATCGATCCGGGTTTCAAGAGCTCTGCTCTGACCTTTTTCACTGATAAGACAGCAATAAAGGTCAGTTGCGGTCAGACCCAAAAATACAGGCGGCCTGCTTGACTGTAATTTTCATCTTTTCTACTCTAGTCTTTTATCGCACTCTCTTCTTGTCTTCTTCTCTTCTCTTCTTTTCTTCTGTTATCATCTCTACCCATCTCCTGTCTTAACTTGTCTTATCATATGCTTTCATTTCTCTTTTATTTTATCATTTCTACTCCTCATTCAATTACTCCTTTCATCCCATGCTTTCTCTTTTCTCATCTCTCCTTTCTTCTGTTTTTCTACTTTCTTCTCCTCTCTTTTCTTAATTCATCTTTCTTTTCTATTTCTCTTTCACTTATTTAAATTTTCCTTCTGTTCTGTTCTGTTCTGCTCTCTTCTCCTATCTTCTCTTATTTTTTTACGTTCCTTTCTCCTCATTTAACTTCTTTTCTCTTCTCTTTTCCTCATCTTTTCTCTCCTCGGGACTAACAGAAAGCAAGCCCATCTCTGATGAGATGATGAGTGTCAGATTGACCTTTTTTTCAATGCATCACGGGTCAAAAGTCAGAACATTCCCCATCTCCGTTGTGTAAGTCTCCATATGCCAGTGACTTCCTTGAATCTCAGTTCTCAGAGGATACAGCTAAAGAGCAGCACTGAGATTGTGTTTACCTTAAACCAACATACTACTTGTAAAACATGCTGCTGTTTCTAAACATTTCCATTGGCACAAAGCATATCCTTGAATAT
>JBBKCR010000022.1:8888181-8900189 GCA_037577295.1 Ladigesia roloffi | reverse complement strand
AAATTATAATTTGTTTTATAGATGATTTTACACATGGTTGTATAAGTTATTTTAGATCATATAGAGTGTTTTAGATCACTCTGATTTAAGGCCAAAACCTTAAACACAAACATAAGCTTAAAGTAGTGTGGGAATCACTGATGGCTCATTTGAAGGGGAAAATATTCTATAAGGACTGTGATTTCAGTCGCAATGTTGTGTCAACTTATGACATATAAAGTTGAGTAGCACTTTCAGTCTTTTTTTTTGTTTTAATTGCTGGGTTAAAATTGATCCCAGGTGTTCAAATCTTGAATAAATAAATACAATAAATTGTTTTTTACATCTCATGATCGTTTTTACACAATTGACCACTGATCAAATTTTGGACACGGACAGTGTGTTCACTGAGCTGGTAATCACCCATCACTCATCACTCTTTGTTGATCCCATCTGACTCTGCTTGCACAAGTCTCCCCACCTACAATTCTGTCAGACTCAGAGGACGGTCTCTCAAACATTTGGTGACACCTGCAGATGCAGTGCTGGATGGATTAAGTGGGGTGCCATCTTGAGGTAGCACCGACTGGTTTCACAGACCACCCTTCAAACCTGAAATTGTCAGGGTTGGGTTAGCAGGGGAGAGAGGGCTGAGAGTACATTACTGGAGTTGAATGTGGAGGATTTACATGGAGGGGACTTAGTAAAAGTGACCCACACATTCAGCAACACTAAGAGCACCGAGGTCCAAATTAATTCACCCATAAATGCCAAACATTGGTCTTAACTTTGTTCGGTTCTAATTAAACAAACACAATGGTCGCAACCTACCAGTCACCCTTGTCACTTCTGAGTGAAAATCTATGGTGCATTCTCCCATAATCACTGCTTAAAAGCACCTAACATCCAAATGGCTGACAAAACAAGCCCTCTGAACAAGATGGAACAGGAAATTGCCAAGGGCAAGTCCAATCAAGCATATAAACAAAGATCTCATGAACCTGCTAGGATCAGTGATCCAGCTGCTGTCACAAGTACAGCAACACATCTTCTACCCCAGATGCGAGAGCAACAGCATCAAAATCCTTTGTGGAACTGGGAGCTCCTTTCATTGGACAAGGAGGGTGAAGATTCCCAAGACAAGAAAGAACAGCTCCAGCAGGACTTGGAAGGACTTGAGGCTTCAGCAAACCTCTGAGAGCAGAAAGACAAAGCCATCCGAGAGGACCTCGAGGCAAGGCTGCAACAATTGGAAGGTCAGCTAAATAAAGCCCAGAAAGAGTCCCAAGGCAAAGAATACCACATTAAGATCCTGAAGAACCACTTAAGCGAAGCACAGGAAGTGCTCAAAGACAAGGACTGCTGCCTTAAATTTCAGGAGACTCACTTGAGAGAAGGCCAGAAGCAAGCCCTACAAATAGCTGAAGAGCTCGTACTCTGCAAACAGCAACTTTATGCTGCTGAATGTCAACACCCGGCAGACACGGAGGGGCTGAACACATTAAAAGAGGAACTCAGAAGGTCAGTATTCAGAGATATCAGAGTACCCTCCAGTCATGGGATGTGGAGACCTTCCCCCCACACCAGAGACAATTCAAAGCAGAGATATTTCTCTGGTTCTCCAGGAAACATGCCACCTGAAAAGAAACCACAATGCTCTCCATCTGGATACCTGAAACAGGAAACAAGAACCAGCAAAGTGAGTACCAGCAAAAGAACTTGACAGAGCGGCTAAAAATATAAACCATTTCATCTCAAATCATGAAGGAGGCCATGACGTTCACACATATCTCCAGGATTTTGACTTTCATCTCCAAAGATGGAGCAATGTGACACCGCAGGATTGTGTGTATTTGATCTCGGTAACATCGGTCTCAGAAGTCCGTAGTTTCCTGGATTGACAGACAGACAGAGTGAAAGGTGACACAAAGCTGCTGCGAGAAACCTTGATCCGAGAATTCTCCAACCCTGAGTAAGAGCAAGGTTTAATCAAAGCCCACGGGTTAATGCAGGAAAACCAAAGGAGCCCTCAAGCCTACTACAACCGCTTGAGGAGGGCCTATTTCAGATTGTGGAATAAGTCTGAGGTGGAAGGAGATATCAATTTCAAAGCCATCTTCCTCTGAATCCTAAGCTCTGTGACCAACCAGCTGCTACAAGATTTAGCAATCAGGGTTTTCAATAAGCAAAGAGCTTCTGCAAAAGAAACCCCTGCAACCACAACCACACTAAGTATGTCCACATCAATTCCTGATGCGACTCTAGAGGTTGTACATGCTGAGACTGGCTCCCAAGACCACAAGGAAGGATGGATGGCAGTGCTCCAGCAGAACAAATACCCAGATTCAGGTCAAGACACGGCCAAGATTCGATCAGATGCATATGATAGACCAGGGCACCTGCAGGAAAGCAGGCCCCTCTCAGGAAAGAACTGGACAGAACCACCCTGGAGCCGGAGACATGTCCCACTACCAATGCTCAAGGCCAGGTGTCAAGGCCAGTCTCTAACTTAAAGCATCATCTATTGTCCTCTTCCCTGTGTGTTACCTTGTTGTTCTCTAGCCTCACAGCTACTTTGAAACCTGCATGTCTGCCATTTCTCCATTATTCACCAAGTTGTCAAAATACAGAAGTGCTTGTGATCTTTCTTTTGCTGAGGTTGTCTGGAAAATGACTGAGGCATCATCCAGATGATGTGGGGGATAAGTAGGATCACATCGAAATGTGTTGTAGTTGCATTCAAAAGTTTATTAATTTTGAGCCAAGACAGAGAGACATTTTTGTTATTATGGTTCCCCATCTGGATATGGATCCTTCTGAGAACAAAGGGGTTCTGGTGCTATTTCACCCTGAAAACAGACCCTCTGTCCTTCAAAGTGTTTCTTTGTTGCACCAATTCACAGATAAGATTCCCTCTGTCTCTTCTCTCTTCCAATACATATAAACTCCCCCTCACAGACATTCCAGAACACAGAGAATGTCTCAATCATAAGCAGACACATTTGCCTCTATTATATTCAATGGTTTTCTGTAAAAAATATGCACTCCCTAATTTCTTTCTTTCTGATGAGTATCTTTGTCTCAAGCGTACGTAGACTTAAAGTACTCATGCTTGGGACCCATATAAATAGTTAAAGACTGCATGTAAGCTTCAGAAATTAAAGGCGGCTCATCTATAATTGTTCAATCATGAAAAATTTAAAAAGTCATACTACCCAATAATCTTAAACCACATTGTATCTATGCAGTCCTTCCTTTTTGTGTTATTTACCTGTGTTTGTAATGAAGTATGGGTGTTGGAGAATGTATTCAGGAATAAAATCAACAACTTTGATATGCTCTTAAATATACTCTTGTTTGATGTCCATGTGATCCTAGATCACAACTGAATCAAAAATACACACCCCAATATCCGGTTCCTATTTAAACAAGAATTATAAACTTTAATCTGTTAATGAGAAATTCCACAGGCTGAATCAGGTATGATATGCAGGCTGGATTGGGTTATCAGGAGACCCCCCTTTCAGGCTGTGTGTGTTCACAAAAACCCAGAGATTCAAACCAAAGTTTTAGCAGCATCGGGAGCAGCATCAGGAGCAACACCAGGAGAAGACAGAGAGCATAAACAAAGGCTCCGGACAAGATCAGCACTGGAAGAAGATACTCCAAGACAAAGCCAGCCATCTGCTCTGCTGCTTCATCAACTCCACTGCTTCACCACCTCCAAAAAGACTCCAAACTGCAACTTCATCATCTCCACAAAGTTTCATCTCCTCTGAACTTCCAAAGCTTCAAGGCCAAAGAACTCAGAAACTTCAAGCAGCAACCTGCATCCAATTCTGTTGAACTCTGAATCTTCCTTCTGCAATATCTAAATCAAGCAATTTATCCATACAATATTTTTGGTTTAATATTTTAATTAAACCTAAATTCTAAATTATACATTTTGTCATTAAATTCCCCTCCAGCCCTACACAAGCATAAAAATGTTAGTGAAATTTTACATAATATGAGGTTAAAAATTAATTATTTTTTTAATGATTCGTGGATGGTTCTAAATCAACAGTTCTGTCTAGTTCTATTAGTTTTATGCCATTTAGTTTTATATAGGAATATATATATATATATATATATATGCATATATATATACAGTGATGTCAAAAATATTTGCAATTTCTGACTATCAGTCTTAAATGTTTCAGATTATCAAACAAATTTAAATATTACACCAAGATAACCCAAGCAAAAACAAACTGCTATTTTTAAGTGATGATTTATAGGACTAATTAAAGATTTATCTGATCTTAATGTATAATAATGTCCACTTCCAACTGAAATATTGCACTATATGAGTAAATGCTTTCTTTTAGGGATGAGCAAGTACAGCATTATCTGTACCTGTATCTATACTCAGACTGTGCGGGGCCTACCCCGGAAGTGGGTGTGGTTTAACCAGGAACTTGGTCAGGTTGTCTTGAAATGGGCGGGGCTTTAACGGTATGATATTTTAAGCATGCTATTGATATGTGTTGATCAGAAATTGTTATATTTATTGCTGATTAGAAAACTAATTACATGTGTGAGTGTGTGTGTTTGTGTGTATCTTAATTTGTAATATTTTTTATACCACAACTACCGTCATTTTTACAAAAAAAATACAGCAAGACGTGTCACTCAGTGCATGAAGTCAAAAAACTGTTAGGAGACAGCAGACGGTTAAAAAAAAAAAACTCAGATGACTGGCAGAGAGCGTGAGATGGAGAGGGAGAGAGAGTGAGGGAGCGAGAGAGAGAGAGAGAGAGAGAGAGGGAGAGGGAGAGAGAGAGAGGGAAAGGGAGAGAGAGAGAGGGAGAGAGAATTGCTAGAATTGCTTCTGTACCCCATTATGGCCCTCCTGTTCTGAACAGCCAAATATTTAAATGTATATATATTTTTTATTTCAACATGTGCTGGCTCGAAAAATGAAAGTAACGCTACGTGTGTTCACACGGACTACTTAAAGCACTACGTGCACGCTGACAGACCCCCCTGCAGAACCCAGACACAGTCAGCTACCCAATGAGAATTTTTATTCAATCCGAGCACAGATATTGAGTTGTATTAGTCGTATGATACTCGTACTCATCAAAAATGCTTCATCCCTACTTTCATTGACTTGTATTTTAAATTTTTTAATTAAATTGGATGCATCTATTTGAATGAATGTATCTGAAACAGTAATGGACACAAAGCTACTTACTTGCCAACATCTCCCCAGTGTGCAGAGCCACAAGTAAAAGGGTGAACAAGTAAAAAACCAGGTCTGAGCATTTTTTATAGAAGGAAGGGAAACAAATATTTTAAAAAAAACACGCAGAGAGATGAAATTTAGCTGTCACGCAGCTAATGTGTGAAATTCAGCAGCATTCAGCACCTATTTCTACTAGTGTTATCTACATTTTAGAACAAGAGCAGCCTCAGCATGTCAGCATTTTTTATTTCTCTTACATGGGGAGAGATGGGGAGACAGCTGTTTGCCACAATCCACCCACCACCATGATGAATTTTCACATTCCTCTTAACCTTAAAATTGAAGCTATCATGGCTTCTTTGGGCATGCCTCATACTCCACGCTGCCATGGACTTATCATTTTATCTATGTCTCACTGTTTACTCTTCGCCATGCTGAGTGGCATCAGATGTCTTGCTGCATTAGTGACATTCACAGGAATAAATTCAGATATGCGTTAAATTAGACAACAAGAATCATCCAATATGGTGGAGCACTAAGGTGCAGCAGCCTCTGATGCAAAACGGTAGATTTCTGTTGACTTCACAATTACTTCATAACTGATACAAATGTCTATAACGGTTATAACAGTTAAAATATCCACCTCAACATAACCTTGAGGATGGAGTGCTGGACATGCCCCATAACCTCAGCTCACTTTGGCAAGCATTCCCTTGGGCTGTGACGTCACCTGATGCTGCTGGCCAGGGGACAGAATATTGTAAGTGGTGTGCAAGGAAGTGGAAATGCAGCGAACAGGCGGGGTCCATGCTAGGCTAAAACCTAACCTGGCCAGCTATTCCATCCATCTTGATTGACAATGTCTGCTCCATGGACAATAAACTTGCAAACTCTCCATCATGAGTCCAATGACTTATGTGTTTTGATTTATATGGAGACGTGACTCAGTGGCAACTTTCCTATAAATATAGAGAGCATACTGTGTTGCTGCATCACAGCTTGGTATGGAAATAATTCCACCTCAGATTGCAGACTCTACAGAAGATTGTGAGGACAGGTAAGAAAATCATTTGACAGTCTCTCCCCACTGTCGGGAACTTTTACATCACATGCTGGATCTGCAAAGCACCAGAAGTGTAGAAGGGACCACACACACATTAACACCTTATTTTCCTACCATCTGGCAAAACATATAATAGCACCTGAATCCCCACTGCCAGAGGGGAAAACAGTTTCTTCCTTCAGGCCATTAGATTACTTAATAAGAACTGAAACATGTATCCACACGTGTACTCACATACTCTCTCTCACACACACCACTTCTTTCTCTCCTAACAAAACGCTTCAAACAAAACATCTTACACACCCAGCTGCCACTGCAAATACCCTTCTATTTATCATACTTTCTCTTTCCTATTGCTGCTATTAACTGAACAATTGTTTATTGCTATTTACATCTACTGTACATTTCTGCACACCTATGCAACTGCTAGAATAAAATACCTGTCATCATATGATATTTTTTCAATTTCATTCAATTTCACTGTGTAGATAGCTGAAATTACAATAAAAAAAATGCTTCAAAACCAGTCTTCATAACAAAAAAAAATCATCCATGCCCTGTTCAGTCACTATTGTCCTGATACACTCACACCCATCATCATATACCACTTTAAGAGGCTCATCATGAGGCACATTAAATCATAGCTGCCTCCTTCACTGAAACATGTCAATTTTTAATGTCATCCCAACCAATAAATGGATAATGCTATCAACTTTCACCTGGCCCTCACCGACCTGGACAAAAAAAGAGACTTATGTGTAGGGATGGGTTGCGAAACCCAGTTCTTACTCGGGCCTGGTGCCTAATTATAAAAGACTGGAGTATCGATAAGCTTTAAAGGTAACGGTTCTGCTGTCGTTACTGGAGAAATTAAAAAAGAGGACAAGAGAAGTCTCACGCACACAAAAAAGAGACGGCTTCCACTCGCACACAATACGAGAGGGCTCCCACATGCACAAAAGGTGAGAGGGCTCCCGCACGCACACAAGAGGAAGAAGAGAGGGCTTCCGCATGCACACAAGAGGAGAGGGCTTGCGCTTATGCAGTGACGATGGTGGAGAAAGCCAAGCGATCCAAAGTATGGATACATTTCACCTGTGTGGACAGCGACAATGCTCGATTTTTGCTCGTAAAGGCGGAAACATGAGAAATTGATCAAAACATCCAACCAAGGGCTCTAAATCTGTGTTAATAATTTTACAAACACACATTCAGTTACATATAGCCTACATATAGGCTACGTTTTAAGAGTGTTTTTTGCAATAGCCTAAATAAATATTAAACATTAAAATGAATATGCTATAGTGCTGCATTTACAAATAATACAAATAAAGATAAATGATAATAAGAAATTATAAAGTTTACCTAAAAGTTCATTTGTTGTGAGTCCAACTTTTTTAGATTCAGGTTAGAATTATGGTTAAAGTATAGTTATTCTGTTCTCAAATATATATATATTTTTTAAATACAATTGAAGTATCGATAAGAGTACCGATAATGTACCAAATCAATAAGTGGCATCGATAGAAGTAGTAATAACATTAAAACCTTAATCATACACATCCCTACTTATGTGAGAATACTGTTCAAAGACATCAGTTCAGAATTTAACATAATTCCCCAGCTTTTGATTGGAATGCTGAGGGTGCTGGGCAACATCTCCCTCCTCAGTTGGATCATGGACTTCCTGAATGGGGGACCTCAGTCAGTAAGGTTTGGAATGCTCAGGCCTCTGCTTTTTATGCTACTGTCCCACAACTGTATATTAATGCACAGCCCAAGTCAAATCATCAAGTTTACTGGTGACACAATGATGATGGGTTTGATCTGCAGGAAAGACAATGTTGCATTAAATGAGGACATAACTGACATACAGAAATGACAGAAATTGATGATTACAGAAATTCAATGAATCTCAAGACCATAAAGAGCACAGTGAGGACAGCTGATATGAGCATTGGGGGTCTTTCTCCCATCAGTGCCAGAATTATCACCCCACAGTTGTGGATAATCAAACACAATTTTCCAACACGCTTTCCCTCTCCTCCGATCTTTAGCATTTCTTTTTTAAACACAAATAAAAGACATTTTGGGAGGGGTTTTGCACAAATAAATTGAACCAGAGTTTTCCTCAGATTCCCCCAAGTTGTCACAGAGCAAGACATCACAGACCAAATTTGGACTGTACATCACAACATATAGCTTATCTGAAGGTGAAGGAAAAAAAAAAATAAAGTTACTTTACAATAAACAAAACTTTATCTGTGTTCACCCATCTGCTGCTCTTCTGCAGAATGTCAGATCAGACTGTAACTCATTACGGGTGCTATGGAGGACAGGCATTGGCTGGCAGTTTGGTGCTTTTCTTTTCCGAGAGTGCAGAGGATCAATGAATGAGATGCTTGATGTTCTCTGCCATCACTCTCCTCCACATCTCCCTATGAATATTTTCCCGATTCAGTTCCTAAAGAGTAAGAATTTTAATGACATCTGCTGCCAGAGCACAAAATGCCAAGGGTAAAGACGAATCATATAAAGCCAGAAACTAAATCTAATTAGAGAAAAATATGCTTATATGCCTGTAGGTTGAGGATTAGCCAGATGTTGTTATGCAATCTATACTCGTCAGAAATTACAATCTGACTTCTGTTGCTGAGGATATTGGAATGTGTATTAAACCTGGGGGGCTTATCTTATGAAGGATGGCAATCTGTTCCTCCCCTCCCTCCATCTCGGTCTCTCTCTCTCCCTCTCTCTCTCTCTCTCTCTCTCTCTCTCTCCCCACACCACATGCTCTCTCTCTTGGACTCTTTTATGTACTTTTGGTTACAGGCATTCATTCGAGAAGGTCACTGAAGTGGGCTGCTAGTTAGAAAGCTGTCGATCAAACAGAACTTTCCTATTTGTGAAGAAAATATGAATTTATCAGTTCTGCTGTCTCTCATAATCCAGTGCCCTTTACTTTTGGAGCACTATTTGAAGCACATATTTGTACAAACACTCTCACACTGAAAAACTGAATTTTGGGAGACCAATCTCTGGAAAAAAAATTGCAAATAAACTCCAAAATAAAAAACCTGAATAATTCAGCAAGCATGACAACATTTATTATCATTAAAACTGGAACAAACACTCCATATCCATACTGGGGAGGTTGTGTAGAGCTCCCGAAATTGTAGATTCAGTCTCTCACCCTCTTTTACTCTCTCGCAGATTCAGGATTTTTGAAATATTTTACTGCTCATACGCATCAAATGAGGACTTTGAAGAGATCAGTCTGTATTTGTAAAGCATGTGTAAGTGTGAATCCTCACTTCAGTGGAGAACAATGGTGCAAGAGTGTAAAAACCTTTGGCTTTTCACTCGTCCAAGCCTCACCCACAACAGCTTGTGGTGAGACACCACCTGAGCTCATTTTTACTTATTCATACTTATTTACTCATATATTTTGCATGAAACAGCATGTGTCCTCAGCAGCAATCTCAATGTCATTCTAATTTGAAAACCTTGGGAAGACAAAACAACAAGCTGTGAATGAGGCACAATGCTTAGAATTAAATAGACTTGAAGTCAAGACTGCCTAAACCAAGACCAAGACAATACCAAGACCAGAGGGTATCAAGACCAAGACCAAGACCAAGACAGACCGAGTCAAGACCAAGACAATGTCAAAACGAGACCGAGACCGAGATCGAAAAAAAAAGACTTATTTAACTTTTGTGTGCTGTTGAGGACACCAACAACTGTCTAAAGAATAGGAAATATGTAACGAATTTCAGTAATACTTACATAGATAAAATTGTAACATCAAACTGAAGATTATAAACTTCAAATTGTAACATGTCCCATTTTAGTAGTAGGCTATCCAAATTACACTGTATGATATTAACTAGGGGGCACCCTTATCTCAGTTTGTTGGGCTATGGCTCTCTGGTATTCTCTGGTCTCATTAATGAGAGAATTAGTTTCACCTGCAGAGAATATCAGGGAGTCATAGCCCTCACTATATAAGTTCGTTCATGTCCTTGTGTCTTGGTGTGTTATTAGTTCGAAGTGTGTCTCGTCCTGTTCCTTGTGTTAAGGCCAATAAAAGTGATTTGGTGACATGAAATTGTGTGGACAAGCCTGCCTTCCTTGGGGTCCCAGGGGAGGATGTGACAGAATAACACGCCGAGCAAGATGTGGTGCTGCTGGCAAGAAGTGGAGGGAGATCTCCACTCTCTCTCCGCTGCGCCGCCCCACCGACCTGACAGTTGGAGGAGGTGGCTCTTTTGGGTCTCCCGTTGGCGTACTGCTGGTGTCCTTTACATGAGATGAGGAAACAGGGGCGGATCTCTGCGCTGAGCCAGCTGACGAACGTGTCAGCCTTGAGGGCTCTTTTCTTCCTCCACTGTCAACCACTGTCGGCGGCTCGAGCATCAGTAGCAGGACCCCAGCTGAGCGTAATGAAGCGTTATAGTGGAGAAGAGCCACCAGATAACTATGTCATCCAAGTGCAGCTGGGTTCGAAATGTAATGGCAGGACACCAGAAAAGACAGCAGTTCAGGTGGCGCTCGCTTTGGAAGGTAGAGCCCTGCAGATCATGACAGATCTCCAACCCCAACAGGGGCGGGAGTGGCAATAGATTGAAAGAGCACTGCAACATTGTTTTGGCCACTGCGTTTATGCTGATGATGCATGGGACAAGCTGTTTAGGCGGCAGTGAAAGGACACAGAAAGATTGGGCACATACAGACCTCTGTCTCTTTGCATGCCAAGGGTATCCAACTTTTACTGCTGAGGCACAGGAAGAGCTCGCCCTCCAAGCCTTTATCTAAGGGCTTCAGCCAGAGCAAGTATGGGAACATATTCAACTGTGTGCACCAAAGAGCTTAGCTGAGGCCCTTAGTGAAGCAGAAAGAGCTGAACATGTCCTGGGTTCAAAGAGACAATACCTTGGTGGGAGGGACCGGGCTCGTCAAGTACACCATGAGGGAAGTGATGTGGAGGGGGCGGCCTGCCAAGCCATGACTGGGGGCTCATTCCGGAATGCTGTGGAGGGGTGTTGCCGGTGTGGAGAGCCAGGCCACATTGCACGCTAGTCTGGCACAAGCACCGAAGAGTCCTGCTCCTCAGTCACTGTTAAACTAGTGTGGGGTGGCACAGTGGAGGAACTGCCAACTGAGAAAACACCCCCCTCCCCAGTCAAGTCACAGTTGTGCCTGGGCCACCTTGGACTGTATGTGGATTGCAGCCTTGATGGAACCAGGTGCAGCACCCTGTTGGACACTGGTTCAACCATCTCCCTAGTTCGCCCTGAAATTCTGCCAGGGACAGAGACTCTAAAACCACAAGGCTGGAAGGCCACCAGGCTCTGCATAACGACTGTCACTAGTGAGTGCACCCAAATGCAGGGGAAACGTTCTCTTCAAGTAATTGTTGCTAACCACACCGTCAAGACCCCTGTATAATTGGATTGGACTTATTGGGCAAGTGGAAGGCTTTTGTGGATGTTCCTAGAGCTACACTGTACCTGGGCTCAGAAGCCATAGCACTCTGCACTACTGGTGAGGGAGGACTGCCTATTGTGTCTGTGCCAGCCCAAGGTTCAATAGAATAAGAATACGATTACTACTATACTATACTACTATAAGATTCCTACTGTACTATGATAAATATATCAGGTGTAATACAAGACAAAATAAATCTAACAAAATAAACTAAACCCAGAAAATAAATATAATCTGAAAAATAAA
>JBBKCR010000022.1:8874865-8884865 GCA_037577295.1 Ladigesia roloffi | reverse complement strand
TTGGCCAAATGCTTTTACTCCAATGTCAATATTTTAAAAGCTCAGAAGTTATATGCCTCAATATCTTTGTGTGAGAGCATGGAATATGACTCTGTAAAAGTTGCTTTCTTTATGCTTATACGCTTGTACCTGAAGAGTATTATCAAAGATTTAGGAATATTTGAAATACATGGGTACAAATGTATGTGGACCTTGCCAGAAGAAAAGTTTGATAAGTGTGCAATAACTAGAAAAAATGCATAAATTGTCAACCATGAATACACTACAGCATGACACTTGTCCTCTGTATTTAACCCATTCACCCAAGTGAAGCAGTGGGCAGCCAGCAACAATGACCTTAGAGCAGTCTGTGGGAACTGCCAGGGGTAATATAGCAGACCTGGGACTCACAAACTTTGGCCACCAGCTGCCACAAGACCTAACCTTGGGGTTTAGACTCTGCCATGCAACCATATTTTTGCATTGTGAGGGGAGCTCATGCTTTCAGAAGCGTGTCCATGTGTCTAATGTTGCTGTGTAATTAGTCTAACAATATGTAAGGTTATTGTCCTTTTTTAAGCTGCCATGCTAGCTAAGGCATTTCCTCAAATGAAAACAATCCGAGCCAAGTCCATTGAGAAAAAATATGTATTCTGTAATGGACTATTTTGCTCTGAAATGTAAACAGGACAGACAAGAGAAGGGGTGAAGCTCTGAATGCAGACAATCAAATGCTTTTTGGTTGCTAATTTGATGTCCTTGCAGTGAAAGGTTTTTTTCCAAGGTTTTTTTCTTGAGTGTTCCTTCCCAGAAAAAAAAAAACATGCTGATGACCTGCTAGAATTGACTCATTCCTTGCTTGGAAGACTGCTGGGAAACCAATTAAGCCAGAGGTTGGAGCAGGTTTGTCGACATCTCCCTTGTCTTGTAATAATGTCAACAGAAGCGAATTCATTTCTGCCCAACAGACTGATGATAGACTAAACCCCTGTTTTAATGTGACACATGAATTGCCTGATGTAGGCAAGAAACAATTGGCTCCCTATTTTATATGATGGTCAGTTAATTTGCAAGTGGACCACTAGAAAAAATGAGTGAATATATAGGTATTATGAAAACAGGCAGGCTGTTGAAATATATATATTTTTAGACAGGACTTAAGAACAAAAGTTAAAACTTTAGCTCCAAGGCAAATTAAATAGTCCCTCCTTTGAATCCTATTTCTCTGATGGGAAAAGCAAGTTTTAGTAGACTATGTGGGGCCTTTGCCCAGGTAAATCAGTCTCTCTGATTTACAGTAGCTCTTTGTTGAATTATAATGCAGACTATATTTTAAACCCATATCGAGTTCTTTCTACTGCTGATGCCTGAGGGATATCCAAACAGATAGAGAATCTAAATTCACATTTATATTTTATGCAGTCATTTAAAAGTTGTGAATGCAGCACGTGATATCATGTCTGTTTGTAACATCCAGAATCACAGGGAGTGTCACGTGCACAAGTCTGGTGACGTGCAAAGGTCAGAGGAAATGAGCATGTGACAGAGTATATAAACAGGAAAGAGGGTGAAGGAAGATTAAAGTGGGAGTCAAACTCTTGTTTAGAGCATTCATAGACATTAGAGCATGACTAACCAGTCCCCTCGCTTCTGTCTGCGCTTGAGCTTTTCCATCATGCTACATGGTGAACTTCCTAAGCCAAGTACGTTCAGTTCACATTCTCAGCCTGTGACAGGGAGCAGTTAAATAATTCCTTTCGAAATACTACTACAGAAAATAAATTGCAATAACTACAACTGATTCATTTCCTGATAATTGCACTGATACTATGGTAATTGTCACGTCCCGGGACTGGCTCAAGCTGATTTTAAAATGTTGTGTGCACCCAAACATGGCCAAGAAAAGAACAAGAAAGTACGCTACCGTATTTTTCGCTGTATAAGACGCTCCAGAATATGACACACCCATTTTTTAAGCAGGTAAATCTAGAAAAAAAGTGTCCCAAAACTTTTTTCCACTCTAGATACATTTAATTTACATAAGAGCCCAGATTGACATGACCCAAACCTGTGCACTTGTGTCTGAAACCAGCCCGGCCCGACAAATTGACTGTAATCATTAAAATTTTACACGTGGGCCGTTATAACACATGCTCTGAACTGTGGGTGCGTTTATAAACTGACACCCCACGCTGCTGGAGCTCCGAGCACACACAGCCTGGCTGTGTAGGGAGGGTCAGAGAAGTCTCCACAGCCCGCAGTACATGCCACAAATCCCGCCTGCAGCACACACAGCATAAAAAGAGGACTGACCCAACCTGGTGGAACCAAACTAGATGACCCAAATACATAAACCAATACACAGACACACTCTCACACAAGTGCACAGACACACAGTCACTCAAAAGTGCACAGGTGGGATCTGAAACTGCAGTTCTCCAGTGGGGCACATCCCTGGCCATCTGCCAATCCGAGTGTAGGACCATTAGGGTCCAAACACCACAAAAAACCCCACAGACACCATGCGATGTGCAATGGCACACATGTTTTTTTTTGACCAAGGTAGACCGCTCCAGATGATACTAGCAGGTTCCACCAACACCTCACGTGTTCACACTCAATCAAGCACTATCACACAGGACTTTAGAAAAAAAAAAGTTTAGAAAAATTATATGTTAAGATCACAAATAGCTTGCAGAAGACCAACAAAAAGAATCCACCAGGTCTAGTCAGTATAGCTGAAGCCCATGTCAAACAAACAAACAAATAACAGGGGATAAAAAAATAATAAACAAAAAAAAAACGCAAACAAAAAATAGAAAGCTAATCAACCCAATTAAGAAATCCTCAAATTCAAACAAAATAATCAATTGAATTGCCAGAGGCAGTATGACAAATCCAAAGCAATACAATGAATATCCACACCAAATCTAACATGAAATAGAATGAAAAAGAACAAAAACAATCCAAAAACAAACAATCTTTACCTAAAACAAAACAGTAGCAGCTTCAGAAAACTAAAATGGCTGATGCAGGAACAGGTCCAGTCCTAAGTAATGGAGTAGATGCGGTGAATTAGGAGAGCAATATGGAAAGTTAGACACATCAGTTTTATGCTAGATTTCTTATAAATGTACCTGACATTGAACAGCCGACCTGTCCCAGAAGCTGCCAGACTCCTGATACAGGTTCTCCTGGCGAATGCCCAACTACCGGCTATAAAGTCCAAGTCTTGGCACTAACTTGCTGTCCTCTTAACTGCTCTTCATTAGTAACACTATCTTTACCCAAAATAAACCATACTACCAGCTCCACTGTGGAGTCCCAGATGGGAAGAGAGCAACAGAGGCATACCAGAGGCTAAAGCGTGCCAATAACATTCCACTGAAATAATGCATGCTAATTAACCTACAAGCAAAACCAGTGTGGTAAGGGAAAATGCACAGCCAGTATGTTATCATATACTGTTATCATAGTATACTGTGATGATGATTTGGTGAAACATACACTTGTGACCTATCAGAGAATTGTTAATTCTGTCTTTTTTATTAGTACACTTGTGTGACTGGGAAAGTAATTTTGTCTCCCTCAGTGCAGCAAACAACAGAATATATCAAGTCAAAGAGTTAGTTTGTACACAGAATGGAGGGACATTTGGGTATGAATGTTGAACAAGAAACTGTCCTTTAAAGGTTATGGTTTAAGCCATTCTTGTCTTTGCTTCATAAACAGCATGAAAAAACAAGATCAATTCTTAGGAATGATTTGGAAATATTTGCTGGTTGCAGAACTAAGTCAGTTGAGCACTGAATTTTGGGAATGTGAATGTTTGATGTGTTCTGCTCCTGTTCTGACTGCCCTGAAGTTGAAGATTTATGCAGGTGGCTTGGGAATGCGAGTGGTAGGATTGCTGGAGGACTTGGGCATGTTGTGTGCTTCTATGCAGAACAGTTCAACAAACACAAGCATAATAACACAAGCATAATCCTGCTGCATTTTTGTCTCTAATGGATGCCAAAATTATTGATTCTGCGAGAATACCAGAATAAAATTTGGAAGTAAAACTAAGCAAAAAAGGTGCTGAAAGTAATATAGCAAATGCACTGCCTCAAGTTTAAATTAGGGCATGTGTGGATTGTTGCGGTGGTATGTTATTGTTGTCATGTGTGGATTGTTGCGGTGGTATGTTTTAGTTCCCAGAAAATTGGAGAACGTGTGCATTAATCACTGCCTCATTCAGTGGCCATGATTGAGAAGTGGAGCTTCAGGGTTAAAGAAAGAGAAGATGAGGCAAATCAACTGCAAGAAGATGATTGACTTCTGTGCACTGTTGTCATGTCTCATTCCTTTGTTCTCCTTTTGGGTTTAGTTAGCAGGTTTTACATGTCAGTGACTGACCCTGAGACCCTAGACTTACCTTGGGGTTGTAGCAATAATAATAATTATTAAAGCAAAGCATGTCTTACGCCTTTCATATATTAATACAAATATATGTATTTGTAATATGTAATTAGATAATATTTCATAGAATACATTTAGAATATATTCTATATAATATTTATATAGAGTATTTAATAAAATAAATATTCATTAGTTGCATCCCTAATCCATATTTAGCCTCTTATTTTTTACCCAACAGAACTTTAAAAAATGTATTATGGACATTTAAAATTCTTAAATAGTCTATAGAAAATTAAACTAAAGTGCACCCAAAATTAAATCCAGCTGAACAGGCGATGCGCAAAACATATAACTTTAGGTTTAGGTACGCTAACTCAGAGGTTTAGGTATGCTAACTGTGTTTAGTAGTATAAGCATAGAATACATCCAGTTTCTGTGGATGCAGCCAACTCATTCTGAGTCAGATTCCTCTTAATATGGTGAAAATGCATAAATCATGTGAAGGCAGACTCTTAACTCTGTAATTTATACATTGCATTTTTCAAAAAGTATTACTTGATGGATTTATGTCCAGGTTTTTGCTTCAGGACCCCTAAAGATTTCTGACTTTTGCTCTTCTGAAAGAGTAAATCTCAACTTTTTAACTGCAGTATGCATTTGACAGGAAATGTGGGACCATTAACTTTATTAGTATACACCCAAAAAACATTGGATACACTGAAATTTAAATGTTATCAATCCTGCACACACTATCTTTTAAAAAGTTAATCTGTATTAAAAGCAGTATCAGTACCTAGAATTAGCATACAGACATGGACAAGAAACACCAAATTATTTGCCTTGTTTATCCAGCAGCCTGTCTTCAGATACCATCTCCAGGTGCTGTCATGTTAAAATCAATAAGTTACACAGCATTCCTGTCAGCAGTGTGTGTGTGTGTGTGTGTGCACCTTGACGGATGGATGCATGGTTTTTTATCACACAGACCTGCAGACCAGCCTTGGCACTCTTATCAATTCCTAAAGCAATTAACAGCTCCAGCCAGGTGCTTGCTATACTGGATCTACACTGATAAGGCAAGATATGGACCATGTCTCATTATGATGGAAAATGTCAAAATACTGGTCTTCCACAGCGTTCTCGATGTGTGTGCTTGTACATGTGTGCTTGTGCACTAAGTACACTGAAGGAGAGATAGTAAAAGTTGTTCCAGCCATACGACTTTTAGCCAACATTGGTTAATCCCTGGTAGTCATACTTCAATTAACTCATTCACTGGAACAGTGTGTGTAACAGCACAGCAAAACACAATGCAATAGATATTATCTGCTTTCCATGGGAAGCATCAAGTGCAATGCATGAGGAGACTGGCCCATAAAATTCAGGCAATGCAGTTAGTAAGAAATGTGCACTTAAGGGGCCTTAACACTAATCAGTAGAAAAATTGCAGGGATTAGTAGACTATTTATTAGATGCAGATGTGTGATTTGTATACCGATGCCTATACACAATTTTTTATATGTAAAAATCAGATAAAATATTACACCTGTCTAATATTGAATGGGTCCCCCTCATATCTCTAAAAAGGGGTGAACACGGTGTGTAACAATGTTTAGGTAGGTGATTTGTGAAAATAACATCCATATGTAACAGGATAAATAACAGGACTCAGCGTTTCCCACGGAACATTGTCCAGAAAATCACACTCATCACATATACTCCTAGCCTCCAAGTTCTAAAGCAGCTTGTGTGGGATTAGAACAGACATACTAGTCTTAATCACCACATAAAAATAGAACATGAACCTGTTGCCAGCTCACCAGATATCCTTTTTTGGACCAATTTTGGTAGGCATCAGTCACTGAATATTGAGAATTCTCCATATACCTGGCATTTTGGAGATGTTCTGACTCTATAAAGTCATCACAATTTTGCCTTTGACAAAGTTGCTCAGATATATTCTTTTTTCAGCTTAATTTTTTCACATTCAAGAGATGACTTTTCACTTTAGAGATGACTGAAACATTACTACAAACATGAATGAAATACAGAATTTTGGATTTCATTTCTGTCTCGATTAGAAAATATTAATCTCTTTTTTTTTATTTTTTAAGCAAATATCTGCCAGTATCTTTTAGATTTTATGTCGTTCTGCATTTGTATAAATATCTCCACAAAACAGTACTGTCAACTTGTCAAACCCACAATAATGTTTAAAATGGAGTGATACAAAATACACAGTAGTGTGATGTCAGAAGAAAAGTTTTGAAAACAGTTATTTTATACTTTATTGATAGAGGAATATGACACAAAATTACTACAAACTAATGTAGATCATGGTGAGTGATAAACTCACATACAGTCATGCGGCAGGGCCCTTTCCCCCAGAATGAGGCAAGTTGTGGATGCAGTTTTCCATGATTTCTCTATCTTTATTAACAAACTGAAAACTAACGCACTAATGCCTGACGCACACTCAAAGCAAATATACAGGAATGCCAAATAATTGAGATAGGTGTGAGGGTGGACTGAACACCCAGTCAGTCTAAACAGAACTTAAATACAAAACTATTTTACTCCTTATTACACTGACAGCTGACACTAATTCGGTGCAATCAGGGGATTCAAAAGAAAACCGAAAACTAGTGGGCAACCGCCATTACCCAAACCAGGTATTTTCATAGCAATGGTTCTGGAAAGCCTGGAGTATCTGCACATTATTTTCTCTACTATTAGTCACTTCAAATTGGGAGAGGTTACTTAATAAATTGATTAGGTGAATCAAGAAAAATGAGCAAAGATTAAGATAAGACCAGATACTGGTTTAGAGTTTTGACAATATGACATTAACTGGAACATCATGAAACTGTGCATGAGTAAATTCCAGCTGCATTCCAGCTCCATAGGTCGCCAAATGAGGATAATGAGAAGAATTTTTCACCATACCAGTGTAAATGCTATGCAAGGTTAGATTCTCCATAGGCTTTTGATGCACATCCTCAGTGACACGGGCTATAAATGCCTGGTTCCTAAACACTAAACATGATTTCAGCAGTGGGAGTGCTGCTGTGGGAGGGAGTGTATTAATAAGCCAGTCACAATGCAGTTTCCTATGGGCACTATTATCTTTGGAAGAAGGAGTGAAGTGGGGGGTAGGGAGATGAACAGTGCAACTCGTTTCAAAAATGGCCCCACACATAGTGCAGGATAATCATCTAATTTGCAGATTTAATTGGCAATAGAAATCCATATACACACACTGTTAGGAGGTGCTTTAATGCACACCTCTGTGTTTGATGGATGATGACATATTGCAAATGTGGGGGGTCAGCCATGTCACTTTTAAATATCACATCCTCATGAGGCTCCCAATTGGAGCACGGATGCAGCAAGCAGATTTAAATATGCTACTGCAGCTCTGTCATCTACATACAATTACATTCTCTCTCTATCCATCTCAATCTCTCTCTGTCTCTTGTTCTCTTTCTATATATGTATTTCTCTCTGTTTAATAGTCCATTTCCTGTCGTGTGTGTCATGACTTGATTTTAAACAGCTCTGCTGGTCTGCCTTCACATTAGTGTGTGTTTGGTCCTTGTTGTTGTAAAGAATTAGGCTGTTATGACACAATTACATATCATCTAGATTTAAGATTCTGTCCATGTTTGTGCATGTGTGTGGGTTTTAAAGGTAGAGCAGAATCCATCTGATATGCCAGGAGACTTGTGTACATTTCCACACCTCCAGCCATGTAATGCTTTATCAATAAACCAGCCGAGCGTTGGCTGTTTTTTTAATGGACTTGCGATTGCACGCTCTAGCTCCTAATTACGAAGGCAAACACAGAGAAAAGCAAGGGGTGAGGCGGGAGCATCAGGAGAGAGAACAGAGAAAGTGATAGCAAGTCATCTCAGTCAAGCGCTGCTCATCCGTCGCTGTCCATGGTGCTGAGGTGCTCACTCCCGGGGACAGTCAGAGGGAGAATGACCACCAAACAACCTTTCAGCACCAACAACTGGAGGACACATGGCAGTGCACAGGCCAAGAAAGGCCAGCATACATGCATCAGATTACTGACTACCCACAATATGCCAAAGCCATGTATAAGTGCTTCAGAGTGAAGGAGAGGTAAGTAAGTAGTGCTACTGACTGATTTTTATTCACCTTAGCAGACTACAGCGCTGAGGTCTGTTTCCACTACCTAAGAAAATGCTGGAGACCTCTGGCCAGCCAAAATCCCCTTACCTCTGCACCCATGTGAACATCCACCAAACCCTAACCACAGCCCTCACTGTCCTCCCAACTACTATAATTTGGTAATAAATATCACTTGAAATGTATCCAAAGCTCTCCACCAGGCAAATTTCAAGTTAGTTCTTCTAAAGTTCTAGACTTTTCAATAAAGGAGTCAAACATGCTGGGTAGTGTTTACAAAAACATCTGTGATGTCTACTGCCATGAGCCCTACCCTCACCTCAGATACTCGGATAGAGTAGTATAAGTCATGCTGATCCCAGTGTACAGACAGCTCATCAGACATGTCAAGCCTGTTAGAAAGCAGCCAAAATCTGGGTCCCAGGAGCCTTCTCTGTACTTCAAGACTGCTTATAAAACACAGTGATTAGCCTACCCTGAGATTAGAAACCTTATCACTTGCCTTGGGCCTTCAGGGCAGAGTACACATGCTCAGAAAATCCATAGCCACTTCCAGGACATATCTTGCATGTTACCAGACATGCAGTATATCCAGGCCATAACCAACTACAGGACATCTCCACCTGCTTGTGATTGTGAGACCACTGATTAATGAGCTGATTAACTTCTAAGCATGGTTAGAAGAACAAATAAACATGGAAGTCAGATGAACCTCACAGAAGGCTGCTGGATCAGATAACATTCCTTCTCATGTGCTCAGAGAATGTGCAGACCAGCTCATAAACATCTTGGGTATCTAACTGGATCCCTTGTAGTATGTGTATTGTCCCAACCACTATATTGATGATGCCATAAACACCCCCTTCATCTGGCCCTTATTTGAGCAAAAAGGACTATTACTGTCCTAAAAATGCTATTCACAGACTTCAGTTCAGCATTCAGCAATATCATTTCTAAGCATCTGATGTGCTGAGACTTCAGTGCCTGGACAGCTTCGGAAACAGGATCCTAGTTTTCTTTACTGGAGACCTCAGACAGTCTTGTCTTCCTGCACAGTCTGAGGGGATCTTACATCCTTCCCAGTGTTCATCACTTTGTACAGAGGGACTATAAAGGGCATTCTCTGTGGCTGCATCACAGCTTGGTAGAGCAATTGTAATATTTTGGATCACAAAATAACTCCCAACATTCTGCAGTCGCGTACACCAAACAATTCTGCTGCTAGAAGGTGTTAGATTGTATTTATTCTGCATGTTTTCCAATGTTGTTCTCTCCTGTGTGTTTCTTGTAGACTCTTTCCAGCTTTCTATGCACTCTGTGTATTTTGTCCAGTCTGCATTTATGTTTTTGTGTTGCACCATGTTCCAGGAGGAATATTGTTTATTTTCTAGGGATGAGCCGGATACTCGGCTGAAACGAGTATCCGGTACGGATAACGCACTTTTGACGAGTACGAGTATGATAC
>JBBKCR010000022.1:8840658-8873244 GCA_037577295.1 Ladigesia roloffi | reverse complement strand
GACAGGTGTGCGGAGTTAAAGGGGCGTGACCGATTAGAGGGAGCGCACGAGACAGGGGAGCAGACAGCAGACGGACAAAAGTATGGGGACACTAGTACTCTGGGGACGGATCACGGGAAGGGCGTGACGGAGACGAGGTGGCCGTCACAGATATATTCTTTATTGACCTACAATGGATAAAATTATATAATAAGACAGATATGAACCAAATACGTTTGGGAGTTCATGAAGACTTAAAATAAGCTCACTCAACAAAACATCGCTCTTAGCAATTAAAAATGTTGAGTGGAAAACAACACCCTATAATCTGCTATTACTGCATGCCTGGACCTTGTAAAGCTTCAATTTCAGGATGCTGGTTTGCTAAGCAGTGGTTACACCACAAGATTCCAAGTATTACCATGATTATGACCAATCACAACAGAAAGGCTAGAAATAATCTTAAAAATGTTTCTTAATATTTTTCCTCATTTGATTGGGTATTCCTCTAATCAGAAACCTGCAGACAATGACTACATCACTGCATGGACTAAAAAATACAATGTTAAGTAGTTTGGAGCAACTATACAGTGGACATAGGCTTGGCGTTTATAATAAAGTGGCAAGCAAATAGAAGTATGTATGATTTCCTAATAAAGATAACTTTATTAGAAACTTTTTTTCGAAACGATTCCTGGCAAGGTGCAGAATAAATTATTACACTGGGGGTGCCATAATGACATTCGAGTGAGAATTGGACAATGCGATAGCAGGAGTGCAAATCTAATGGATATTGACATGCTTGAGCCTCTGCCTTTAAATCTAATTCTCTCTTAAAGGGAGAATCATTGGCATTGGCCCTAGTGTACCATCACTGCCGACTTCAAATAGGGTTAAAGACAACAGAGTGTATTTACCTTTGATGAGATGTCTATGCTTGAAGACTCGGAAAGCTTGGTGACAGAGAAAGGTATTTTCTACTAGTATTGGCTTTTACCTGACAAATCAGCCTCTATGAAATAATAATGAACTCGCTAAACAAATTTCCCTTTCTAAATAGTTCTGAAGGATCATAATGGACTTTAGAGGAAAGAAGTGGAGAAGTCTGAAGGTAATGCGGGCTTTCACTTATCCTCAAAGGGACAGTGAGTATCCTTTTACTTAGTGCTCAGAACAGGGATCCTTATATGTTAAATACCAATTCTTAAGCTGATACGTGTCAATCCCTTTATCACAGTCATATCATAAAAGGTACCAGCACTGAAGAAGTGTATCTAATATTCCTACATGTTCTGTAGGGCAAATTTAATAGGAGATAGGGTTTCTGCTACATTTGCTTTCTGTGTGTTTAATATTATTAGAATTTGTTTTTTTTAACTAATTTCAAATGAAGCCTATAATTTCTTATATTAACGTTGGCCCAGCAAAGTATACACTAATGGATTATTGTGTTCTTGGTGAAACTACTCTATAACTTTCAGAAAAGTATTGCTTAATTTGTGATTTTAAAGTTTGATTGATCAATAGAGAAAGAGATTTTTTTTTTTAAGGTAAGGTCTGAATGCTTTAGACTGTACATTGATCTTCTAAAAGCTAGATATAAAGGTTTATATGCATCTGTACAGATAAAGCAATGTTAAAACAGTCCTACACAAATTAAGTTATTCTTGAAGACACAATGTTTCATGTAATTTTAAAGTGTGGTTTCAAAATAGCACTCAGTGGAGATGAATAAACAGTATTATTATATTAGAATCTAACCAGTTCACAAACAATCCTAAAGGCTCTTGCATATTTTCATGTTCTTCAGTCTGGCCCCTTTGTGTCAGAGGGCAATGTCATGAAAGAAGGAACAAGTGCTTAATGTAAGGACATGTCAAACATGTATAAAAGATTTATAAATATATTAGGGCAGGGCATGTTAATCATTATTGTTGCATTTCCACCTCATTCACTTAATGCTATTTAAATTGACCTTTATAGCATTTAGCTGATGTGAGGCACATAATTGCTCAAGTCATCCACACTTATGTCTTAGACCTGTAAAACTAAACTTAATTCATCCACCATTCAACTAATACACTGCACACTTGGTACACCTAAACAACACATATCAAATGATTCCTTTTCAATACCTGTTAAATAAAGTCGGAAGTTAAGACAAAGTTAGGAAGTGGTGGGGTAAGGTTTTTTGATAGTTTGTTTTGTAGCAAATAAGCAAAATGAGAGACATAGTTATTCGCCAAGGTGCTCCATGAAGAGGTGGACCTTCAGGGACTTCACAGATCCGATAGGAAATGGGAGTTCCACCATTGGGGGGGCCAAGACTGAGAAGATTCTTGATGCATGTCTCCCTCTTGAGATCATGGCTTGGTGAAGGACTCCCTTTAATGAAGAGAAGCTCAGTCTTGCTGGAGTTCAGCTTGAGGTGGTGGACCACCATCCAAGAGGAGATGTTGGCCAGATGAAGTCTGAGATGCAGGTAGATTATAAAAAAGGTAGGAAAAGCCAAGAGAAGCAATATTTAGGTAAAAGTGTTGTCCTCGAGGAACGAGAGAAGGGATACTGGTGTATAATTGTTGATGACTGATGAGTCCAGTGAAGGTTTCTTCAGAATCTGTGTGACTATTGCAGACTTGAAGGCAGATGGAACATGGCCAGTCATGAAGCAGCCATTGATTATGCAGGTAATGTGCGAGTTGATATCTGATGATATCATCTGGAGTTTGCTCGATGGCAGAGGGTTGAATGGATACGAAGTAGGTTTGCTGGAGATCAGGAGTAGTGACATGTCCAACAAAAGCTAAGCAGACTCTAATGCTGATCTTTATTTTATTGCGCGTTAACACAGGTTTTTAATCCTTTTATTTTGATGATGTATGGTTTTTGTCCTAATGTACACACAGCACTGAGCTCTATGCATAGACATATATTCAGTGCCTATGACTATAAGTCTATGGCTGGTTTCTTTTGTCCATATTATTTGGACAAATGTAATGGGACACATGACCATTACACCAACATTGCATTCAAATACATAGATTTTTAAATGGATTTGGTCCCCCATTGCTGCTGCTATAATGTTTCGATCCCCCATGCTCTGGACGCTGGGGAAAGCTTGTTTGTTGTTGTTTTTTATAACAAACTAGATAAAATCAATGCCCTGGCAGTGGCAAATTAGTGTTTTTATTGATTTGATTACATTAATGTTTAAGTTAACATATATATATATATATATAACTTTACTTGTGTTAAAGGAAATACTGCTGCATGAAGTATTTGCAAAGCAATTGTTATGGCACATTCTTTCACACAACATTTCTTTAAAAATAAAAATGTGCACTACATGTGTGCATCCTTGAGCATGGATGGGGTTTCAACCTGCAAAGGTAGACATGCCCTATTAGAAGCTTGGTTGCATGAGTATGCCTAATTATTATTTCTTATGTTATTTTAATTAGTTCCTCACACTGAAAAATGACCTAGACAAAAATGCAGGGGACAGACTACCTTACATGGACATTTTGTCCCTGGCATTTAGCACCAAACCTATTGCTCCAGAACAGATGGAGCAGCCAAGCCTCAGCCCATCACCCATTCCTTTTAGGCAGGGGGAACAGTGTGGATTTGCCTTTGAGCTAAAATGGTGTATTTGGTGCCCTTAGGTGGAACAATTCTACAATGCTGCATACACAGGGACACAGCTTATGTTGTGGCTGTGTGGAACTGGGAGATATAATGCAGAAGGAATTTCTGCTTCCAAAACTGGCTACACGCTTTCCTCCACAGTTCCCTGGCATCAACACAGTTGAGGTCACTAATACAGAGACCATGGTCACGTATAATGGTGGCACACTTGAGTTCTTGACCACCTGCTGCCCCCCTGAATTGGATTGGCTCCTTCAGCCAGTGGGTTGGCTGGTGTGGTAAATGCTCCTGTTTTCAGCCTCCCTTGATGGGGGACAGGTGAACAAGGGAGGAGCCAGAACTAAATTTAAACCTGGATCTCCGGACAGAGAGATAGCGAGAATTGAAAGAGATATTAACAAAAAGAGTAACAGAATTGAGAGAGGCCATGGTTAGTAATAAAGCTCTATTGTGAACAGTCAATTTACAACCCCAATAATAATGATGAAAAGTAAAAATATCTAATGCATAATCAGAAAAAAAATATTGTATTTAAAAATTATATATTTTGTTTAAATGAGAAAAGCCTTGATTGATAGATAGATAGATCTTTAGAGGGACATAGAACCAACAAGCAGTGCATTCTGACGATTTATGGTGTCTTGCCAAAAAATGCTACCATAGCGATAATCGGCAGCAGAATCAATTAATACATGCTACCTTGTGGAAAAATGCTCCTCTTCTCTCTGGAAAAAAACATAGGAGACCCTGCTGTTTTAACGTGTGTAAATGAAGACACATACACATCTGTTGAGGTTTTGTGGATATGTATGTTTTAGAAATATTTTTAAAAAGCTTAAAATATGGATTTTGGATTAAAAAATAAATAAACATAAGTGAAATGTTCATGCAGTAAGTGAAATCTTTTAAGAATCTCCATTCACTGCAAAACAGAGATTGATGACCATTGTTGTCATTACAGAGCTTAGTTTAGTGTTTGTAATGTTTGCCCCTTTAGCTTAGATCTTCAGCTGTGAAACTAATATTGCTAACAAACCAAATGTCACCCACATAGTCCAAGATGATGCATCAAAGTACATCTTCAAAAGGCGTCCAGGGCAATAGTATTACATAGATTAGTCCATGTGTTCTAGGTCTCAAAGCCTTCATTATTAAGGGCAATCATTTCAAAACAGCAGACAAGTTGTAAATATTTTCCTGGAGACTCCCGTGCTAAAATAAGAATAAAAAAGAGAATGAAGTTGCTTTGTAATTAAGGGTCTGCTAAATGCCATACATGTAAATGGCCTAAAATTAACAGTAATGCTCTGGAGAGTCATGTATAATCCCCACCTGACATGATTGATCTTTTTTTCTGAACACACACTGGAAACGCTATATCTAGCATTAGAAAATATGCAACTACTTTCTTGACTGGGGCCTTCAAAAAAGCTTATTTTCATAAACATACTACTCCATATAAACCTTGGAAGGAAAATAAGGATGCACAAGACAGCAATGTGTTCTAAAAGGCCATGTACATACAGACACATTCTTTCACATGTCCATGCCAGACTTCAAAGAGCAAAGATGGTAAACATGGGTAAGCGTGTGTTTCTACAGGGGGCAGGATTAGTTCTGTGAGATGTGGGCGGACAGATCTGGTGGGGGCAGGCTTAATGGGAGTAGTGTGAGTGCAGTGTTGGGTGACGTCCTCAGAGCTGGACCCGTGACAGCCACCACAGAGACGTGACACACACCAGCAGGAAGTGACTGGTCAGGGGGGCCTAGGCGCTAAAAGAAAAAAG
The DNA here is from genome assembly GCA_037577295.1 of Ladigesia roloffi. NCBI lineage: Eukaryota > Metazoa > Chordata > Actinopteri > Characiformes > Alestidae > Ladigesia > Ladigesia roloffi. The sequence goes on along the minus strand of JBBKCR010000022.1, from coordinate 8,867,830 downwards.
GGGGAAAGAAGAAAGGCAACATGACAATGTGACACTTCTAGCTGTGAGCATGCAGCCTGGGCTAATCGTGATGCACTTTGTTTGTTTAATGTAATGCATGTCAGGCAGCACCCCACTACACTGCCTTAGTCTTTCATCAGCACAGAACTGAGAGCATGTGGAGAAATGTGTGAGTGTGTGTGTGTGTGTGTGTGTGTGTGTGTGTGTGTACATGAATGTGTCTGTGTGTGTGTGACTCATCTCACTCTCTCCTTTGCTTTCAAACAAGGTGAAACTAAAAAAAACAAAACAAAGCAGAAGTAGATGGAGAAATAGAGAGAATTATGAAAGAGAAACAGAGAGAGAGAGAGAGAGAGAGAGAGAGAGAGAGAGAGCATAGAAATCAACATGGAATAATAATAAGGACAGAGAGGCAGACAGACAAAGAACAAGTGAGAGGCAGACAAACAAAGAAAAGGAGAGGAAAAGGCTGACAGTGAGAGAAAGAGGAAGAGAGGGAACGAAGGAGAATGAGAGAATATGTTAAAGAGAGAGAGATGCATGAAGAGAAGGAATAAGTGCAGAAAACAAGGCAGAGGATAAAGCCACAAAGAAAAGCCTCACACCTCTGTTAATTAAGCAGCGGAGCGATGAGACCTGACGAGATACAAGACAACAACACAGCAGCCACTGGGTGACAAACATCTGAGGTGCTATTTTAAGGGCAGATCATAGCGCAGTTCCTGCAAGCTGAGCCAGCTCAAGCCCCACCACACATGCAATTAAAGCAGACTCAGAATGGGAAGAAAACTTTTGTCTCTTTTGTTCAAACTGCTTTCTTAAGTTGGGAGGAGAGAGACATTTTATTTGAGCAGATTTTCATCATTAACAGCATCACCACATCCATCATCGTTTCCAACAGCTAATAAATGACCAAAAGAGCACATAAAAGCTTTGGATAAAACCTAGTTATAATGATGTGCAGGAGAGTACCAGTGCAGTTAGCCATAATTATATTTTTAGGTAGTGTGATCATTCATTTTAAGAAATCTCATTAGGAATATTTTTTAAAACATCTAACCTCGCTATACAAATTGTCCCTGTTCTGCTCTACCATTTGTATATAAATTATGTGCATGTTTCAATGCTAATGGTATTTTGATGTCCAAATAATTTATTTTAAATGGGGGGAATACAACGATGTATTATGTTTAAATACTATTTGGACATATTTAGGCCAGCTGTGATATATAAACAAGTACACAAATGATACTACACTTTAATAATCAGTAGTACGAATGCAAGTTGTAGGGGTATGCATAAAAAAATTGTTTTATTATACACATCTAACTAAGGGAAATCCTTTAGCTATGGTCCTTGACCAGGCTCTCTATTTCATCCCATCAGATTAGTTATTGAGCATACACTAACACTAGAGCTCACCAGTGCATAGCCATGCAAGCTTCAGAATACTACGGCTTGCCTACTTATTTTCTCTGTATCTTGAAACACAATTCACTTAACATTCAAAAAAACATTGAACAATATGACAAACAAAAAAGCTAATTGCAATGCATGCTTGAGAATTGACTTGAGATTATTTTTAAGCAGTTAATCTCATACATAGCACAATCATGACCCTCCAAAACAACAGTCCTGTGTATTTTCTCTCTGCGTTTCAATCAATATAAGGAATATATTAACAGTGACTTCAGACACTAGAAGACTGATATCTGACATAGTTGTCAGAGTACTTTTCTAGTCTGGTTCTAAAACCAATCCATGATATTCTTAATGAGACAGCCATCTATTGGGTAAGGCACTTACCTGGGTCACTGGGAGTACTCAGTGGTAAAAAGACAAAATGTTGAAAAAACATTCTGGTTGCCAGTCCATTGCAGACACACAGGAAAACACAGCTGGGACAATTTAGGATATCCTAGGTGTATTAGGATATCCAAACCTGGCAGAAACCTACACAGAACATGTAAATGACACACAGAAAGGACCCCTGTGTAGGCCAGCAAGGAATCAATACCAGAAAAGTCCAACCCACTGCACCTCTGTGACAAGCTGAAAAGACCATAAATACAATAGTGAAGAAGAAACAATTCCCCTCACTGCACTCAGTACTGCTTACAAATGTGTGCATATAATGAATTCATTTTAAGAGAAATCCCTTAATTGGACAAAAAATGAATCAAATATCACTGTATCTGCACCATTGTGCATTCATGTGTTGACTTGTTTGGTACAGACTGGTGCTAGTGAAAATATAGAATTAAATGTGGAAGTGAATGGGATGGGCTGGAGTCTGGGTGAAGACAAAAAAATTATATCATTTGATGCCTCTAGGGCCCAGCACAGAGACGCATTGATGGGTGACAGTTTCTTGTTTTTAATTGCTGTGGATGCTGCTGCAGCCTGGCACCCAGGGGCGGGACAGTGGTGGGTCTGACATAGATAGTCTCTAATGAGTATTAATCTAATCATACACTGACACAAATAAAGCTCGCAATCATCTAAACTCTGACACTTTAGAAGGGAGTGTTAATGCCTCTTAAAATGTACACATCCAAATTTAAATGAGGTAAAATGGTAAATATTAACTTTATCCAGCATAAATAACAATACAATTTTCATTGATAAAGGGAAAAGTAAAGTTGACAAGGTCAAAATTGCCGTAATGCCTTTAAGCCTTTTAAGGATATTAGTTTTGAAAGTGCATTTCAGAGCCAAAACATAAAGCGGCAAGGTGCTACAGCTACATTTCTGTTTCTACAGTGAATTCTTTAATATAATGTTCCCTATAAAATACATATATTTAAGGTAGGATTTGAACAACCCTGTTAGGGTTGGGAAGCAGCCTGTAGTCCAGCAGGAGGCCCCTTCAGAAGCACTGTAAATGTTCTCTCAATAACAGTGATCTAAATACCTGAGGTCCTACTCCTTGAACAGCCCTACATGATGTGACTTTTATTTCTATATAAGTCTTATATACTTGCTTTGTTTTATTCATAACTTTACTCTTTGGAGTATTATGAGTAGACAAAACCCAAACAACCAGAAGCAAAGTGTCCCAGCTGTGGGTGTGTGTTATTGAATTGTAAATAACGTAGAGCACATGACTTCCTTTTTTTTTGGAACACAAAGAATAGGAAGCAAATGTAATGCCCAGAGCTAAAATAATCAGCAACAGAGCTCTGCAGTGTGTGCACTCTGCAGGTGCATGTTGCTCTGCGAGTTTCTCAATGTTAAGTCATTACCATTGCAGATTGAGAATGTTCCCATTAAGATCGGGACTAACATGAGTAATGTGCAACACCTGGAACCACTCCTTTTGTCACTGAAGTCTGGAAAGCAGACGTCTAATTACACCGATTAGTATTTACGAGGCAGTTCCGACCCAACAGACCAAGTGGTAACAAATGGGATCCTAGATTACTTAAACAAATAGTATTTCCGCTGCAAGCTATTCTGCACCGTCACTGTTAGAATTGTTGTGTGTCAGGACATACTGGTCATGTATTTTATGTACTATAAAAAGTCCACTTAGTAAAAACTACAATTTAAAATACCATGATATAACAAATCAATAACAGAGAAATTTAACATTGAAACTAAATTACAGTGATGTATTTGCTTATTTATATGTAATTATTGGCATCATATTTGTGTGACTGACTTACACCTTTTTTATTAAGCAAATGTATTGGTATTACAAATAGTGATACATTTTGCTTATAACAACCCCACCCACATGCACCCACTACAAATGGGAGTGGGTAACAAGCAAACTTTTCTGCTAACATTATCTAATTATCTGTGCTTGTGGTCATTAGTGTTTAATAAGTTAAATTAAAGTTGCTTACCTGAATCAGACACTGGGAAAATTGAAGGGAGATTAATGTAAAACTTTTTAATAATCATGACATTTAAATAAAGTAAACATGGATAGGTGTTTATGCAGATATTGAATATTTATATTTCACTGTCACACTCAACAGAAACAACTGTCAAACAACTGAAATATCTGACCTAGGTGGCCCTGCGATATGCTGGATGGATACTTGGTAACTGGAAAAATGTCAAATGTAACCATATATAACCCCATTGTATACTTATTTTGGAATGATTGTGAGGAAATTATATTATATTAATGTTTATTTAAAAAAAAATCCTGTTCAGCTCCAGAGGTCATGGCATTATGCACATAATGCACTCCAGAGGTAATGCGCATTATGCACATAATTTTTGTCTTTTGTTTGTTTGTTGGTTTGTTTATCATAGCTAAATCATTATAAAATGTTTCATGATTTTGAGGGGGTTTTTTTCCCCAAAATTAAGTGCATTAGAATATTATTTTTTTTTTGTTCTGCTCATAGATACATATGTTGTCAGGTAGAGCATCCTCCCATACACAGAAAGTTGAGACAGGAAAGTGTAAACATTACCATTGAAAACCAAAGTTATTCCTATATTACATATGAGTGGACAAGAATGGCCTCTCTCGCCACTCTTGCAGAAATCCTTGATCCATTGACCCACCTTTCACTGCTGCCTTTTGGCCAATTAGAATGAGCATCAGGCACCACCACTTGTTTATTGGCTTTCATTTCTCTGAATCCTGAATCTGTTATTGGCCTTTTAAAACACAATTTCACCCACCTCTCAGCTTGAGAGCTCAGTTTTTCATCTTTAAGACCTACCATCAGAAGGGCAAGCTAATTGGTAAAAAGCTCTCTTATAGCTAATCCTAATATTGTTTAGTGTGAAACAAAGGACTCCATTACAGGATGATTATTTAAAATGCCTTGCTAACTGAATATGTGTATTTATATCTGTTCTACAGCCACAATGTTCATCTGGACAGATAGTAAAGCAGAATGTATGTGATGAATACAGCAAATGAGTACCTATTGTTGGTCTGTTTATGGCTTAGACTGTTATTAGCTAATGGTGTGTTAGTAAGCCTGACTCAAAACAGCACTACAAATATTATGTTAACTTCAATTAGACTCAGCAAAGTCCACACTAAAATGGCTCCAGGTAGGAACATTTTGGGATTTGATGTGGAAACTATGGAAGAATACTGTTGGACATGAACAAATATTTGAACCCTTAAGCTCTCAAATGTTCCTAGTGGTCTGTTTGCTTGTTTGATATTAGCAGAACATCAAAAAATCCTATCACTTTGTTGTATTCTATAGAGTGATAAGACTTTTACAGCAGAAGGAAAATTAATTTCATTGTGAGATAATGTTACATATGTTAATTATGATTTTATTCCAAGGAATCGGTTTGTCATGACATTTTCACATGATTAAATAAGCAAAGCATCCTGTTTCTTTAGGAATTTGATATTAACCCTGCAGCCCCTAGAGAAAAGAACAGACTATGTAAAAAAAAATAATAGAGTTAAAAGACAGATCTTTGTCAAATCTTAATTGATTCAGCATTAAGCTGTTACTGTTACTGTTACTTTTTCTTTGCATGGAATTACTGCCAGACATCTCTTTTGCTAGTAGAATATTTTCTATTGATTTCCCATAATATTCAATTCAATATTCAATATTAAAAAATATATTTAAAATTCAAACTTCTAGAGTTTTTGAGTACTTCAGCACACCCTGCAAAAACACCTTGTATCCTCCAAATCTTTCATAATGATTATCATCGTTTTTATTAGTGTGCTTGCACTATTGTTCTTAAGTTGATCTTTATCTTCTTCCTTCCATTCACCCATTTTTGGCCTGAGACTGCTGCCAGGGTTTTGAGATAGAGAGATGATTCCAACTCTGAAATGTCAGGCCCAATCTGGAATAGCAGGTTTGTTCATAGCTTTTTGCTTTGTCTTGTCATTCGTTCATTGTTCCCATTCTTCCAGCGAAACCCACTAAAGGTCACCATCCCTGACACAAACGCGGTCAGTGATGACTTGCAGTCTTTCACTCATCTCTTTTTACCCCATTCTCCTAAATTTGTTGGCTGTTAGCGTTCTGGTGCTCCCGATCTGGCTTGTGATGCACCTCAAACAATAACCCTTGGAGGGCTTCCTTATTTATGTGGCTTTTACTTTAGGATTGACCTCATGGAGTACAAGCAATGAATGACTATCACTCCTGTACATTTTTCTGAGCAAACAGTTTATATTCTAAAATTCTCAATGTCCAGTGACTTTGAGTTTTGCCACAAGCCTGAGGTGGACTGGATGCGGAAGTTCTGGGGTTTGCTCTGGAGACACAAAGAGGTGTTCAATGAGGAGAAACACAGCAATGGCAGCAGTGATATCAATAGTCAGGGGCTCGGGGGTGGTTGCTGGCACTAGGGTAGCGAATCTTACTGTGGAACTTCTGCCGGTGGGCTGGAGGTAAGGTGTCTCCTTTCTGGCAGGACAGATCATGGGTGATGGTGAATCCTGTCTTTCAGTTGAGGCCCAAAGACAAGTAATGCTCCCCTGTGGACCCTTCTTATATGCCGTTTGAAAGTCGATGCTCCTGAGAGGGGTGGGGAGGGGGGGGGGGGACTTCAGACTGTATAAGTTTGATTTGTGTGTGTGTGTGTGTTTTGTCAGTTGTGCATATTCAGTGTGGGTTTATTTCTGGGGTTTGCAGTGTAGGGACCCAAAGGTTATCAGGACAAGGCAAAAGCATTCTGGTGCTCCCAGCCTGGCTTGTGATTCATTCATTGTTCATTAGTCATCAACCTCTTCCCCTTCTCGTCCAGCCTGCTCAGCACGTCCAGCCACAGTCCACAGTCCATGCTTCCACTTCCACTACCTATCCACTCATCCAACCCACAAGTAGGGCGGTTACCAAGTCCAGGTCCAATCATTTTTAATCTACCCAGGGGTCGACGAGAGAGAAGCTCCATGGGGTACACCTTTCCTGCACACCATAGTCCCGCCCACACACCACTCCTGCTGTCCCCCTTGATAATCCTTCACCTGCACTTGTTCTCTGATCTTGGGTCACATCCACCCATATCACTTCTTCTCCCTCCGGGATGCAGCACCATCAAACTGAATGCCCTCAGGTGAGATGCCTGCTTACATGGTGCCTACTCCTCCACCGCCTTGGGAAGCCAGCACCCTGCAAATGCCTGGTCCAATGTCCACCAGTCTGCTCCTAGGAATGCTGTACTAAACAAAGATAGATGTGAGCCCCCTTGGATATTAAGTACTTAATATAAGATAAGATAAAATTGTATTAGTCTCACAAGTGGGGAATTTGTTTAGTAATGGCAGAAAGTAGACAGTCAATTATTGCAGCTCTTCTGCACCCTTAACTCTGGTGCCCCAACACAGTGCGTGAGCAGACTGTGGCTAAAAAAAGTTACTGGTGACCTTGATAACCCTGCACTGGTGGTGTGGGGTTAGTATACTGGACTCTCCCCCGTCCAGCTCCCTCACTCCAGGTGTCAATTCCGCCAACAGAGCTTCATGCAGCCCCTGGACGTGCTCACAGAGTGGCCTCTGGTGGAGGCACCAAAGTACAGTGAGCCCCTGCTCTCTCCAGCTCCTCACCCTCACTATTTTCCGGCTCCATCTCTTTGACCTCATTGCAGGCCTCTTCTTCCAGGCTGCAACCAGTTTCCTGCACAAGGTGGTAACATAACTGTCCCCTTCTCTGCTGGGCTCTTATTGCCACCACTTGGAATGAGACTCACAGAGAGGAAAGATGACTAACTTCACACTCTGCTCAGGTGGATGCTGCTGACAAGTAAAAAAGTCAGACCTCAGCTTAGCCAGCCAATTGGTCCCTCATTTATTGATGTACCCAAGAACATCCTGCCAATTACGCCAAATAAAATTGTGTGGTGTCCTAGGGTAACAGGCCCACACCGTTCTTAATTCCTTTTTAAGTTTGAATTTACCATTTTAGGACCTCCTGGATCACAAGCAATAAAAGTCTCATTTTCATACATTTTTCTAAGCAATTACAGGAAAGATAGAGAGCGTAACCATAGCCCATCATACTGCAATAGCTCTCCCCTGTGCAGCACCCAGCTCATAGCAATTTTAGGGGAAAGATACAGATTTTTCATTTTAACAAAAATAGGCTTTTCCGTCTGCACCACACTAACTGCACTCAGAGTGGAACCACACTTTTCCTCGCACTCGAATACACACCCATACACACGTGGGATTGAATATAATAAGGGCATACACATCACACCACACACACTGCAGACCCCAGAAATAAACCCACACTGAAGACACACAATGGACAAGTCCTGGGCCTCCACACTCCCAGTGTGAGGCTATTAACACAAAAGAAACAAAAGAAAATCAACAAAAAATTCAACCTATAACCAATACCATTCCTCTGTACTCACCATAGCTGTGAACTCGCATTAGGGTGAACTCACCAGCAGTGAACTCGCTTCAGACTCGTGGCCACATGTCTATTCCCCCTCGCTGCCAGCTGATCAGCCCATGCACTCCATTGCCGTCTGCCCCACCTCCCACACTGCATTGTGTCTACAGGCAAAACAAGTCTTACTCCTAAGATTCTCTACCCCAACTCCACCACATAGAGCAAGACACATACACCCAGATAGCAGAAGCTAATTCCCTTTGAGCCGTCTAGAGTAAACAGGTGTATAAGTGCTACTCACTCATCTCTTTGCCTGCCTCCACTTCTTTCTGTCGCTCCACGCTCGACCCTCACATCCTGTGTGACCACTGACCAGTGTTAAAACATCTTGTCATGTGAAGTCCCGGCACGAGATCAAATCCAGGAGGGCAGCAGGTCCTTGAAAATTCCCTCGATACAGTTTCTTTTACACTAAAAACAGCCCTTTCCCCCCTACAAGCAAGCACACCAAACACTTCTGGCTGCCATCTTTAAAGGTCCCAGCCTCCCAGCTCACTAACCAGGAGCTGGCCCATTGCTGTCCAAGGACGTAGCCCCTTGACATTTTTCTCTCCCAGTGCCATTTATCTCTTCCAAAATTAAAACTAACACCATTGAAAAATGATTCTAACTCTAATGCTGTGTTCTGGATTTGAGGAAGCACACTTTGCATTTTCTCTGCAGAAATGCAGAATAGTTTGACATTGTTCTTCAGGCTTTAAACCCTTTAGGCACATTTTGTAATAAATAAATGAGCCAATGACAGTAAGAATGTATGAAAGGGTGATTTTTCTTCAACACGTAGTTTTCTTCTGTCTTTGTATATTCTTTTATTCTATTGTCATTTCTGTAATATGGCCCATCTATTTGGCCTGTTTCATTTCCATAATTGTTTTCAGAGCATGCGGCTGTCCTGCTCTATGCAGAGGACTTGTGGACTAATGGACGTTAGATTAGATTCTGCCTTTACACATGGTGGAATGATTTTCTCCTCTGTTCTTTGTGCTGGATCACGTCTCTCTTTTGCCCTCATGCATAATGGATTGACTTAAAGGGCTGCCCAATCTATGCTCAGAGAGCTCCATATTTACTGAGAGTGATCCCACATCATTTAAGTCAGTTTCTATGCTTTTGCTTCTTCTCAATCTCTTTTCCTCAAAAGACTCATTCTGTACTTACAATGGCCTCCTACCAACCTTTTACATTTTGTCGGGGCTAACCAGAAAGATGTATTCTTTTATTGTCAACTAGCTGTCCATTTGCAGTGAATTTAAGAATGGGATTTTGATTTGTGGTAAAGATATGACAGGTTTAAAATATTTTACTAATTTGTTTCATTGTTTAAATGGCTCATTAAAATACAATATTTATAAGCTAGAGGGCAATTACATGACAAGAACAGATTTACACAATTTTTTGTTGTTTATTTAGGACACATAAATGTCACACATATTACCTCAGACCTATATCTATAGTATTTTTTATCAGTGACACTAACCATACAGTAGTCTTTCTGTGTCATTTGTTACACAGTTGTTCCACATTTAACATTTAATCAAGATCCAGGTCATCCCAGGAACATCAGTGAGCAACAATATTTGACTTGTAAATCACAAACAACAGCACTTTAAGCAGTGTTTCAGTGTAGCAGCTGGGCTAATAGTAGTCCAAAAGTACAAAAATAGCTACAAATGTTGAGCCAAAATTGTCCTGTTGCCTCTGGTGAAGGAGCAGAGCCTCATCACCTGCAGGGCAAATGCTTAATTGTGTCAGATAGTTTGGACAAAAGTATATGATAAACAAAACTTGCATTAACATGATAAGTTTTGCCCTCTCTTTTGTATATATATATCTTTTTATAATCCACACCTGTACTTGTAGAGACAATCTGCAATTGTTTTGTGCTATTGTATTGTCAAACTATAATTTCAGATTGACTGTGTCAATATATGAACAGTGACTGAAGAATGACCATAATCCACAAGCAAGAACAACTGTTAATTGCATTTGGATATGATTATATACAACCTTGAGTATAAACCCATTTAAAAAAAAGCTGAAATAAGTTCACAAAACTCCCTTTTTGCTGATGGCCTTAAGCAAATTCAGCACTCTTAATATATTCCAAATTACTTTTTATTGCTGATAAAACACCACAGAGAGCCACTGCAGAACACACAAATACAGAATAAAAAAGCCGTATATATGTAAAGTGATAAAAGACTGCATTACTGCTAATCAAAATAAACTAACAATTTCTGTCCTCTGAGAAATGGTTGCTAGGAGGTTGCTAGGATGTTGCTAGGGAATTAGCAGCATCAGCAGGTGTATCTGATTGAACTTCTAATGTAAATGCACCATGCCAGGCTACGAGTTATCCATGAAAATAACATGCAACATCCCAAAGAGTATTGTCTTGGCCTTCCCCCATCTTTATGCTTTTATGTTTTCCCAGGAAATAACAGTTTCCATTTAATGTGCCCCTGCTCTTGCCTACAGTCTATCAGACCCAGCTTTAATGAAATGCTGCTACCCAGAATCCTCCTCACTGTTGGAATCAGAGCCCAGGGTCATTACTTGGCTGTCTTCAGGAAAAAGGCACATCTACATAAGTTATTTCATTATCTCCCCAGGCTGTGAGAGAAGGGAAAGTACGCTCACACTCTGTCTCTCAGTGTAGATTGCTCCATGGGGAGGTCATTGGGAAGGAGATAGAATTATCTGCAAAATAAGAGAAGGCATTCTCTAATGGCATTTCACTGCAAATATTTAATAACGTCACCTAAACATCCACTCTGATCCCTTGCTGTTTTCAGGCATTTGTGGTTTGTCCTCGTCCCTTCGAGCTGAATAAAAGTACATACTTGCACACATGTAGTATCACTGGCTGAAATCTGAAGTTTTTAAAAAAAAGGTTCTTGAAAGACAACAATGAAAACTCAAAGAAGCTCAAAGTTTAATGGCCATGCTTAATCTCAATATCCTTCAGTCATGATATTTATACCACCAGCCTAATGTTTTTGTTTTGGTTCTCCTTTTCCCAACAAAACACCTCTGACCCATCTCTACATTGACTCCACCAGTCCTCCACATATGTGCTGTGGTATCTGATTCCAAGACATTAAAAGCAGATAATTTAATTCCATGGATCAGAATACTACAGATGTTTGATCAGTTTTACCCTCATGAATGGCAATACTTTGTGCAGTAGACGGGGTCAACAGCACTCAGTCTGTGGTCATGTCTCCCCATACGAAGGAAGCTGTATATTCCTGACACTTTTCTATAATAATCAAGGTTTTTACACATTCTAGGTAACTCTTCTGTGAGACTGGAGAAGATGGAAGAACACCCCCCCCCCCCCAACCCACACACACACACACATAAATGAAACATGACTCCTCCTTAATTACATTTTTGATACGTACTAAACACAGTATCACACAATATCTCCTGCCCATTAAAATGTGCCCATTGGCAGATCATTGTTGTTCAGGCTCATAACAAATAATCAGTCTGTTCATGCCTTTTTTGTACTGAGGCTGCTGCTGACATTAGGACACTAAATTACTCATTTGAGAATTTAAGTGAGCCAACAGATTTTCCATTGCTCTTTTGAAGTTCCATGGTTGATCGCTGTTGCAACCATTCTACTATCCTTTAGTTCAACTAGCTCAGGTCAGTTCAATAAAAAAGACATGTATGACTGTATGTTGGGGTTTAATAATTACAAACTACGCCTTGGATTAGCCCACTGAAGCCCTGAGAAGCACAGAATTCTCATCCCGATGACTTGAGTTTAATCCTTTTTTTTTCTTTTAAAACCTTGTATGTAACTTTAAAATGCTGTTGATTTTTAAAAGTGGCATTTAAATGTCAAAATAAGTTAATACTGTATGAAAAACACTTAATATTTTACGAACAATGTGCTGGCTGCTGCGTATTTTTGCTGCCCGACTGTTTAGTTATTGCCAGAGGTTTCAAACATGCAAATCAGATGCAAGTCCTCTCTAAAAGTGGACTGCAAGATGCTATTCAGGACTGTTTCAGGACTGTTTGTTATATGTTTGGATAGACTGCAACCTATGGCAGCTCTACCCACCTGGAGCAGTCACTGATTGGCTACATCAGCAATCATCCCATCACACTCAAATTGATCATCATTAAGTGTTTTCAGAGGCTTGTCTTGCAGTACATATAAACACAGCTGTCACCCACACTGGACCCCCTACAGTTTGCTTATCTTCCTAATGTTCAGGGGATGGTCCCATCATCACCCACCCATCTCCCAGCCCTCACCCATCTGGACAAAATAGAACACTTGTGTGAGAATGGTGTTCATAGACTTTCCTCAGCACCTGATATGAAAGCTGAGACTGTTGGGTCTGAACAGCTCCCTCTGCATCTGCATCCTGTATTTCCTGACAGTCAGTAGTCACTTATATAGTCCTCTGGTGTGGTGCCATGTCCTAAAGAATACAGGCTGCAGTTCAGTAAGTTCAGACTGCAGTTTGATATCTAGCAAGGTATGAGCAGAGGCAGACAAAGTACCTAAATTCAGTACATAATTGAAAGTATAGATACCACTAGTCAAATGTTACTCCAGTACAAGTGAAAGTCATAGAGTCAAATTTCACTCAAGTCAAAGTACTGAAGTACGTGCTTGCAAACTACTCAAGTATTTAAAAGTACATATTTCAATGCATTGATTTACTGCCACCACACTTACAATGCCTCATGAATCTAAGGAATAAGGTAGACAGAGGTAGACAGAATGAAACATAATCCGAATAGATAAATATAATCAGTTTTTTTATTATTCATTGTTTACTACACAAAAGGGATGTGTATGTATTTTAATTAACTGAACTGCTGTAACTGCAGCTGGAAAATTAACACATCCACCCAACTTTACATCACAAGTCCATAACAGTAGCTTATAAAACAGCAATACCACATTAAGCCAAAAAATATGCAAAATGGCTGACTTTAAAACAAACTCACATATCTCTAGGGATAAAAGTACCTGCCCATCCAGCTGTATTAAAATGCCTCCCACAAGCAGGCAGGGCTGTGTTTAGCTTAAGCGATAGGTTACATTCAGCAGGATTAGCAGTCAACATAGTCAGCCCTTTAACTGCACTCGTTAGGTATGTGTCTAACTATGTGGTCATCTCTAGTGTGTGTGTGTTCTTGATATTAGAGAAGAAATCCTCTTCATCAGAAGTGCTGGAGCAGTCAGAGGGCCAAAGACAGTCACAGTCAAAAAATGATCCTTAATGTAATTGAGGCCTGAATCAGTTATACAATTATACATTTTTTCATTGTTACATTAAGGTGTAATGACATACTATCAAACACTTATCTTACCAAGTGTGAGGACATCGTTACTAGTCCAGGAGGTTTTACATTTTGGATGAAGAATGGCTGCTGCAATAACTCAGGATTAGACACCATATCTCCAAACCGTTTAGTCAAACCGTCTAGGAGGGCATCAACTAGTGATTTGCAGAATCTAAGTGATGCTCTCATTTTCTCAAGCTTAGTGGTGAGAGTGGTGATAGTAGGGAGCAGCCATCCCATTTGAATGTTGGATTCTCCTTGCAATTTGTTTATTGCCCTGGCAAATGGTCTCATGGTGGTGGTGTATTTACCCCAAAAATAATACTAATATGTTCAAGCTACCCTTACAAATATATTAATTTCATACTACACAGGAATAAGACTTTTTTCTTTGTTATATATTAGATATGTAAATAGAATACCCCATGCAACCATCTGTTACTTACATAGGAACTTTGTGTGCAGCACAGACAGCTCTCATAAAACCTTCTCCTTGTTCACTGAGGAGTCTCACGATACGCTCGACAGCCAAATAAAAGGAATTCAATCTGGTTCCACTGGGCTGTACCAGCTAAAGGTTACAGTGCTTCTCTGCTGTTTCTGCAGCCGTAGTAGACCTTGAAATCTTATTCCAGAGGGCCTGGGACTTCGAGAATGCTGACCATGAAAGTTTCCTTTAGGCTTCGGCTCTGTTTACATTCTCTGCATCCACTGTGGACACCAAATTCACAAATGACATGTGCACCAATGATGTTTTGGCATTTGGTACTGAAGGCCAACATCTTCAGCCATAATGGCATCAACACCAAATAATTTCATTTCTGTCTCTTACTCATCAGAGCAATCATCTTTATTGGCTGCTTTCTTAGCTGCCTCTTTAGTAATTTCACTGTTTTCATCTAGTCGGATCTCATGAAAATCTTTAATAAAATTTGAACCATTGTCAGTTGTGGTTCTGATGTTTTGTGATGAATTTCATACTCTGTGTGTATGTCTTTCATACTCTGTGTGTATGTCATTCATTGCACATGCTAAAGCATCAAATGTATGAGGACCCTTTAACCAGCTGCATGCAAGAGCAACAGAATGCCTCTCAAAAGTGCATGGATCCTGCCAATGTGCTGTGGCACCAATTTAACTCATCCTTCTCACAGTACAACAATCAGTTGTTGTGGCAATGTATGTGATATTCTTCATTACTTTTTTTAATCAATGCACCGCGCTGTAGATCGAGACATTACCACACTCTTTGGCTGCAAATCCTGGACAAGGCTTTGGAATTATGGTTGTTCAACAAGAGAGAAGGGCTGGAGGCCTTGGACTATGAAGCGGAGGATAGCGTTAGAGATTATCCTTATTTCTTCAAGCTGCATTTGTATACATTTTTCTCTTGCAGGCAGTTGTGGTTATTTCACAATACTTCTTCAGCTGGCATCCATGCTCCCTCTATAAAAGACAGTGTATCATTTTACAGTTAATAAAAAATCTTCAAATCCAAATTTGGCATTAAAAACTGCAGAGATGTTAACAAGTCAATTTTACCAAGTCATTTTTGCTAATTTCCAAATCTTAGTTTGGCAGCAAAACACGCCCTAAACCCATAAATCATGAACCTATTCGAGATTAAATACAACCATTACATTAATGGTGCCTGTTAAAACTAGTGCTAATGTACAAGCACATTCAGGCAGCTACATGACAGCTAATTTTACTGTTCATCTACTTCTAACAAATTATATTGCTTAGTAGTTGCAATTTAATTATGCAAGGTCAATATTGACATTACCAAAAACAGAAATGTAAATGGACAAAATAAGCAGTGTGAACAATATCAGTGTGTCATATTGTGGTAGTCAAACTCTTTTAGCCATCTAGCCAGTGAAGCGCATGTTGACATATTAGCAAACATTTTTCAAACGTGAAATCATCACTAATGGTAACAGTATTAGAATGGAAACACTAAGACTTCAGTAAACATTATTCGTGTTGGAGTAGCTCCATTTCAAGTTAGTGTTTGCAGACAAGCCTATCAGTGAACTGGGTGAGCAAATCTGCAGAAAGTGATTCTGGCCATTGTCACAGAACTATCTGCGTGAGAAAGGGAAGAGGAGGACGCACACAGTAGTATGTACAAAGTTTAATAAGATTTTGAAAAACATCAAACGCACAGAATCAAACAACTGAAACACAAACCACGGCTCTAATTAAAAAAACAAAAAAAACAAACAGGGAAATGAAAAATGAACGACCAATACCCGTGCTCCTCAAACGAACAAAATAAACAAAACTAAAACCTCCGGTTTGAGCTTTCCCAAAACTTAACATGGCCAGGACTCAGGAAACATGGGATTGACTGGCCGTTAAATAAGGGGTACAAACAAGGAACAGGTGAACTAAGGGGAAATGAGGGACAGGTGAAACTAACATGTGGGACGCGATACAAATGGAGCAAACACACTAGGTAGGGGACAAGGAAACTAGCATAAACTGGACACAAGTATAGGGGCAGAGAGAAAACAAGGGGAGACAGGGAGTACAGAAGGGAAAACTAATATTCGGGAGACAGGGAACGGGATCTACACGACGGGGACGAGGTGGCCGTCACAGCCATTCTGAACAGTGATATTACTTATTATTGCTATCTAAAGCTCACACAATTTCTTTGCATACTTTCAAAACTCACCATCTAATCTACTGAAGCATATTGAGCTATGTATTTAAAAAAAGTGTTTTTGAATCACAATCAGAAAACTTAATTGGTCCTTGAGGAAATTTCTTATGTAATAATTGCAAAGACACAGGCCCCAGAGTAGTGACATACATTATATTTTATTTTAACTGTGCTTCAAAGACATGTAGGACCAAACAAGTACATGTACAAAAATCAAAATGAACAATTAATAGATATTTGAAGATATTAATCCCTGTAAACCAGTGTCCCCAATGCAAGATAGCACAGACAAACAAGTTGTCCAAACTAATATAGCACAAGCAAACCAATGTCCAATGCAAGATAGCACAGATAAATCAGTGTCCAATGCAAGATAGCACCGATAGACCAGTGTCCAACATAAGAGAGCACATATAAACCAGTGTACAACACATGATAGCACAGACAAGCCAGTGTTCAATGCAGAATAACCCAGATATACCAGTGTCCAACACAAGATAGCACATGTAAACCAATGTTCAACACAAGATAGCACAGATAAACCTTCTTCCTTTATGCTTGTTAGCACTGAATCCCAGGACTGTGGAACAGCACATGCACAGAAGGGCATGGTGGCACATCTTGATGTGTAGCCTAAATATTTCCTTGGCTATCAAACCAAATCAAGCATTTTTAAGAATTTAATTTTTAGATTTAGATTTAACGTTTAGATTTAAATTGAACATTTAACAATTACACAGCAAGAAAGTTTACCAAAATTTAACTTTTTTTTTTTTGTAGCTCTAAATGTGTCAATATTTTGTGAAAATTGCGCTAAATGTTGAAAAATTGACACCCCATACATCAGCAAGTGCGTGCACCATTCACTCACACACTCACACCTACATTCAATTTAAGTACCATATTTCACTTGACATGCCTTAGAACTGTGGATAAAACCGTAAATAGTCACGCTACTCTGAGGAGAACATGTAAAATCCACATACACAAGGCCAAACACCCAGCCATGGAGGTGTAACAGCAGATTAAACTAAGTTGTTCCCAAAGCCAAAAGGGTTACACAAAAATGTCCCAGCCATGCGTTGCTGATGCAAACATCTAAAGACTCATCAGTTAACTACTTCTCCATATAACATCTAGGAAACTGGATTCAAGGTCTGTAGTTGAAGACCTGCAAATGTACATGTGCCAGATGCTTGCAGCCAAAACAGTGGTGTAATCTGCTGTATTAAAAAGAAAAATCATTTCAAACAATTGAAAAATCGCACATTCATATCTTTTTATTATAATTTCTTACTTTTATACTGTAAAATCATAAAGAAAGCTGTGCTTTTCTTACTGGTGTTATATTTCTTTAGTTTTACTAAATTATTCTTTTCCACACAAATGGCTCAGAAAGGACTGCTCACACACCAGGGGTTACTGTGTGTGTTTGAGTGCTTATAGAATATAGAACACATGAGCAGGTAAACGGGTGTGAATGTACTTGGGTGTGGGATGGTTCATCCCCGTGTGCGTATTCCTCTCCCTCTGATCTGTGACTATTCCCTTTGATTTGGGCACAGTGATCCCACTAAGACTTGGAGCAAACACAGGATTAGGCCTCCACCGCACAGATAACATACTGATCAAAGTGCCCTCTGAGCACAGATGGAGGGAGAGAAAATATGTTAAAGAAATCAGCGTGCTGGCCCTATTTTATCTCCACTCAGCCAGGTGGAGATTGTCCCTCTTTATTCTTGGGTTTTAAGAAGCTGGCTGTTGACAGCTTTGTAGAAAATTCTCCTGCAATCAGTCTTTGCATGGTTGCTCTCAAAGAGCTCTGCGATGAAACAAAAGGGGTGTGAGGTTCTATTTTAGCCTGTCTCCTCACTTCCCACCCTGCATTCCCTCTAAAAAATTCCCACGCACCCACACGTATAAAGAATCACAGTTTAAAATCATATTCAAAGGCCCTCCCAAAACAGCCTCCTGCCGACTGTGTTTTTGATATGGTACGGGTTTTATGCCTCACAGGTGAGCTGTCTTTCTCTTTGGTATTTTTAGCACCACACAGGTGGCTAAAAACAAGGAAGGCTACAGTCTGATGACCCAAACTGACACCATCAGCAGGAACATTCAGTAACTTCAGCATATATTTAGCTATAATTGAACAGCATGCTCACTTACTTACATCGCTTTGCTTTTCTCCACTCCTGTGACTGGGACTGGGTTTTCCAATGATCTGCCAGCATGTAATAATTTTTGGACCTGACGATGTTGAGCTTAAAAAAAGGTGGTTGAAGACCTGAGGTGAAAATACTGACTAAGGTCAGATATACCAGGTACCAAACGATTTTTGGACAGGTTTGCCACATTCAAATATGTATTCAGTTCATTTTCTTACAAAACAAAATGTCATATCAAACAATACTGTTTATTAACAAACCATTTTTGGCAAATAATTATTTCAAATGGTAGCCAAAGTTTGTAGTTGTGTATTTCAGATCTAAAGTACAAGTGCAGCATTAACAAGGAGATGCACTGAAGAAGTATCTGGAACATGAATATTAATTAATTTAATTAAATTGTATAACACGTTTCAATAAACTAACCATGTATATTCTTTGTTAATCGGAAACTATATGTTAGATTAATTGGTTATAGGTTACTACTTTTGACTGAAATAAATGTATTTTGTATATTTTCTGAGTGGAGAATAAGAATCAAAGAAAGAAAATAAAGTATGAGCATGTGAATGTGGTTGAGATAGAGATCAGATTTTGATCTGCCAAAATGGCCTTACAAATATACCAAAACATCCACAACCAGCTCTTTCTTATCAGCTCTTCAACAATTGTTTGTCTTCATTTATAAAGCATGGACTAGATTGCACCCAAATTAATGAGACTATGTTTACAAGAATGATTTTAAATGGATGTTGGCATCATCTGAGCACCAAGACACATGCAGCAGCAGTCCTCTGTGCCTCACTGATTGATGTGCCCAATGTTGACATCAACTGGACCTTGTTTAAGATGCTCAAGTTTAGCCCAATTAAAATATTCCCAGAATCCAACTTTCAGCATCTTTTATAGATGCTGAAAATAAGTGGCATTGAAAACAGCTCTCAGGAATTCCAAGAGATTCTTTGACAGGAGGTGTCAGGGCAAGCCAAAAAAAGCTAAATATTTTGCTTCTTGCTTAAGATTCAACACTTGTCAACAAGCAGCAGATGACTACTCAGTGAACTTTCCCAAAAATCTAGTCCAAATGGCATCACTGTGGGGGAAAAACTGACAATTGGTTAAGGGAACATATAAAGCTTGTTGGGGATATGAATACCCATGGATATCAGCAAAACTATTCAGTTCTCTGAAAACCAATAAGGCAGCCAAAAACTGCAGATGGTGCATCAAACAACTCAGAGAGGATGAAAAGCTGGTGATAAACTGGCTTTGATCATGTGCCAATTAATTATCAAATATCACTGCCAGAATCTGGTGATCCACCAAAAGCAACAGCTATGTCATGAGAGGCAAGACACGAACAATGCGAACAGCAATCTAACTCTCACATCCAACCTATGGAAATAAAAAGTAGGGGTTGATCATGTTATTCTGGCTCCATCATCAAAATAAAAACCAACATGAAACATCTAACTACAGAGCAGCTTGGGGGAGCAAATAGAGGGAGAGAATGACTGTATGATATGCTAGTCTACAGAGCCACTTAGCAGACAGAATGGGAATAGCAGGGAAGTGAGTGGATGGAGAACACCCACAAAGACAGAACTGAGGAAGAATTTATGTGATATAAAGAAACAGCAGTATATTCATGTAATCTGTGCTGTATGAGACTCAAATAGGGATAAATATATCATTAATATTTAAACAGGCTTTCAAGATGATGTCATCATGAATTCTGGTTCCTATGCTATTAACTAATTTCCTATATACTTATAGTATAAATCAAATAAAAAAAGAACACACTTTTACTTATATTAATTTTGTCAAGAAAAAATGTACAATCGCTCTCAATGTGAGCAATTAAACTTGTTTGTGAGGATGTGGCATACAGTTCTGAGGGCTACCAGTGGCAACTGAAAGGCTGTAGGTACAGTGGGGAATGAGATGCATGCAGTGTCACATTTGCTCCAGATCATGCCATGGTTTGGCTCTGACTTTACATTCAAAATTGGGAATCAATAGGCCTGCATTAAAGAGCATCTTGATGAACAAAAATGAAGATGTTCAAAAAGAACACTCCTTTAGTACACAGGACAGTTTTAAACTGAAAGTATTGGGTGTTTGGGGCAGGTTGCGCAACAGGTTTCCTTAAGTAACCTGAAGGAGGAGTCAGCAATAGCCTCATATTTAAATTTGTAAGACTACATCATTGTGAACTGTCCTCCAATAGGTATAATGACCCCAGTAATTGAGTTACCCTGCAACTAAATGTCTTTAAATGCTCCCCGTGATAACTGTATGTCTGCTATGTAACCTAACATAAAGAATGAAATGCATTTCCAGTCAGACAGTCTGAATAGAAACAATGCATGAAGGACTGCAGTAGTCCGTCAAGACTTGTATTGAACAAGGCCTGCTGGATGTAGTGAATGTAGTTAACATCCAGCTGTCATTACCAAGCAGAATTTATGCACTGCTTTAAATGGAATATACATCACATACTTCAACAACTTGTTAGGAAAATGTGTATAGAAGCCTGAAGCCTGGGGTGATTTGTTATGCAGAGTCCATTTAGGCTGAAATGCATGGCCTTGCTGCGGACACCATTAACAGGATTCCAGGCTGTTGGATCCTTGCTGTCTATAGGTAAGGCCTCAAACAGATCACTCACATTTACTGTCCAGCCTACACCATTACAGAGCAGGGGAAGGAATGCAGCCGGACTGGATGGATGATCAGTCAATATATGGGTTAATAATATATCTAGGGAGGGAAATAAGTGCGAAATGGCGTTTCATTAAGGATCAATGTGAGGGAGCATCATGTCACGGTGGTACCAGTGTCCATCTTTCAAGCTCCGGTTATTTTGCAGCAGGATTTTCATATTGCTAGGTAGAAAATTATAGCACATTAGCAAAAATATGATGAAAATAATGATTAAAACTGCATAGTTTTATTTACCTATGAGAATTGTTTTGAAAGTACAGTTGTTTAAAGTACAGATATAAAAACAATGATGAACAGAGAAGGGGCCCTCAGTTGGTGTGTTCTTTTTATTAACTATTACATTCAGCTAACTAAAGGCTTTCAAAAATGGGTGGGTATAATTTCGGAAAACAAAAAAGTCATAAGGGTATTTCTCCTGCATCCTCAGGGTAAATGACACCTATGGTTTATAACTTACTGTTATTTCACAGCTCTAAATAGGGCCTGGTAAATTCCTCATTATTTTGAATAGGATTTCTACCTTAGCCTTTTAAAGCTTGTCCTTTTACTAGTCATTGTCCTTACAACCACTGCAATAAAGTAAATTTAGGCTATGGGTCAGTTAACAAATATTCTGAATCAGACATGCTTGAGCTAGGAAATCATCAAACAATTCAGCACAAGAATGAAAAATAAGTAACCTTCTACTGTTTGGACAATGTTTTTAATCATTAAGGTTTAGTTAGTAATACCAGCCATTGAAAAGGAATTTTTTTTTAGTCATTTTATTTAATTGGGCTAGTTGCTGGCTAGTTAGCTTGCCATACTGAATATATACAATTGCGTGAATTGAATGCTGTGTAAAATCATCTAGTTGAAAGCGTATATTTTCATATTCAAAATATTTCAAATATTTCATGTTTTCATATATATATGTTCAGAAACGTGTTATGAGGAGGCTAGTATAAATCCTGATGGTGTGAGAATGAGCTTACTGCCAAGAGCTGCAATTAGATCTTGTTGAAACCAGTCTTGATAGTTTATTAAACCTATGGTACAGAAACAATAGCCATTGTTCCAGATTTCTGGTGCCAAAGGTTCTGGTCCTTTGTGCAGTGTTAAAACACATTTACTGTAAATGTGATCTCCCACAATTAATTTTGTAGCAGAGGCATATTGGCAGGCTTCAGCATTTTGACAGCTACAGTGTTTGCCACTTCAGCAGAACATTTCTCAGTTTGTGTGTAGAACATTTACATGCCACTTTGTTGAGCATTTCTTAAGAAGCTTTCTTCTCGTACTTCCTCTCTGCTGTTTCAGCAGGGGAGTTCCTTCCCTTTTGGCTTTAATTACATTCCCCTGCCCCCTTGCCACCTCACCCTTGCCAAGTCTCTCTTCTCTGCAGCACTCCCCCTTTCCTCCAGGCGATGGAGGCGTCCTCCGTTATGAAGCTTCCGCCTTTCCTCAACTCTCCCAGCACATTGGTCTGGCACAATGAGAACCAAAGATAAGAGTTTTCATTATCTGGCACCCCTCATGGGAGTCCCCTGCTCTCATTCTCTCTTTTCTCCTCTTCTTCTTCTCTCCCAATCCTCCCTCTCACACTCTCTCTCTTTCTATTGCACTCAAAAGACTCCTTTCAAATGCAAGGAAGCGATCAGCAGACAGGCTGTGGCCATCTTTTTGTTTTTCCCCTTGATTTTCAATCCCCCATCCCTCCTCCAACAAACGAATAGAGAGGGCACGGGTGCCATCTCTCTCCCCTTGACTTCTCTCCTCTGTCTAATTTCCATCCACCCCCCTCTTTTTTTTTCGTGCAATTTCGACAAAGTGCCCCAAAGTGTGGGTGCAGTGATAACTGGGCTCAGAATAGACAACTCCCCTGTTTATTCGCTTTTGAATTTCACTCCATTGTCTGGTCCGCCGAGTGATCATGGAGAGGAAATGCAGACGGTTCTTATCTCCTCTTCTCAGTAAAAGCGACTTTCTTCCTCCGTAGTGTTTGTTATGTGCATTTGTTTTACGTGTGGCTCTACGTGAGGATAATGGCTTCAGACAATGTCTCCTATTCAAAAAGATTATTTGAACCAGCCTCTGCGGCTTACAATCACAGCGTTTCAAAATAGGCTGTCCACATTGTAGGACCAAAACAGACAGACAATCAAGAGCAGTCAAACTCATTGCATATATTATGCATGTAACCAAGCTATTAGAATAAGTATAAAAGGCTTGTTTTCATTCTGAATAACAGTAGATAGGACACAGTCACACACAGACAGGGAGATAGCATCAGCTCTCACTTTGCTAAGGTTGATGCAGCCCTTGGACATAAATGGACCTCTATATGAAGAAATGTTTGTTAAACGTTGATCTGTGTCTCTGTTGCAACACAAACTGAATGTGTTTCTTATATTAGCATGTTCGGCTTGTTTGGATTAGTGGCTCATCTGCATTATCGTGGGTTGTTTTCACTGCACATGACCCGGAATCTTCCACACATAAACTTTACCAAAGTTCGGCAGGTGAGAAAAGAACATACAGTTGAGTACTTCAATTTATTATGGAGGGTTAGAGGCACCATCTCGGGCACAGAACTGCAAGCTAATGCTGTCCAGGCTACGAGCTGCTGCTCACTGCCATTTTCACCCACTTAACACAACTGCAACTCGACACACCCATCACTATGAAACACAACGTACTTAAAATATGCTTAACTCTCCCTTAATTTAGCCCTGAAAATATGCCAGACAATTAAGTGCCCATTAATTTGTAAACTGTTCGCTTAAATTTACCTTAAAAGCAGATTTAAGGTGTGAGTGTGAAACCCCTTAATCCTAAACATTAGACATTTTTTTCAGAAGACTCAATTATTTAAGGGGCAAATTTTTTAAATATATAGGAAAATTTCAGTAGTTTTACCCCTTAATCAGCTTTAATCTGTGCACTTTTCCACTTAATTTTCCTTACTTTCCTGGAAATTAAGGTAAAAGTTAAGGTTATATTAAGGGGTAAAATTAAGGGGTTTGGTTACGTAGTGCATTTTCATGCTCACTTCCCATGTGTGATAAGCAGGCACTGAAAAATATATTTCAAAGGAGGATATTATAAACAGAAATATGATGACACAAGTATTACATAGGATAGCTAATATTGTATATATATAAAATGTGAACATGTCACAATAAGCTTAGAATCTCAGACTTCTAAAACACCAAAGTACCCCACTGGCAGAAATACACTTCTAACAACATGACATCACACATTGTGAGTCTGAGCTGTTTCAAGCTAGAGTTGTTTTAGGATTGACAATTTTTTTTGGTTGCCATGAAGTCAAATGTGCCCAACAGTCTTTCAGTACAATTACATCCTGCTGCCACTTCAACTATTAGAACATGTGTGCACTCACTTTCATCGGCTTTGTCATCTTAGTTGTCTAAATTGAGTACACTCCAAGAAATGTATTGAGTTGGTCGTTAGTCATTCAATTTTACCTTGTATGCCTGGGGTGATTTGGTGCAGAGCCGATTAGGAAAAATTACAGTATAGAAAAATGATCATGTAAACAATATATATGCCTGAGGACACAATGTGTGCAGCATGTGACTGAGTATGTTTGTGTGTGTGTGTGTATGTGTGTGTTTGTAGCACACAAGACCAGTCTGTTGCTCTAATGAATCTCTGTGCTGATGGGGCTGGAGATGGGAGGTGACAGATCATAAATAATCATTTATGCGGTTGTGTCCCTGCTCTGCATAGCAGGCCACCAGGCATGGACACACAACGAAGCAGCAGAGCCACTAAGAGCACAGCTGCACTGCTAATCACTCTAGAGAGAAGGAGAAAACGTACACACACTTCCATAAATCCACTCTAATAACCAAACAAAGCTAATCATGTGATCCAACGGCCTGATAATCTGGCCGGCATTCTGCTACGAGTATGTAAGGTGATGAGCTGGGTTGCTTTGCTAGGTTATTATTAGCTTTATCACATTTCCATTTGATTACAAGACTAGGTTATTATGGATTTAAAACACTGATGACTTGCATTTCTCAAAACTTGTAAAGAGATTTTAAAAGAGAGGTCAGAAGTCCTGAGGCGGAGAAAGAGCCGGATGGGAGCCAACTGGAGCAAAATTGTTTGAAATGGTGCCAGAATCTCACAGAGAAAATAAAAAAAGGAGAGAAAAAACAAAGGAGGTACCAACAGGAAGCTAAATGGCACAATAAAAGGTAGAGAGAAAGGGAGTGTAATGAGAGGTAAAGTAAAATCAAAGGCATCTGCATTGTAATGTGTGTTATTTACCTTTTAATCAATACCTAACATCCCATTAACTTTTACTGTGCACTTCCAATTGAGACTAGAAATTGAATAGAGCAGGGAGGGAACTCTCAAGTGCCTCACCATTAACCAGAGATATACGCTATTTATTTACCACATTATTAATAAAAAGTAGCCCCTTGCAGCAAGCTTTTTAAGTGTATACCCATATAATCTACCACATCTGACCACACTTTCTGCACTCAATTAAGACACACAATAAATCTTTTTCATAACCTTGTGTTAAAAATGTCACTATTTTTGGGAGGGACATGCTTGACACAAAACTGGATCACAATAAAAAGAGACTAAATAAAGGTATAAAGGGAAATCATGACATATGAATACAAAATTATAGGAGTTGCAGAGCCCAGTATCTGTGCAAGTATCTGCAACACATCTTTTTACCTTTTTCTCTTTCCTCTTTATTTCATTTATTATGAAGTCTAAGCACCATCCCTTTCCCACATTAATCAGCTCTCTAACGCCCTCTCCTCCTCTCTCTATTCGAGGGAAGTGAATAAGAGAGAGGGCTTCAGACAAGAGGAAACATTTCCCCTTTAATTTATGGCTTCCGCTTGCCACCGGAACATGCCTGGCTACATCGCTCAGTAGCGTTTATGATGTATAAAATTAAATTACACAGGAACACCAGCACACACAAAGCTTGCCGCACCTTTTGTCTATCCTCACTCCAGCACCTTTTAACAGGTGTCTTATTATTGCAGTGTATTAGGAGGTCCTTTGAATCACGCTCTGATGTCTTCACTCTTTGCATACATGACTTGGAGGCAGAACAGAATCAAGTCTCAGCAAGTTAAAGGTGCAAAGGCCAAGATTTAGACCATACATGCAGTGATTTCCTCAGCAAACAGATAGAGACAGAGCAGTTTCAATAGCAAGGCCTGTTTACTTTTGCACAGAGCTCCTCTATTGTTCTAGTCATCTTCCTACTATTCCAAAGTGAGACTCCAAAACCTCCTTTTCACTGTAACTATGCAAAATATCTCATTTCTGCACCAGCATGTACTTGTATAAATGCTTATGGATTGTTTCTCCTGCTGTTCCTCTTACTAACGAGTTTCAGTGCCACTGAAACTACATAGAGCAATGATGTGTTTAAGAAATTTCTACTGGCACTGCCCATTCTGCTGTATACATTTTCTATAGATTGTTTTTATTTTTGAAATTGTTAGGTAATACTTGCAGCATTATACAACTCCAGTAAAATGGCAGTACTTTACTGAAAATTGTCTGCTAACTGTGCTGTCATGGTTTGAAAAACATTATTTTCCAAATCATATAGAGAAGGAAATGCTTGATTTGTTATTAACCCTCTGGGCATCATCTGGCCCTTTTTGGCCACTTCACTCTCTTTTTTGTTTACTATGTTAGCTGTGTTAATGCAAATGGAATGAAACTTCCCAAAGGTCTGGAGTTATTTTAGATCTTTTAATTTTTAACTTCAACTCAGTAAAAAAATCAATAATAAACTCCATATCCAGTCTATTATGGACAATATGGACCACCCTCTCCACAGTGTGGTGATCTACAGGGGGAGTACCTTTAGCCACAGACTGACCAGCTTAAGGTGCTCCACTGAACGCCACAGAAAGTCTTTCCTTCCA